>JAHWFO010098772.1:74987-168380 GCA_023313115.1 Rhysida immarginata | reverse complement strand
TTCACGAACGAACACGTCAGAAATATCACATTCGCTAAGCCACACAAAAATCATTAACATCTTCAATAGATGACTGCAAGTCTATCTCTCCTTGTTTGCAGGTAATTTTATCTAAGATTGCAAGTGTTGTAGTAGAAGCATTCAAAGTACAGATCGTGCCGTAAACCGCTTTGTGCAGTTTCATGCGCTTGATAGAAGAGAAATAAATACCACAGATTTGGCAACACAAATGTGCAAGTTTTCCTACACACTTT
Source organism: Rhysida immarginata (assembly GCA_023313115.1). Lineage (NCBI taxonomy): Eukaryota > Metazoa > Arthropoda > Chilopoda > Scolopendromorpha > Scolopendridae > Rhysida > Rhysida immarginata. The sequence goes on along the minus strand of JAHWFO010098772.1, from coordinate 168,126 downwards.
CATGATGTGGGATTATTTTATGCTTTTTACATGCAGTCGGGATAGATTTATGAGACAGTGCAAGTGTTACAAACAAATTTGGAAACTGGTCACTGCGATGAACAGGATTTTCCTGTGGAAATGCTGTAAGCAAACTGGTTTGTTCTTTATTCCAAATAATTTTTAGGTGTCTGCTGTTCCCCCGGTTTGTCAGTTAATACATTTAGTGTTAGATTAAGAGGTAAGTCTTTTATTTCTCATCGGATGCTTTTATTCGTATACGTATATATTTATCCCAAAGTGGGTACACTTTTACAGGGTGGATACAAAAATGAGCCCCCCCCCCCCTTTTATTTTCGTAACCGAAGCAGATATGTCAATTTTGATGAATCCAACGAATAAAAAGTTGTGGGTAACCTATCCCATGGTGCACTTTTCATCAACCCAAATATACAATATTAGGACACATTCAAATCTTATCTTAAAAACTGTAACAGATACACGAAAAATTCCAATTGAAGACTTAGTCAGCATGGAATTCCGAACAAAACAAAAAAAAAATTCCAAAATCCGGTAAACGGATCACCAACAATCACATGTTGAATTTATTAGTTAAATCCCTATGCATTTCACAGAGACATTTTTTTTTTGTTTTGTTCGGAATTCCATCAAAATTGACATATCTGCTTCGGTTGCGAAAATAAAAGAGGGAGCTCATTTTTGTATCCACCCTTTATAAATATAAAGGGAATATACACAGTCCAATCACAATAATGTGACCATCCCCTACGTTCAACATCAGCGGAAAATGGTTACGTCCAGAAGGTACCTATCAGTATCAGAGGTTGGGGGGTATAGGAAGAGTGTCAGAGGGAAACACGAAACATTGCAATTGTTGGAGTCATGGCGAAACGTAGCGAGTTATTCGACCTCCAAAAGGGCATGATCATCGGCTTTCGAGCCAACGGCGGCAGTGTTTCCGATACGGCTAGTTTTGTGAACTGTTCACGTGCCGCCGTGGTGAAAGTGTACCATGCATGACAGAATGGTTATACCCAAAATCAGCGACGTGCCAAGTGTGGGGCACCAAGGACCATAGATGACAGAGGTGAACGACAGCTACGGAGATGCGTGCAAGCGAACACACGTGCAACCGTGGACCAACTGACCTCCCAGATGAACCAGGGGGCTACCAAACCTGTATCCTCAACGACAGTTCAGCAAACGTTGCTGCGTATGGGGCTGCGCAGCAGACGGCTGGTTCGTGCACCAAAGCTGACGGCTGTTCACCGGCGACAAAGACTGATATTTGCACGCCAATACCGCAACTGGACAGCAACAGCGTGGCGAAAGGTGGCTTTTTCCGATGGATCACGGTTTATGCTCCATCCATCGAACAGATGGGCGATGGCGTGTACGGCTTTCACCGTCAGAAAACAAACATCTTGCAACACGTGCCGCAAGGGTCCAGGCCGGAGGAGGAAGCTTTATGGTCTGGGGAATGTTTTCATGGCATTCCCCGGGTGCACTCATCATTGTGGACGACACCATGGATCAATGGAAGTACGCATCTGTCCTTTCGGACCATGTCCACCCCTACGTGCAGATTGTGTTTCCTCAGCACGATGGCATCTTCCAGCAGGACTATGCGACGTGTCATACAGCTCGCAGTGTCCGTGCGTGGTTCGAGGAGCACGAGGATGCGTTTACGGTACTCCCTTGGCCCCCCCAACTTCTTGGGTTTAAACCCCCTAGAGCATCTATGGGATCACCTCGATAGGGTCGTTCGCGCCATGGATCCTCCACCGCGCAACCTACGGCAGCTCGTCACAGAACTGGAGTCGGCCATGGGTTCACATCCCTGCCAATAACTTCCAGAACCTTATTGACACTCTTCCTGCCCGTCTCGCAGCTGTCCGCGCCGCGAAAGGTGATTATTCTGGCTACTGATAGGTAGATACGTTAATGTGACTGGACTGTGTATATGTCATTAAATCCATCCATTAGTAATCACTTGCCTATTGGTTTATTAACATGTCAAATTATTGATTGACTAACAATTTCTTATTTAAGGGCAGTAGTTAGTCAGTTCGTTTATTAATTATGTGTTTATTCAAAAATTCTCTTATTTATTCAAAAATTACTTAGTTGTTAGAAATTCACTCTACACCCATGTCAATTTCTCCCACGATTGACTGGGGATGAAAGAGTGTCCATTTGAGCCCGCTTAGCATTATACAGTATGTTAATTAACATGGGATTATAAATTGCTCACAGTTTAAAATCTTGTAAATTTTAACTGAAGATGGTTTAAAAACGAAACGTGTAAAAAAAAATTAATAATAATCAAGTTTGTTGCAAATTTGAACCTGGATATCACTGTTCTTAATTCACTGTGCACCATGGAACAATTCAATCTAAATAAAACCGTCTCTTTCATCGGTCTCTTCTACTCATGTAATTAATTCCCTGAACTTCCCGTGTGAGTTTGCTTCTCAAAATTTTCCTCAAGTTAATTATGAATTTAAATATATTTCTGTATATATATTAGTTTAAAATTATTAGTGATTACTGTCATTTTAGGCAGACCCTCCCCCCCCCCCCCTCGTCATTCTCCGTCAGCATTACGCGATACCCCCCTCCCCATTTGGATGGATGACGCAATTTGTGGGCGACCCTTTATCATATTTGCCCAAGCTCCTGCAAAACGGCCTCATCATCTACGGCTTAACGGGCAGACTCTAGTGGTAACAACCAACATCTTATTTCTTTCCATCGTCAAAAGTAGCTGCTCATTCCGCACATGGGACACGGATTACGCAGAGGCTGTCTCAGACAGTGGCGTAGCGGGTATAAATGGCGCCCCCGTCCAGCAATTTTGTCCTCGCCGCGCCTCCCTAACAAAGGAAACAAGGCTGGCACCCAGGGACTAAACGGACTAAAGGGACTAATGCCCCCCCCCCCCCGGCGGGACAGATAAAAAAAGTTATAGATGCGTGGAGGCCTCTGGCCGTAAACGTTTTTGGGGGAGTGAGGCATTTTATGGCGTAACTAATGGGTGGCTAGACTGGCATGGGTCCCGGACATTTGCCTGTCTAGCCACCCTATGTCACGAAATATCGTGACAATTGGCTCCTCTCGGAAGCGAAACTAAAGGCAGAGCGAATCGAAACAAAGAGAACGAGATATAGCGCCATCTATGGAGTAAATATAGCTCACATTAATGCGAACCGGAAAAGAGGAAAGGCAAAACATCGTGGCGCGCAAAAAGAAAAAAGCGCATTGGCGCTAATGAACAAGTGGCGCATGATTTGAGCGAGTCTTTGAGAAAAGAGAAGAGAGATGGGCGAGCGAGTCTTTGAAGAGAAAGGTTCATGCTTCTACATGTGAAGCTTGGTTTGGTGAATTGATGTCAGTGTGAAAGAAAGAAGCTCACTACAGCTGAAACGAATGAAAACTTCAAGGACTCGAATGTGCTAACTGACAAAAAACGGAGAATTGCAGTGACCGTCGTGAGCGGTACATAGGCTGCATAAATTTATTTACTATAACTAATGTATCTGATTCTTTAGAAGTTAACGACGACACTAGCAGCGTGGGAGCTTCGAACGCTGGGAAACTAAACCGTTTCTCGCTCAGTCCTCCACAGCCGCCCTTGACTGCATGGTATGTTCAAGATAACTCGTCCAGTTACAAGGAACCAGGAAACCACATCGAGGTGAAGGCCTCGCCTTCATGCCAGAACAATTTTGAAGTAAAATACCGTGAAGGCAGCCAAATTTTCAACGTCGTTCCGTCGCCGAGCATAGCTCGCAATTTTCTGCGTGAAGCAAGCATACGGACTCTTGTGCACCTTAAAGGTATCCACTGCGAATTAGCCTATGCAGCGTGGCAGCAATTCATGTGCCCTGAAAATACCTATGAGGAATTTCTAAAGATTGTAGCACCCTGGGGATTCCAAGGATTCATCAGAGAAGACTTCGCAGCATTTTACCAAGGTTGTTAAAAAGAAGGTGGCCTCTATCGGCCTAATTCTCTCAAAAGCACTCGCATTGCCTTCTGGGATTGTGACGTCACCTGGAAGGTTGGGAGCTTTGCTCTTGTGACGTAACAAGCAGGAGATTTGCTCTTGATACGAGCGTTAAAACGCAAAAATCCAACAGACTGCACTACGAGAAAATCGAAAGTTAAGAGAAAATTTGAAACCTGAGAGAAGTTTAGAAAATATACACAAGACTCTTCGCTTTCATCTTCACCTCCTTCACTCGTACCAAGTAATTAAAACTGTTCAGTGTTTTCAGATTCATTTGAAGACTCTGTAAACGACATTGGGAAAAACGACGAATGGGATACGCTTTCCCTCTCAAATTGTAATTTGAGCAAAACGAAAAAGTTCGGTCAGACTCAAACAGAAAGTGATTGGGTATGTAGGCATTACTTTTTTTTTCTTCCTATCATATTTTTACAAGCATACAAGCAGTGGCAGATGTTTTAATGCTGTACTAGCACTTAATGCTAAATGATTGAATACTGTAACAGGTTAATCGTTAAAGAATTGCTTTGACGAGGTGGCCTTGCTATTGCAGTATTTGTTTTTGTATTTCAGTGCTAAATGTATATAAATAGATATTTTATTTGCAACCTCTGAATTTTAAACACACATTATTCCAATAAAATATTTATATAAAACCTTGGCACGTTTTCTTCATTTATATTGGTGATAAATAGTAGAAGTAGGCTGGAAGCTAAAGGTCACCGCGCTATTCCCTATAGTTTTCTATGCGTTCGTCTGCTCCAAACCTTCCAGCTGACGTCACACGTCAGCAGCCAATGACCATCGATCACCCCGATAGAGGCCACCTTCTCTTTAACAACCTTGGCATTTTACCCTTACCAAGGTAAGCTCGTTCAGTCTCCTTCTCTATACAAAGAAAATTATGTATTTAGCCATTCAAAAGTAAAAGTACTTAATGCATTATTTTCTTTATTCACGCCAATGCCACTACGCTAGCGTCGTTAATAGTTACCCCTTTTCTTTTGTTTCTCTCTAGTTACTAGACGGTTTGTGGCGTGCTATTCCGCTACGTTGTGGCCTCCGTTAAGGCTCTCACGTAGCGGAGAGCCTCTTAAGGTTAATGGAGCCACGCCATTTTTCAAAAATTGCGGAGCCAATCAGGTAGCTTTCCGCTATTGGGATTATGGGAAATCTATCTCCCTTTCCGTGCTTTCATCCGCCATATTTGCATTTTGCCGGTTCATGTTTCATACTCGTCTGTTCACCTATAGATTTTGTACACTATACGTAAAGTTACAACATACATGGATAAAAAGAACGATTTCGTTTCAAAGAGAATGAGGAGTACGAGAGTCGCCTTTTAGTAATGCTGTCCATAAGCTCAGCAGAGAAGTGATTCCGCTATTCCGCAACCATGCTGAGATTTATACCCCTTTCACTAATTTTAACGTTACAGAGACTCTTTAGTGTAACGGAAAAGTGCACACCGCAAACTGTCTAATGTCTCGCTGGCGAACTAATAAACGCTTTGTGCATCGCCGCTTTCTCGTGCGGTTTTGTTTATTCATCATATCCATTTGTTAAAGACAAATCAACGGCTACCAATGAAGAGTATTACCTGGAGTAATTTTCAGAGTCTTTATAATTAAAGTTCCAATTTGATATGGCCATAAAAAAACTACTGGACCAAAAGCTATAATACTTGGTAATATTATACAAGAGGGCAAGGGAAGTTCATACCCGCCAAAAAAAGTTCAAAAGGTCACCACCATCATGGAATGGCTCTATGCAATATTCGAGCTACAGTTGAGAACGCAGTAATCCGGTGTAACCTGCTTTCAGTAAATGGTGGAGGCCACATTCAACATGTAACTAATTTTAGTAACGATTAAAGACTTGTTAACCTGTGTCTTCGTGTCTAATTTCGTATACGAAGATTGCATAGAGCGCCATTCCATGCTGGTGGTGACCTTTTGAACTAATTTTTTTTTTGGTGGGTATGAACTTCCCATGCCCTCTTTTATAATATTACCAAGTATTATCGCTTTTGGTAGTTTTTTTTTATGACCATGTCAAAATGGAACTTTAATTATAAAGACCCTGTATTTAATAATTGTTGAAACAAAGTAAAATTATTTACAGTTAGCTATCTTATTTGGAGACTTATGTATAGCATTCTAAATAATTGTATGTCAATTAATTACGCAAGCTTAACTTGCATATTCTTAAATTATCCTTTAAATAGGATATAAACTTGGCTTTATTAGCCTTCTCCTTTCATAAGGTTTACTTGTTTACTTTCAATAAACATTTTAAGTTGTCCTCGTGTTAGAGGGCAACATTCTATTATTAATTTTAACAAAACAATAAAATTAATCTCTATAACATATATGGCTCGTCATAATTTATTTATTTATTTGCTTCCACTAACCGCTCACTAAAAATATCCGTGACACCCTATAGTTACACCCCTGGCTACGCCAATGGTCTCAGACAAGTAAAAGGATCGCTCCCTTTCCTTACCACATGAGTAAGAATGAGATCTCACTTGGCAGGAGGTCCCCTCTTGCCGCCAGAATTTAAATTAAGAGTGAGGTGGCGTAGAAAAGCATTACAAGAAATGAGCTCTGAACGATTTCCGTTAGAGGATTCTGGAAAAACCATTAACAGATTACAATTATAGAAGTTGTAATTTCTTATCTATAAGAGTTCATATAATAATAAATCATAGAATTTTGTTTAATAATTCCTTGTTACAAAATATCTGAGCCTTTAAAATCACTTAAATTTATTTTGATAATTTTTTGTGAACAAATCAAAGCAAAAACTGCTAATACATGTATTTAAAATCCCAAATCTGTAGTAATTGTCAATTTCCGAGCAAAATTTACTTGTGCATTTAAGAGTATTTTTCGGCAATAGAGCTGTAATATTTCTACAGCTAAGTAAAGGCTACACGTTAAACATCGCTGAATATTATATTGATTATTTTTACTGATTATTCTTTTCAGAGAACTTAAAAAACTGGAGGAGCTGCCGGCCATTCAGGAATGCACGCGTTGCTTTCTTGAAAATGCAACATTACCTAAGCTCAATGGTGAGGCTTGTGTTCTTCAGAAAGAGTGCATAGAGCAAACCGTTCCTGTAATCATTGAAGACATTAAATTCAACTGCACGTGCGAATTAAATTCGACGTAAGTATATAAAAACACGCAATCATGCAGTCTGTCTCTTACAATCTGTACATCTCTTAGTAATAAAGGGTGAAAGTGTGGAAGTTGCTTCTTAACCAAGCACACATTTTATGATTGAAAATCAAAATTCTTTATTGTTTCTGATAGCTACGTTTATGCCAACTGTTTGTGGAATGCAATATCGTTATATGACCGTATTTGAACGGCCGATCACGCGAATGTCCAAAAGCCGATAACTTTGTAATGAACGTGGATCAGTTGCATCTATGGCAGTTGGAATGTTGTCTTTCAGGGTTTGATTGTTAATATAAAGCTTAACCTTCTTCCCCATGACGGGGTACCCGGGTGCCATTTTCTTGTTTAACATAAAAATTATCTATCATGCATTCGTATTTTCCCCGTGGTATTTTTTGACATCTTTAAGTTGGTAATCCTATGCAGTTTTAAGAAAAAATAATTGTAAAAAAAAGTTTGTGTAATTTCAAAAAAAATTGTGAAAGTCTTTTACACTTTACATCCATGATAAGGGCACCCGGGTACCCCTACAACTATTACCCAAGAAAACGATATAAAAAACGATATAAAAAAGAATGATCACACTTTAAATGAATTTTAATTACAAAAACAATTCTAAGATAATTACAATATCAATCAGTAAAAACATCAGTTCAAAAGCTTACACATTTGCAGAACAAGCATAACATTTTGTGATTGTTTTGGTATGCTCATCACAAACTGGGCGAAGACAATTGGGACAAGATTTTCTTGTTTTTCTACGTTTTTTGGTGTATTTGCAAACATAACTTCCAGTTACTATAAGGCCACCTGAGGAATCTCTGCGTTGTTCTCCATCACCTGCAGAAATACAACTTGCAACAGGCCCTCCCAGCATGAATTCTATTCCTGATTTCGTTTTGAAGTGTTGACAAGCTCGTGGGTTTCTGGACCGAGTTTCAATCTCTGGCATTGCCAGTTGTTTACCTAAATCTTTCAAAAACGCACGCCGGCTGTTATTTTTCTTGGATTCTAACGGATTGTTTTCCATGTAAATGATATAAGCCGCTAGGCAAGCTAAATCAATCATATTGTAAAACATTGCAACAGGCCACCTTCTAGTCTTCCTCGTGGAAGTGTAGTGCGATACCATTTTATCCATATTGTCAACACCACCTTTATCCTGGTTGTAATACAGAATGATTTCGGGCTTTTTCTTTGGTCCACTTACATCTTTTGTGTAATGCATGGTTGACAACAATATGACTAACTTGTTAGCTTTTGGCACATACGACACCATTGTAACTTTGTCATTGCTAAATCCAAAAAGAGAAGACAATGGTTCTTTCGATTTGTTGGCGAGCATTTGTGGTGGTATGTAAGGCTTATTTTTTTTCAATGTCCCAACCATTGACAAGCCCCATGAAAGTAAGAATCGTGCCAGAGGAAGCGTTGTAAAAAAGTTATCCATCACAACATTCCGACCACTTTCTTGAATTGGCAGCATAGGTCTTTTACTACTCTTTCGCCCTGATTTTTTTCACGACCTTTAGCTGATTTCTCGGTGTATATTTGCCCAGTGAGTGGATAAGAATTTGCAGCATCACACACCCACCATATTTTGATACCGTATTTTGCCGGTTTTGACTGCATGTACTGGGTAAATCTTGTTCTACCCCTAAATGGAAATAGCTGTTCATCGACAGTAAGGCATTCGGAAGGCACATAATGAGCTCTGAGATTCATATTCATCAAGAGTCATATCTCTGAAATTGCTGCTGCTTTGTCATTTTTCAACCTATCTTGCCTTGTTGTAACATTATCAAAACGAAGAAACCTAGTTATTTCCCAAAATCTATTCACTGACATGGATGCACGATATAATGGATTAGCATCACTCTTCCACAGTTCTCTGATGTCTTCTGAGCAAGAATGGTGAACCCCTGCTGTAATGAGAATCCCAAGATAACTATCGAATTCTTCGTCTTTCAACTCCTTCCAAACTTTGGGAGGGCTGCTTAGATTTTCTGCATTCCACTGAGAATATACAGATTTGGCTTTCATGTTTGTTTCCCTGATTATAATATTGCACATAACGTTATCAAAAATGCACTTGAAGGTTTCTGAAAGGAATTGAGCTTTTTTTACAGGTCCTGATTTTTGGTAAAATGTTTTGCTGTGGTGTTTGAGTACTGTCAGGACTTGTCAGATTCCATGCAGTTCCTACCTTGCCATACAGCATCTGCTGATCGGGAATACTTTCTTCATTCTCGACTTCACTGGAACTTTCAGAACAGTTATCTATTTCTATTTGGGCATTATGATCAGCATTGACGTCTTCTATATCAGATTCTTCATCTTGAAGAGCTTGATTGTTTTTTGGTGGAACGTTGAGATCATCAGGAATGTTGGAGCAATACAACTCATTATCACTTTCTGAATCATAAATGAAATTATCCAGATATGATTGTTGTTGCTCAAAACTCATTCTACAACAAGATGAATTAGGCATTATAGTAAGTGCATATTACTCAAAACTCATTGAATTCAAAAGTGTAGGCATATTAGTAAGTGCATCATCTTACCGACTAAATTCTTCCAATGAGAATGCTTGATCGCGTTTTGCCATTTTTATGTTGGTCTTGTGCTAGTATAAAACTAACAAGTTCAAGTATAGAAAGCGTCCAGTGAATACCAGAAAATAAAACTAACACGAAAATTAAAACTGACAGTTTTCAGAAAAACAAAACTGAAAGTTTTCAGAAAAAATAAAACTGAAAGTTTTCAATAAACCAGAACTGAAATTTTTACTAAAATAAAAAAAAATTATGATTTTTGCTATTGATTTCATATTGATATCAATAACAACACGTGTAGATAAGTTATAAAAAATAATGTGTGTTCCTAATTCCCATGTAAATCAGTGATACCCGGGTACCTCGTCATTGATTTACTTAAAATTTCTCACCCATGGAGAGGAAGGTTAACTATACAAAGTGATTCTAAAATGGTGAATGAAATACACTTAGCGCTGTTCTGTGGGTTAAAACGAACATATAGTTCCTCATGAAAAATGTCGAAGTCCCAACCCTTATATCCCTAGACACTTCGCGAAGTTTGTTAGAACCTCGCGAAATTTTGTCCTATTTCCTCATCGTTCCGAAGAAAATCAGTCTTTCCTTATGTCATCGAAAGTTTCCATCGTCACTTTTTCAGAAAATAAACGCGCCGTATTCCTTCAAAAAATGATCAGTCGGAGTCCATTCTTTTACCAAGGGAAAGAAGGAAGACGCGCGTTAACGACAAGAAAGCAAAGATCACTGTTGTTTTTTATTAACCAAATTATTGGAAGTCGTTAAGGATCTATGAAAACTAACTAAACAAGTCTGTGACCAAATAATAGTCCTGCAGCAGCGATTGTGCTCAATATGATAGCCCTGCATCTGGACTATCGCCCTGCAGCAGAGATTCCATTGAAGAACGTAGTACAACCATATCAATCTTCGACCACTCCTCCTTACACACTTTCCAAAGTCCGTCTAATGTACGTGGACGTCGGTTTCTCACGGCCGTTTTCAATAACCCAAAGGCACAAAAAGGTATTGATGAGTCGTCTGGGGACTTCACTGGTATCTCCTGAAAGGGTATGGAATGGATTCTCGTTTCTCACGCCATGCGTTGAAGAAACTGCTGCGTCGACGCTGATATATGGCTTGAGGCCTTGTCCTGGTGGACCCAACAATGTTTGCGTCTGCCCCGTACAGAACAGGGATATTCCGGGTGAAAATAGGTGCTAGAACGTTAGCCTGACAGTAGGCCGAGTTAATCTTGGTCTTCTATCTATTTTGTGCAGTTTCAGTTTACCGATGTACCCATAACCGGCAACAATCATGAAGCCCCGTGGAAAAGATTCTTTACGTTCTGTGTGCCATTTTTAGAAGTCCTTAGAGCCTCGTGGATGGTAAAATATTGATCTGGGTTTGTTGCGATCACTGAGATAAATGAATGCTTCTTACAATATCACGATGTATTTCTATTTTTTACCGGCTAGATGGCGCTCATAGAGCTTCCGGCAGTTGGTGCGGCGTTCACTGACATGGCGTGGTAACCGTTTGTGAACGCGGCTCTTATAACACTTTTGCAGGTGTAGGTCCCGGTTGATGGCAGTGTTTACAGTGTAAACAGATGCTCCTACCTTGTTTGCAATGTCTTCTGCGTTGTAGGATTAGGTCCGTTGACGAGAGCTCGGACTTTACGGACCACCTCTGGTGTATGACTAGTACAGGGTCCGGAATTGAGCTGTCCCCCCCCCCCCCGCTGGAATGGCTCCATTTCTAGCTAAACCATAACAGTTTAGTACCTTGTATGTCCTCCTTTTCAACACAGAATATCCTCGCTTCTTGCAGGCCTTTATAATTGCGGAATAACTATATTTTGCGTCGGAAAGAGATGTTATTTACCCATCCCAAAACGGAGCGATTTTCAGAGGCATCATGAACAATCTGATACTTTGAACAGCGCAGGGAGATTGTTATTTTATAAGTGCCCGTTACCCCGGAAGTTCAGCTTCATGGTATCGTCCTATGCAAATCGTTTTCATAGATCCATTATGACTTCTGTAATGATATCTTGAATTTGGTTAATAGAAAAACCTGTAAATGTTTGCTAGAACATCATCCACTGTGTTGCTAACTGCCAAAGACTTGGTGAACTTCAAACAAATATCTAACCTACATGAATGTGATGTTTGTGAATGTTGGGTTTCACACACAGCAGGATGAAATGTAAAATTGAGTTTGAAACTTTTCAACTAGTGGCAAGGGAACGTTTATTAAAAACAAACAACAAACAAACGTTTAGCTTCTAATTAGGTACAAGTTGGCATTTGTTTATTAAAAAAGAACTACATTTTAAAGCAGATGCTGAAAACGTCCTACATACTGGGCAATGCAAAATTCGGCACGCCGGATGACGGACTGATGGACTTTTTCGAGTGCGTCTTCATTTCTTCCAAGTTTGTCAAACGCTGCAACGATTTGGTTGCGCAGCTCTGTTGCTGCGTTGCTTGGTTCTTTGCAGATAACGTTTTTAATAGCTCCCCAAACGTAGAAATCATGGAAGTTAAGTCTGGGAATCTTGGTGGCCAGGGCATTACTCCTACTCGCACATTCCATCGACACGGAAAAGATTGGTTTAGATGGTGTCACACATCCCGTCTGAAATGGGCTGAAGCGCCGTTATGTTGAAGCCATAAGTCTCTTCGTTCTGCTAGTGATACATCCTCCAACAGTGTTGGCAAATAGATTCCCAGAAACAATCTGTAATTGTCCGCAGACAGTCCTGGTGGTAAAAAATGTGCACCAAGGACATATTTTCCTATGATGCTCCCTAAACGTTAAAACGCCTCACTGCTTGTGGAATGTTGTGAGCGATCCCATATGTGATAATTGTGAAAATTCATCGTTCCATCGCGTCCAAACGTAACTCCGTTAGTCCAGGGTGTCTGTCAGAAAGCAAAAGTAATGTTGAAGCACATTAGGCTAGGTTACCTGTGACACAAATGATCTGTGTGTGTGCATCTGAAGCAACCCTTCACAAAATACTCTTCGTGCTGAGTAATCCTCAGCTAGCAGTGATTCCACTCGGTGAATATGGACGTTGCAGATTATTATGCAGAATCCACCATACCGTTGTCTGAGAAACGCCTAACCCACGCGCTACTTGTATGAGTACTCGTCGGAGGATCCTCGATCACACTGTCAAGAACTTGATCCCGTAAAGCGGGCTGTAGGTCTGATGTGCAGGATTACTTGAAGAAGGATTTATATTCCAATTTCCCTCAGATTACGATGAAGTCGCAAAAAAACATGGATTTTACTCTGGATGGCGGCGAATTGGGAAATATGTAGATATTGTTGAGCTGCTGCATGAGCATTGTCATTACACGATTCGAAAATTAGGTGCATGTCACGGCATTCTGCGTTTGTGAAACATATTGCACGATTGAAAGAATGAGTTTCCAATACGCGCTGCTGTAACGTCTTGCTTAACAAGCGATAATCAAACAATTTCCTCCACTGCATTATATTTATCTACCCCAACAAGCGCGTCTTAATCGGGGGGGGGGGGCCCTCAAAATTTTATTGAAATAATTAAACTTTTGAAAAGACTTTAAGTGTTTACAAAGCAACGGCGGAAAGTTTTCTTCTCTTATCACTTCCTTCCTCCCTCATTATAATGTACTAGGCCTGCTCATTTCTTGGGAGGATGACAAAACTTCGCTAGGTGTTTCTGGGTATAAGGGTTGAGATTTCGATATACAGGGTGTTTCAGAATTATGTACAATAAATTTAGTGAGATATTCTTCAGGTCAAAAGAAGAAGAAAATGTTCTATAGCACGTTGTCTGGAAACGATTTATTTACGCGATACAGCCAACTAAACCCGTGGCTCCAAATTACAGGAATTGTTCAAAGTCCCCGCCACCAGCTCGCACGCACGCTTCGGCTCGTTGCAAGAGCGACCCTTTGATGTCATGGAAGAGTTCGTCGCCTGCATTACGAACGGTTTGGCATGCATTTTCAATTCGTTGTCGCAGATCCATAATGTTAGGAACTTCTGTGCTGTAGACGATCGTTTTCACATGACCCCACAGAAAAAAGTCCAAGGGATTAAGGTCGGGTGATCTTGCAGGCCAGGCTACCGGTCCACCTCGACCTATCCACCGATTCGTGTATGCAGCATTATGGTGTGCTCGCACAACATGGCTGAAATGTGCTGGAGCGCCATCATGCATGAACCACATGTTAGATCTTATCAAAAGAGGAACATCTTCCAGTAATTCTGGCAATGCATTCTGAAGAAACAAAAGATACGTTCGCCCAGTCAATCGTGGCGGCAACACACATAAGGGCCAATTAAGTTATTTCCCACAATTCCACACCAAATGTTCATGGAGAAACGCTCTTGATGCGCTCGAGCTCTGGTAACAAGAGGGTTAGCATCTGCCCAATGGTGCTGGTTGTGAGAATTTACGATTCCTGTCCGGGTGAAGGTTGCTTCGTCCGTGAAAAGTATCTGGCTGAGACAACTAGGGTCTGCAGCATGACGACGTTGTATCCATTGGCAAAATCGTTGTCGGTGTGGATAGTCCGTTGGGTTCAGTGCCTGAACCTGTTGCAGGTGGTATGGATGCAAAAGCTGACGGTGAAGAATGCGCCAAACAGATGAGTGCGGAATGTGTACCATGGAAGAAATACGACGGGTGCTTGTCTGCAGGGACCCCATGTTCATATGACAAAAAATACTTCTAAAGACCTCTTCTATCATCTCCCAAAAAATCTGTACTCAATTCAAAAACACCCTGTATATGCTTAAGTCACTGGTCACCCACTAGCTGTGTCTAAGATGACTGTAAAATATAAATATTCTTCACGCGCGCTTAGTCTTATCGAAAGCGCAAGTTATTTTTTCAATAATTATTTTTTCCCTTTAAAAGTGCACATAATCATTTAACTGGACATCGGAAAATCTTCGAAGTTGCACTTGCTATCGTTTCGTATATTTTCAAACAAAAGCGAACAATTTCCAACAATATACAAGAAAAAGTTAGCCACACCAAATAGCGGATGACAAAGGTTAATTTGCGTATTCGGCTATTTGTTTTGACACTAAAAATTCATTTTTATCATATTTCTTAAAACGACTGCAGGAAGTTAACGAAACCGCTGAGATGAAAAAATATACTATTAAAAGCTATCAATGATGAATTTCGTGAAATCCCTCAAACGCAGTGATAGCTTTATAAAAAACTAGCTTCACATCCCGTGACTTCGTTCGCGTTGATTTTGGATATAAACTTTGACTTTGAATTTAAACGGTAATTGTAAAACTCGTCTGTATATGATTTGAAGAATCTATATACCAAAATTCAAGTCTATTTTCTCACGAAAACTTCAACATCCATCGCATTCCATCTTATTCTGAGGAATCGTAAAATTGTTTTTATTTGTTTTGCAGAATATTTATACCAAGTCTTATGTCTATAAACACAGGGATTTAGATTTTCGCCTAAAAACTTCAACACCCTGTCGAACCCTTTTTAGGGGTCGTTTGAAAAATCCAAAAATGTGATTTATTACTTCTTTTGAAAGATATTTATACCAAGTTTCAACTTGATCCACGTAAGAAACAATTTTTCATACGAGCGTTTATCTCCATTTCACCCCTTAGGGGTGGACTAGCTGATATGCCCGGCGTTGTTCGGGCTGTTTGTTTCATGAAATTTTGCAATATCTGAATATGAATGTAAAACACCCTTAATAAAGTATATATTCACTTTGGAAAAACGAAAAGAAGTCTTTAAAGTGCTCGCACTGGAATTCTGTCTCCAGTTAGGTTCGCCCAGGAAAATTCGACCTTGCATCCTTAACATTTTAGAATATCAAAGAAAAGCTGCTATGATTATTGAATTATTTCTGTCTATATTAAAAAAATGAGCTGTGTTCACCACGCGACTTTCTTATACATAAATGTCCTAGTTCAAATACAGAAAAAAAATAAAACAACTGTCTAAAATGGCTACAAAATTTTGAAAAAGTTTGTGAATAAAAGTTACTTCAAATTAGCTTCTACACACTTTGGTATAGATTCCAAATTTTCCTATACCATCTTCTTTCGCCTATATTAGCAAAAATTTGTCAAGAGTAAAACTGGTACTTCCGTTTGGAATTTTGAAAAATTTTCTTAACGAAGGTTGTTTAAAATCAGCTTCTAAACATTTTTGTATACTTTACAAATTCTCCTTTTCCATCTTATTTCGCCTATATTAGCAAAAATTGGATTTTGACAAGAGTAGAACTGGTACTTCCGGTTGGAATTTTGAAAAACTTTCTTAACAAAAGTTGTTTAACATTGTAATTGTAACACTTTCCAATCCTTTCAAAATTTTCATAAACACAATGTTTAACGAGATATTTCAAAATTTAAATTTTGGCGCTAGAATAAACTGAATCTTTCGGTTCACCGATTCCACTGGAAAACTAATCAGACCTCCCAAGGAAGATTATAATAAGTTTAAAGTTTGGTCTCGATAGCTTTAGCCATTTGGACGCTATCGTGGACACACACACACACACACACACACACACACACACACGCAGACATTTTTCAGAAATCACTTTTTCGTAATCTAGGGACCTTAAAACGTATAATCAGTGAAAAACTGGAGGTCGAAATTTTTCGTGATTACAATACTTTCTTATACATAGTATAACATAGTAAAACACTTCATAGATGGATTGAGATAGTTGAGGAACTCTGTTTACAGCCTCATTAGCATCCCTCATGAACATTTTTCCGTTTCAATAGAGTTGTAATCAGAGAGCGCGGAATCATGTCCAGAAAGTGGTTGTTTATATTGACAGTATCAGTTTTAGCAGCAAAGATTGCCCTCTCAAACAATCAGTTAAGATCTTCATAATTTTCTAATATGTTTAGATAAACATTATCTATAACTTCACTAAAATAAATTACTACATTACAATAACCATATGAACAATAAATTTTCTCTAATTGTTAGCCATCACCTTTTCAGCAAAAGCTTGAGCAGCTGCACGCCGTAGAAGTTGAATTCTTTAATTTGTTTTAGAATAATTTCTTATATCTCTCCAAAGATTTTAATAAAAAAGAAATAATAATTTTTATTTATTTATTTATTTATTTATTAGTTTTTATAACATTATCCTCCTTAAAATATGAATCATTAAGGCAAGCACCGTAGCTGGCGAAAAAGACAGGCCCTGGCCAAACACCACCTAAAGAGAAAGCCTGAGCGTGGAAACGTCATACATTTTTAAAACGTCATAAGTAGTCATCTCGAGGCCAACGAGAGACAGGCCAGGCAACACCACCTCTACACAAAGCCTGAGCGCGAAAACGTCATACATTGTTACATCATCATGCGGAGTCATAATTTAGGGCTTATTATTGGAAGGAATACGATTAAACATGACTCCGTATGATGATGTAACAATGTAAAACGTTTCCGCGCTCAGGCTTTGAGTAGAGGTGGTGTTGGGCCAGGGCACTCAAAAGTCACATGCTCATCGGTGTCCAGACAACAATTCATCCTTCATTGTTTCCACAAACGAAAAAATACTGATTGTTAAAATCCAAGATGAGGACAATGAAGGATGGATTATTGCCCGGACCCCGATGACCATGATGATTTTTGAGTTCCCTGGCCTGTCTCTCGTTGGCCTCGTAGTCATCTTTAATCGCATTTCTACCAATAATAAGCCCTAAATAATGACTAGGTATGATGATGTAACAATGTATGAAATTTTGGCGATCAGGCTTTGAGTAGAGGTGGTGTTGCCCTGGTAGCAGCGTTGCCAACCGTGTAATAATTATTACATTTGTGCATTGTTTAGCTTGTATTATAACAATATCCAACAATAAATATTTCCATCTAAAAACCGGTAAGTGAAATGTCAACCCTGCCTGGCAGTGAAATGTCACGTGATTATCTTAGTCGAAGCAACAGTGTAACATTCATTGTTTCTAACAGACGAAAATATGCTGATTGCTAAAATACAAGATGGAAACAATGGGTGCATATACTTTTCAAATAGCAGCTAGCGCTGCCAGCATCCGGAAGTGACGAAAGTAGCACACTACTAGCACGGAAGAAAAGTATACGATTTCTAGCGTTCTAGGTTTGTAGCTGAAAAGTATTTGTACACTAGCACACTACAACTTCGTGCATGGGGGCTGCCATCTTTGAAATCGCCCGTGCCATAGCGTGACCACCGAGAGAGAAGGCCTCCGCATTGAAAAGTAATACATTGTTACATCATCATAGATAGTGCATTGTTATTCGTATTTCCGCCAATGATAAACCCTGAATTTGCACTATCTATGATGATGTAACAATGTATTACTTTTCAATGCAGAGGCCTTCTCTCTCGGTGGTCACGGCCATAGCCTACAACAATTGACAGAATACTGGCGTTTCTTCTATTGTAGGCTTTGCATGGCACGCTAGCAGTAGAAAAATATACGCAGCCAAGATGCGCTAATAGCTGAAAAGCATACGCTTCAAGCGCGCTTCTAGCGCTATTAACTGAAAAGTATATGCACCCCATGAAGATTACAATGCTGCTTGGCCTAAGATGGTGAGGTGACTTTTCCGCACGGTTTTTTAATCCCCTGGTCTGTGCACACATGCAAATTCCGTTGTTGTAGTCAACAATTAGGTTGCCGTGTTTATGGAAGAAGCGGTTTTAGTCCCCTCTATTGGATGAATTTGGCTACATGTCAAACTTACGATCGTACAACGTAACAAAACTGTCAGCCACTATTACACGTACAGCAACAAACACGTACCATCAGCTGACAGTTTTGTTATGGTCTTCAGAGCGGCCATCGCTCCTTCCTGAACCTCAGCTGCATTCTCGAAACGGAGTTAGTTTTTCAAACGGGAGAACAGGTAAAAGTGCATGGGGCGAGATCGGGTGAGTAGGGAGGATGTGGAAGGGTGGACATTCCTATTTAAATTTCGGCAATGTTATGTCGAACTTCATCTTAGAAGTCCGCAATAGTTTGTGGTTTACTAACGTACACTTTATCCTTAAGATAACCCTAGAGAAAGAAGTCTAACGATGTTAGAGTCACCTGATCTTGGCGGCTAATACACATAACAACGTTGTACAATTGTTAAATTATATTGTTCAGTTTGAAATCTAGCAAAGTTTATGCAATGGAAGGGACTAAAAACAATAGAGAAATCCTGCTCACGGAAAAATCATACATTGTTACATCACCTACGGTAGGGACAATTTCGGGATTATTATTGGTAGAAATATGATTAACGATACCCTACTGTAGGTGATGTAACAATGTATGAAGTTTTCGCGCTCAGGCTTTGAGTAGAGGTGGTGTTGCTAACAACAATGTCTATAGATATACATGGTCATCGAGCTTCGGCCATTTTCCATTGTTTCGAGGAGCTAAGGAAAACAGATCGCGCCAGGTGCCGCATAGATCGCACTAAGAGATACGATAACTAATCACATGGGCGTCATTTTGTGCTAAATACACTAATGAATTCCTTTTTATGAAGGCTAGGCCGTTTGACCAATTGAGACAATTTTTTTTCTAATTTTAATACATTCTAAAATTTCAATAATACTTGCTTTAAATAGTTATTTCCTTGAAATAATGTAATTGTTTAAATTTTTATTGTGGCGCTAGCGTCACTTACAAGGGGAGGACACAAACACCTTCCACATATTTCGATGTGCTTAAACATATAGGTTGGAGGCCATCTAAAAGTAACTCGTATAAAGGGTTTAGGTCAACACGCCTTCGTTTTTTTAAAAATGCGACGTCAAAAGAAAACCTAAAAAAGCGACGTCAAGAATTGCAGCTTATAGAAGCTCTTCCCGCTTCCCTGCTTAGAGTCAATGTGAGGAGATTCTTCTCTGTGGTGTAATCATGGAGCAATTAACCATGGTACAGGGTAGCTACAGGGTATTACTGTATAATACTGCACTCAGGACTATCATTATCACGACTTTTATTTGATTAAAAGGTAACTTAATTAGTGCAATTGAAATTAAGCTTGATCGTGAGTAGAGAAAGGAGGAGGATGACAAAATTGTAATATTTAATTCAAAAAATTTAATAAACTCTTGTTGGCGAAGTTGAATGAATAACTATAAATTTCGAAAAGCTAATAATGAGATATACAATTATATAACAGTTCAGAAATCACAGCAATCGTCGAAGGTGAGAATGTCGAAATCGGGAAACGAGATTCCATGCTCAGCTGTTGAAACTGCCAATGGTGATGTGGTCCTCGGGGATTTATCACCGCTGTTACAGAAGTCGGCGACCCTGGAGGGTTTCGAGGAGCGTTGCCCACTGCTATGAACAGATGCATAAAGAAACATAAATTAGCATAACAAGCTAAGCATTCCAATTTGGAGAGAAGGGAAGCAATTCAGATTTTGTTATAAGAAAAGTTTAGGTTGTTTGACGAGAGATTACGATGCACACTTAATTGTCTGAGCAATGTTAACTAATTAGACTAAAGCCACTAATATCATTCTAATAGAATACCCCGTATCGGAGACGCTATAGCCAAACGCGGCTCGCGGCACGAGATCTCTGCCCGGCGCGCGCTTGCAAAGCACTCGTCGTCCGCTGGCAGGCCGGCTGGGGCGCTCGATTGGCTTATGGCGTCGTCGGCTGACGTCCGGCTGTTGAGAGGCGTTGTAGCTACGGGTCGGTGTGTGAGGGTCGGCGTGCGCTTCCTGCTCGGTGGCTGGACGACCTGAGGCGGCTGAGGCGCCGTTCACCTTCGCATCTAGGTCGATGTCGTCGTGGCTCGTTGGCGAGTCAAGGCTTATGCTTGAGGCTCGTTCCAAATCGTCTGTTGGCTTCTCTAATGGTCCGAAATTAACGGGCTCCGTTTCCGCGTGGCGAGGAGATTCGTCCTGCGTGCGTATGGGCGCTGAAGAATGAGGTTCCTTCAGGAGCAGCAGTGAGAGGCTGGGCGGTCGGGGTATTCGTCGTCTCCGCGTGGGTTTCCTCCCACTGAGCGAGGAACTGAGAGCAGAATTAATAAAAGTTCTATTAATGAAAGCTTTATTAATGTCACTTGCCTGGACAAAGGGGCGAGTACAATACTTTCTCGATTCTTGTGCTGACGTCCTCCTTTGCTCCGAAGTCGGCTCCTTCGAAGCACTCACGCTGGCCAGGCTTATGTCTCTCTAACACCTCGATATCTCCACTGGCGGCTTCGCTTTTCTTGGCTCATGGAAAATTCCTCATTCTAACGTTTTTCCGACATCCTTCGTTCCCCATTCTATCGACAAAATTTCCTAGTCCTGGGATAATCCACGAATTTGCTTGGCTGCAATGGCTATATTCTACCAAGGGATTTTCCTCTACGTAAACTATTAATTTTCAATATTATAGCTTGGTTTTCTACCCTTCCTGCCATTCCTTTAACTCCCCTTCCTAATCTTGCTTTTTAACAGCAATATTCCCATCGGTTTTCTTTGTTGCTTTCCCTGACCAAGAATCTTCCATGACTTTCACCAAGCTTGGATGAACTCCTTCTGTAATATCCGTTTCTACTTGTGGATAGCCTATCCTTTCAAGAACTATTTCCCCCTGTATTATTTTTAGCACCGTTTCCGTCGTATTTAACCTTCTTAGCAGATAGCTATTTCGAACTTCTAACCTATTTAATTTTACTTGATTTCTATTTACGTCACTCTCTTCTCTCCTGATGTATTTTTCTATGTGAGGATTACTTCTACTTCTACACTCATAATTTTCGTTTTTTATCTTTACCATGTGCTTTGAAGCTATTTTATTAACGATTTCTGCCAAGCAAATGTAAAGAGTGCGTTAATCCATTAAATTCATAGTTATTGCTACTGACAGGGCCGTGGCTCGTTTGAACAACTCTTCTATCCTGGCTTCTTTAATTATAAGTTTGTACTCGACAATTAACTCCTGTCTTCTATTTATCTCCCCTATTAATGATGACTCTTGGGCTATTTGCTCCATCAGTCTGTTACAATTTTCTGATATTCCTTAATTCTTCAGCTTCCCGTCTATTGTTCTCTATCCGTTTCCTAGCTTTTTTCCCCTTGGAACTGCTTATTATTTCCTCCAGTTCCGTTGAAAAGGTTCCTTTTTTGCTTTGCCTTTCCGGGATAGATTTAACTATGTCCGCTAAAAACTATCGAAGCATATCCTCGTCCATCATTCGCACGTCCTTAGCTTTCAATAGAGCGACTGATTGCTTATATGCGCAATTTAGCACGCTAACTTTAATTATGTCTATATAATCATCAATTTCTTTACCTACACTTTCCTCTTTAAATTTAAACTCCTCGATTTTGCTGTAGTCATCTGTATCTGATTCTGGACTTCCCTTGTATTCGAGAGCTTAACTTTGTCCATTGACAGAAGCTCGCATCCCCTTTTGTCATTATTACGTATTTCACTGGCTTCCTTCATTTCTCTCTTCAGAGCCGAATTTTTAATTTTATGTTTACGCGTCTTTCTTTTATTCTTACTATCCATGTTAAGCTTATCCGCCTTTTCATTGTTTTCTTTATTTTTACAATGACTACTTTTGGTTTTCTTAAACGTCCCAGTCTTTCTTTTTCGGTAATGCAGAATTCTTTTCTCTTTCATTATCTCCGATTTGCCTATCCTGCTCCCTGGTTAGCGTCCAATCTTCTATTTTTATTTTTAAAGAGAAGGCGGTTATAGAAGGCGGTGACCCTGGAGGGTTTCGAGGAGCGTTGCCCACTGCTATGAACAGATACATAAAGAAACAGATGTGTAACAATCTAAGCATTCCAATTTGGAGAGAAGGGAAGCAATTCAGAGTTCATTATAAGAAAAGTTCAGGTTGTTTGAAGAGAGATTACGATGCACACTTAATTGTCTGAGCAGTGTTAACTAATTAAACTAAAGCCACTAATATCATTCTAATAGAATACCCCTTATCGGAGACGTTATAGCCAAGCATGGCTCCCGGCACGAGATCTCTGGCCAGCGCGCGCTTGCGAAGCACTCGTCGTCCGCTGGCAGGCCTGCTGGGGCGCTCGATTGGCTTATGTGCTCGTCGGCTGCCATCCGGCTGTAGAGAGGCGTTGTGGCTAGGGGAAAAGACTCCTCCGTCTATGGTCGGTGTGTGAGATTCGGCATGGGCTTCCTGCTCGGTGGCTGGACGACCTGAGGCGGCTAAGGTGCCATTCACCTTCGCGTCTAGGTCGACGTCGTCGCGGCTCGTTGGCGAGTCGGGGCTTATGCTTGGAAGTCGTACCAAATCATCTGTTGGCTTCTCTAATGGTCAGAAATTAACGGGCTCCATTTCCGCGTGGCGAGGAGATTCGTCCTGCGTGCGTAGGGGCACTGACGAATGAGGTTCCGTCAGGAGCAGCGGTGAGAGGCTTGGCGGTCGGCGTACTGTTCGTGTCCGCGTGGGTTTCCTCCCGCTGAGTGAGGCACTGACAGCAGAATTAATAAAAGTTCTATTAATGAAAGCTTTATTTATGTCACTTGCCTGGACCAAGGGGCGAGCATAATGCTTTCTCGATTCTTGTGCTGACGTCCTCTTTTGCTCCGAAGTCGGCTCCTTTGAGGCACTCTCGCTGGCCAGGCTTATGTCTCTCGCTCTCTTGCTGACACCTCGATATCTCCACTGGCGGTTTCGCTTTACTTGGCTCATGGAAAATTCCTCAGAGGCAATGTCTCGCCAAATTCACCTTCCTTGCTCGGTTCGTCGGCGTACTCTTTCATTCCTCCACTTGCCATCGAAGTTCCATCCTTTCTCCCCTTCCAAATCAGACTGTCCCCATTTCTTCCTCTTCCGCCAACTCTTATTCTTCTTGCTAATGAACCGCTCCTGTGTACTCCTTTTTTCCTCCAGTGAGCGGCTTGGCTCGCCCTTCCCGCCTCCTCCGAACCTTCTATTGTCCTCTCGGGGTGACGGGAGACTAGATTCCTTCTTTTTCTTTTGGTTCCGTCTAATGCAGGGGTGACCAACCTGCGGCCCGCGGGCCAAATGCGGCCCACCAAAGGAATTTATGCGGCCCGCGAAATGAAATATTTACTGTAAAATTTATTAACAAGTAAGATTGTACGTGGTTAATGTTTCATAAAATATTTGAATGTGACTTGAATTACAAATGGTTGGCCCCCTGAAAACCTTCAGAAATTTATTTTGGCCCGAGACAAAAAAAGGTTGGTCACCCCTGGTCTAATGCTTCTCTCTCTCTCTCTCCCTTTTTCTTGCCTTCGAGTTAGATCGTCGAATTTTTTTCTTTTATTTTCTTTTTCAATTCGGCGATCTGACAATCATCAATGAAAGACTACCACAATGACAGCTAATAATAATTTCTTATGCTCAATGAAATACCCAGTGTTTCTCAAAGGTTTATTTTAAGTAACAAGTGGGGAGTGGGGGAGGGGGGATGTGCTAACGAGACATGCGCATGACGTGCGGCTATGATTTAGTGTGTGAGTTTACGTAATACGAGGGCTATTTTTTTCAGCCTCCAATGGAGTATAAAGATAAGTTTGGATTGAAACTATTTGCAGCATAGATATATTAAAGGAGAATGTGACCGACAACCTTGAGGTCAATTTATTGCGATCACAAAGCAATATTGCTCATTCTACGACCATGTGCCTTAGAAAAAGATAGAGCTAGAGCGCTTTTATTCATGATAATTAAAACCACTGTGATAATCTTAACTGGACTGGTCTATGTCAAATTAACAATATATCACATTATCCAGAGGAAAATAATAAGGAGTTTCGGTACAATATTAATTAAAAAGCATGAAAAATTACATAAAGGATTCAAAATTAATAAAGGATTTTAATTTTCGATCGAATAGTTTTTATAAATGATAATTTAAAAATGAATGCAATAATTTTATACAAAAAAGAAATAAAAAGAGAAATAAAAAGATTAATTGCATTTATAAGTTTATCATTAATTTCATACATAAATTTTGCGTCGCTCATCTTCTCTAAGAAAACCGTTTTCCCGCTGTTTGAACACTTATTGTAGCTCAATTAGGCATTTTACCTATAGCTTCATTACGTTTTATAAATCGGAAGAAAATTATAACTGGCGATGACTAAATTCTGATGTATAGCATCATGAAGTTGTGAGATTTTAGGAACGTTTAATATCCAAATTTAGAATTTATATTAAAATTAATTATTTAAATTAATTAGTTGTTATTCGCGTTAGTAATTGTTTATAGGGATTGAAAATTAGATTTTATGAAGTTTTTAGAAATAATTTAGCTTAGATTAGAATTAAATAAAGTATATTATATTTTAAAATTTGTTTTCCTTTGTGCGTTGAGAATCGCCATTTCGGCGCCACGTGAAATTTATCAACAAGGAGAAGGTTAGGGGAGTCATTGTAAACTTCCTATATGGTCATCTGTTTTGTCTTCAGGGACTTAAGGGTTACTGGCAAAAGCAAGATAGGTTGAATGGATCAGATTCAGAATCAGGATGCAGATGGCAAGAAAGAGTAAAAGATACAAACAAAGAAGGAACGTTGGAATGTGGAGACCACCAAAGAGCTGATTACCATTTGAGTGTTAAAATTCAGGCAACTTAGAAACAGTTAGAGAGGGTGTCTCCGAACCCTTGATTGACAAGAAATTGACGAGTGACCAGTGTTTTTTTGCCTTAATCTTTTAATCTATATTAATCTATGTTTCACAAATAATCAATTCAAATTCAACGACAAAATAAATTTTCATACAGATGGCTTACCAATGGGCAGCCCATTATCACCCATACTCGCAAACATCTACTTAAATCACACAGAACACATATTACTTAATACCTTACAACATAAACAATACATAAAAATTTGGAGGAGATATGTTGCTGATATCTTAATCATCACAAATAAACCAATAGAATTATTAACACAATTATTAGAAGATAGGTATCCACTAAAATTCACCCATAATAACATGACAAACAACCAAATCATTTTTTAGATTTAAATATTATAAGAAATAAAAATAAACTAAATTTTGAGATATATGAAAAACCTACAAAAGGTAATAACATACCACATTTTTTATCACAACAACCTACACACCAAAAAATTAATACAATTAAACAATATATACAAAGAATAAAAAATCTCACATCCCAAAATATATCCCAGAAAATTTAAAAAATATATGAAAATAAACCTAGCAAAAAATAAATATCCGTTAGAACTAATTGATAAAATTTATATAGAAGCATTCACCACCAACACAATAAGAAATAAATTGGTATGGCGAAATGGTACCTTCGCAAGGCCTACCACGAGATAATTATACGGAATTAAAAAAAATTACGGGGCTGTGTTGGGACACGGCCGCTAGCTAAATCGTAGAATACGTCTTGAGGCCACATGGCGAATAAGAAATAGCTTTGTGCAACACAATATATACAATTTAATTTCTTATATAAAATGTTCAAACAAAAAATGTACTTGCAATTCATCATAAATTTTTAACCAAACCTTTATGGCATTCCCAGCATACAAATCATTGGTCAATGATAAGAGGAGTATGTTAGAAATGGCAACAGACAACAACCAATATTTCGCGCGAACATCAAATTTATAGTACTGCCACCCAATGTAATAGGTGATTCGATGGGTTTGAAATCTAAATTAAAATGTTTCTTCATAAAACTAAGAGCGTATAAATTTAATGTAGCATCTACATTGATAATGCTAACTGTCTTAATAGCAATATTGGTGTCCACCTCCATGTTGTCACTGGCTGGTCTAGTTGTTTGTGAATATTTCATTATTGCACTAAACAATATTTTCATATCAGATATCGACACTTTAGGATGAATATACACTGGGTGGCCAGATTATTATGAGCACCCCATTAGTACTTCGTTGGGCACCTTCTGCCTTCAATACTGCGGCGATTCGCATTTACTCCACGAGATGTTGAAAGGTGGTGCGAGGAACCTGACACCATGAATGCTGTTGTCTTGTGCTTTCTCGCCAGAATCCGCTTCAAACCCCTTCAGTCTCTATCAGTGAGCTTCGACTTTCGGGCAATGTTGTGCTTGGCAGATGATGTATTTCCCTGCTTCTTATAGGCTGTCATAACAGTCTTTGCCTGATGAATAGCACTGTTCTGTTGTGTGAAATTTGTTGTTTTGGGACCACCTATCTGATGGCTCTTTCAACTTTCTTCAAATGGTCAACATGATCTTCTGCTTCGGAGAGGCAAGGAGAAACCTACATGCTGCATCGAGACAGATACCCTAACGAACGCCATCCATCCTGTCAAACAATGTGTCACATTATTCAAAGATTCGAGGCTACAGGGAATGTTAATTCAGAATGAGGACGACCAAGGGCACAAGGCGACGAGGATACAACAACACTAGTTCTGGCTGCAGTGGCTGCAAATCCCCACACAAGCAGCAGAGCAATTGCTGCAGATGTTGGGTGCTATCAGAGAACTGTTCTCAACATTCTACACACACATCATTTTCACCCATACCATATTCATTGTCACCAGGAGTTACTGTCATTGGATTATGTTCCTAGGGCCGCCTTCTGCAACTGGTTACTTACCTGCCTGGATGACAATCTAAACTTCATTCATGAGGTGTTGTGGACAGATGAAGCCCAGTTCACCAGGGATGGAGTTATCAACAGGCACAACCATCATCATTGGGCAGATGAAAACCCACGATGTCTGCGAGAAACAACTCATTAAGTGAACTGGAGAATCAATGTGTGGTGCGGATTGTACAATGATACTGTGGTTGGACCGCATTTTTACGATTGAACACTGACTGCAGAACGCTACCGGGCTGAAATTCTCAACGCGGTAGTCACAGACTTCATTGACAATTTGCCATTGGCCTCGTATCAGCGCACGTAGTTTCAACATGATGGAGCTCCTCCACATTACGGGTTGGTCGTTTCTCGAGCGTCTAAGTGAGATGTTTGGACATCAATGGATTGGCCGAGAAGGACCACTTCGTTGGCCACCCCGCTCCCCTGATTTTACACCACTTGACTTTTTCTTGTGGGGATACCTGAAGGAGAAGGTTTATACTACGCAGCTCGCCTCACTGGAGGATCTTGTTCAACGAATCCAGGAAGCGTGCCGAGGAGTAACACCAGCCATGCTTGCCGATGTTGTGGCGTCAGTTAGGTTCCGTGCCCAATTGTGTTATGGTGCCCACGGTTGTCACATCGAGCATTTTGTTGATTAACTTTTTTTTAAACTGTTTAAATAACTTGTTTGTGCAGTGTGACTGTTTATAAGCTACAAACAGTTCACCACGTGATTGTGGGTGATTGGTTGGTCCGATTTGGATGATTTTTTTTATTTTGTTTGTTTTCTTATGCTGAACAAGTTTGCAATTGGGTTTTTTTCTCTATCCCTTACGGTTTTTGAGATAAATTTTGAATGTGTCCTAATATGCATTTTTGGGATGATGAAAAGTGCACCATTGGATAGGCCACCCACAACTTCCTATTCATGGGATTCATCAAAATTGACGTATCTGCTTCGGTTCAAAAAATAAAAGGGGGGCTCAGACTTTTGTATTCACCCTGTATATTTGAATAAATATTTAACTGCACTTATTGTGCTACAAGTTTCAACGTTTATATCTGCATTAACTGGCAGAAGTAATTTTGAATTATAAGGTACAACTCAATATTGTTAATATTCTTTCCATTAACAACAACAGGGTCTGTTTTCCTTCTTTTATATTGACGAAAACCGTCACGATTAAAGATATGGTTTTGGAAAACCTTTAAAGCAAGTTTTTCCGTCTCTTTAAACATTTTGGACCACATGGTCTATGTATCATATGCTTTGTGACTAATTCAAAGAGCCGAGGATACTTATTAGGACCGATAGCTACTTATGTTTTCACAATGTGCGTCCATCCATCCGTCCGTCCGTCTGTCTGTTGGTGCTCTAGCGTTTGAACGCTTCCGAATATTCGACTTCCGTTTTCGCCATTCGACAACTTAGGGAACTCGAAAGACTGAGTTCGTTGGTGGAAAAAATCGGTGAACTACTTCCGGTGGAAAAGGTCGAAAATAATATAGGGGACCAAGTTTTTCACTATACAATTCCATGTATAAATTGCCTGTGCACTGCCAATTGCTGTTCTCTCTTTGGCATTCCATACCTAAAGCAGAGAAAAGGCTTGTGAATTAAGTAAAAACACGTGATGGTCTTCCTTGATGGTCAATATCAGTCAAAACTGGTTCAAGGGTATGTGGTTGATAGGAGCATTATGGTCCACTGGAAACTTTCAATGCTAAGATATGGCATAAATTATATCAAACAGCTTGGAATAACATGTCATGAATGAATATAACTTTAAATTAATGATAGTCGAAATTGATTCAATGACACCTGGTTTTGTGGAACCATTATGGTTCATTGGAACTTTGAATGCTAAAATATAGCATGTAATATATCAAACGACTTGGAATGCTGTGCCATGAATGAATATAACGTGAAATTAATGATAATCGAAATTGGTTCCATGATTCGTGTTTTAATGATAACATTATGAAACCATTGGAAACTTTCAATGCTAAGATATGGCATGTAATAACTAATGCCTTATATTATCAATAGTTAGTTTGTGTTAGGCAAATTTTAACAATAGCTAGTAGCTAATCATTCCTTCAACGGTACACGCTTACGTAAAAAAGCGTTAGCAATAATTTATGAAGAAAGAATTGACCCTTACGCAGAAGGCTTCAACAATTAACAAATAGGAATGCTTACAAATTAAAGGATTCGTGTATGTTCTAATCTATAGAGAATTTCTACTTTCTCCATTTAACTTTTGAAATAGTTTTATTCAGTTTGAACTATACATTTCCCTTAGATGTACGCCTTGCTTAGCAACCAGAGGCTTCCTTAGCAACCTCATCTAATTCTTAACAACTAAAAGCTTCTTTAGAAATCAAATGCTTTTCTTTTCGTTTTCGAATGCTTTAAAATCCTATCGGTCCTGGGCATTTCGGTTGTCTGACTTGTTTTTATCTTGAATTTCAGCCCAGACTAACTCATCAATAATATCTGGATCAGTTGTATCTTTTTGATTATTCGGATCAGCCCATAAAACCCAGTGCGCGTGTGGAAGTCCACGTTTCTGGAATTAAATAGTATATAAATGGGCACTGATTCCTACGTCCATGCATTTTTTCTAATTAATTAATAATGCTTTGAATTATTCAAGTCTGCCTTCAAACACCCTTGCGACCAAGTCCGGACTATCGGAGACAGTGATCCAAGGCATTTTAATGCCTTCAATAGGCGACAAATTTTGGGTTATTTCTATCCATTTGGGGTTGCAAGTTATTGTTATGAAAACATCAGGCTTACCCAAATGCCTAACTATCTCCGTTGCATCAAGGTAATCTTGCCTTATAGCTTTTGGGCTACCTTAAAAAGAAGGTAAGATTATCATATGACCAGGCTTATTAAAGAAGGCAAGATTATAATATGACCAGGTCTATTACCTTCGTTTTATCAGTATAATCCATTAAGCCTTTATAAGTATCAACACTTAAGTGGGCTTGAATTTACCTAATGAAATTAAGCCTATTGGCTTCAGCTTTCAAATAAGCGTAAATACTATATTATTGAAGTAATGGTGCTCCTAAAAGGAGTTGATTAAATATACCACGAACTGCGGGATGATATTCATAAAATTCTCGGTGACAGCTGCTGTCATTATTAGGAGCTTTAGCATAAAAGCTACTTATAAGAATGCGCCCTTGGTCTGTACGTTTATCCTTCCGTCCGGCCGTCCGCTTTTTGCACGATAACTTGAAAATGGATTAACTTTTTCAAATTCCGTTTTCAGAAATATGCCTATCAAAATCTTAGCTCGGAATTTTTCAGAAATATGCCTATCAAAATCTACTTTTCAGAATTTTTCGTGGAGCCCTTCAAGTCGAATTCACGTGCTAAAACAGTGAGTGTGAAGAACACCAAGATAAGCTTAGCATATCATATAGTATAACAATCGATTTATCAAGTAGGAATACATTGTTATTTTCTGTTCATCTTTTAAGTATTACTGACATCGGCGCGCGCACGAGAAATCGCTTTGTCGACGCACGATTGCTCAAGTGCTCATAATCTATATTATTCAGTATCGAAAGAATGGAGCTACTTATTGGTTTTATAATGTCTTAACTGTCTATCCCTTCGTAATTTCTACAGTTTTTTGAAGTAGAAGGTTGAAATTCGGAATGCAGCTTCCTATGGGCATGTCCATCTGCACTGTTTACTTTGGTTTTGATTGGCACTGGGGTCGGAATTAAGGGGGTGGGATTCAGAGAGGACAACATATCTATGTGCTATTTAGGTACGTAAAGGCGTGAAATTCAGTATCCAGATTCCTCTACGCAAGATCTACATTACTATGAAGTTTAGGCCCAGGTTTTCCATTGGGGTCGGATTTGCGGGGGTGGTAGTAACATGGTCTTTAGAACTGTGCCAACATATGGCTTGTGATATATCATACGTTCGGAAATGATGAGAAAGGAAAGGAAATACGAGCTTTTTTACATTTTCTACATATTAAGTTCGAGAAAATTAATTTTTGATAAAAAACTTGCGGAGAGGTAAAAAGTGTAAATAAAGGGGTAAAAATAGATGATCTCAGGATCTCCTGTTTGCCTTACCCTATTCGGGGGGGAGGGGAGGGGGGATTTTTTTTATTAAATGTATAAATGTATTTCTCCTTCACTGCTAAAGCTCCTCCTTGGAATGTTTACAAGATTTTATTTGAATTAAAATGACGAAGTGCATCACTCCAACCTTGCTCGCCATTGGGGAAGAAGAGTCTATAAACCATTGGATCGGTATTAGGATCTAAAATATTAACTAATTCAGATGATAACGTAAAACTCTTGTATACACAAATGTCTCTTAAGTGGTGGATCACCATCTTCGGTCTTATAAACCACTGCAACTTCGTTAACTTGAGGGACATCGCCTCAAATCTTTTGTTTTATCAGTAAAGAATCGTATCATTACTTGATTGGTTGCGCGATTCTCTATTTCAGCCTTTCGCTCTTCTTCTGATAAAACTTCGTACATCATTTTATATGCATCATAATAGGGGGTTAATTTCTTGTATAAGTTGATCAATTTCTGTCAGTATTCCTTGATCTAAGTCGGCATTAGCTGAATGAGATACCCTCTCTGTAAGCGCCTCTTTCTCATCAAGTACATATATTTGGCCAGTTGTCTATAATGCCCTTCTAGTGGCATTAATGGAGAAATGCTATGATATACTTGCCCATGTATTTTATACACATAAGGGCCACCACCTGTCATATTAATCCGTTTGCTTCCAAAGGAAGCGAAGCTAAGGGCACTATTAAAAGACCTGATTCATACAATAAATTGCTGACTTTTTTTTATGTGTCCTCATGAGTAAGTCTTTCAATATTTGGGGATATTCCTTGAACGGAGCCAGTTTTATTTTACCTTTCATACAACACCTTGAAAAGTTTTTTTCAAAATTAAAATTCTATTACTTGCAGCTAGGGCAAATTATACACATTTCACCCAAAGTAAATTCTTGAATTGGTTTTCTGACCAATTTAATTTCCTTTGATTTTTGTTTTATTGTTGGCTTGCGTGAATTTGTGCTATTCGCCTCTCTGTGTTCAGGAGTTTCATTTGCCTTTTGTTTAGCTCGCTGAGAGAGTCGCTTTTCTCTGTCTTCGGGAATTTTATTGAGTCGATTGCATTTAATGTACTGTCTCTTATAAAGAAGTCTTGAAGGGCCAGGAACGTCTGCATTTCTTTGTGTAGAAATATTTGGATCGATTGCCATAACATTTACATATCGCTGAGATTTGTCATCCACACCTGGAATTCGGGAACTGTCTTGAGAAAATTCGGTCTTAATTTGCATTATTTGTATACGCCGGGACATTTTTTCCAATAATAACAACAATAATAATAATTATAATAACAACAACAACAAATTACCTCGCTGGAACACTAATGAAAACTAACAAATTCTCCTAAAACATATATAACGCGCTTAAAGCCGAACTATTAAATTTAAAAATTTGAAACAATCCTACTATTCAGCCTTTTACATGTAAATATTTTGTAGCTGATTGATCAAATAGTATATAAATGTGCTTTAATTTATATATTAAAATCTAAAAAAGAACAGAATAATTTTATTAATTGCTCTTTATAATAGTGTAAATCCCGTTCATTAATCATGGTCATTCTACAAACGTTCAAGATGAAAACGTTTACGTCAAATCCTTGTGATCACGCTGAAAAATTCTGATAAAGAAAAGGGTTTTCATTTTTGTCGATAGATGGCCATACAGTCGATAGGCCCCTTACCGTGGATCCCATCTTCTCTATAATAATCATAATTAACTTTGATTCTTTCTTGTCGATCATAATCGATGTTCTTGAACAAATATAATTTTTCTATTTTCCTTTTTCAGGGAATGGCGTTAAAATTATGTCATTTAACTCGAAATTAGTTAGCGAAGCGGTGGTTTTCCGCCATTAAGAAAAGCCTGGGAAGTGGTAATGAATCAGTCAGTCAGTCCGAGGTTTCCGAGATTATACGGAAGCCTCGGTCAGTCAGTCAGTCTTGACGAGTTATTTTATATTTATAGATAAATACTCGCGGCATGCTTGTTTTCTTCAGATTCTTAAAGCGACGAAACACCGTAATTAAAAAAAAACCTAATGGGATGCGTAGAATCTATTAAAGAATAAGACATGAATGTTCTGTGAGCGTTATATTCTACGCAAACCTCAGCTGTTGAAATTATTGATGAAAAATAAGAAATAAAATTCCACAGTCTATATGCTAGTTCTTATTAGTAATTTCAACAGCTGCTGTATGGCGTAGAATAAATCTCTCACAGAACATTCATTTCATTCTTTAATGAATATTACGCATTAATAAGGATAGTCCCTGTCCGCAGACTAGGTAACTGCTTTAACCAACCTCTAAGGACATATAAATAGCGTTTACCTTTCATATCCTCAGTGACGCAATTGGTTAACGCGTTGGTTACATGAGCCAAAAGGCGTGTTTCAAAACTCGAGGCAATCGAGGAGTTCGAGATTTTTCTGTTTCAAAACTCGAGATATCTCGTCTAGATATCGCGTCCGTGACCCGAATTTGACTTCACATTCCGTAGATTAAAGTGAGGAGAAGGAGACTTCTGAAAATCGTCTCACTAATCTCGAAAGTCTCATTACACGTCATAACACGTCATTATTCTCATGTTCCGCGCAGATCTTACCTTCCTCTAGTTTTTAAATACCTTGGATCATCAAGATGGCTTCCACCAGATCAACAATCACGTTAACTGACGAACATTGAAATTTCGAAAATATTTAAAATTGGGAATCAATCAAGGTCGTAACCAGGAGAGGGCTACAGCACCCCCCCCCCCCAAAAAAAATTTCCACTTTGTCAACCTGCTTGGGGATCCACCCCCTCCGCTAGAAGAATAGGGCCAGCTCCCCGAAAAAAAATTCAGGGTACGGCCATAGCCTAATAATAAAACTCAGCGTTAATATTAGGCTATGGTACGGCCCTGGGATCAATACACTGTATATTTCAGTCTTTGTATAATTACAGTCCACAGTTCTTATTGTACTTAATTAGTTTATATTTGTTTTTTTATTAAAAGTCCGCGTTTGTAATTTGATTGAGTCTATTTTATTGAACTAATAATTCATTGTTATAAGATAATTGGACCAGTGAATGGCCATTTAAGCAAATTTCAACTTTGACAATTTTTTAAAATGGTTATCTTTTTTTTTTTATGTTCATTTGCTTATTGGCAACCTTACAATATTTTTTCAAAGTTATATGCCGTGTCCTCGCAGTCACTTCGCCAAATCGCCAGTTCAGTTAATCTGATGAATAAACTATAACATTTGGTTAAATTATTTGGACAAATTTTTATATGTAAAATAGGTTATTAACTTTAGATTTAAAAAATCCCATGTAAGATAATAAAAACCATATATTTGTCGCTACGACAATATGCCATGTTTGATAATTTTAAATTTGGCTAAAAACGTGAGATTCTGGCTAAAAACCGTGCAATCCTGCAAACCTTTTTTCTTATTTTTGTATTATAATAATTCTTTGTATTTTCTTATTTAATATTTAATTCTTTATAGTACTTATTCCTTTTTTTAATGTTATCTAATTATTATTGAAAATATTTAATAAAACAGATTTAATGAAGAAATTGTTCAAATGTAGCAAATGTATGATTTCGATAAAATCGAAGTGCCATGAATGGATTTCGATAATGTTGAAGAAGTTTTCGATGACGCTTGCTCTCTCGAGAGTTGCTGTTTCAAAACTCGAGCTAAATGGTGACGTTATCAATGACGTTGTGGTAGATTTTTTTGCTCCGCCCATTGAGATCCCCTCGTGTTTTGAAACACGCCTAAAGGTTCCTGGTTAGAATCCAGGTTGAGAAATTTTCTTTCCTATTTTTCATCTATAAGTAGAATTTATACTAGCGATTGTTTATACACATCCTATCCGTACATGGCAGTTTGATACGGAGTCTTTTATATTTACTGAAATTAATGAATTAAAATTAATATCCTCATTTATGATATGTTAGTAATTAGTATAAAGTCTTTACATAATATCTCTACATCTTTAATTTAAAGTAAAACCTGAACCAACCTTTCTATAAACTTTTCACTTAATTCGTAAAAAGCCTTCACTCTAACTCTAAAAGCTATTTGATCCTCATAAGACCTTGTACCTATTAAAGTGGATGTTAATTTAATTCGTAAATAATTAATTATTTGGTTTAATTGGTTAAAAATAATTGGTTAATTAAAATATTTGGGTTAATTTTTGGTTTTTATACAGGACATCCAATAAAACCCCCTGAACAATCAATATAATGGATATGCAATGGTAGAACTAAGATAATTTTTTATTAAATTTATTTAAATTGATAAAATAAAAATTTATATAAAAAATAATTCAAAATAATTATTATGGACGTTCAAGTCTCAGGAGGCTACATGTATCAATTATATTGTTTCTAATTACATTTTTTATTAAAGTTGCAAAGTTTTCACCGCTAATTAAGCAGGGATGTAAGATTAAAATAAGCATATAATTATTTGCATACTGAACAAGTATTTAATAGGTAATGTTTTAATTACATAGATATGAAGAAAAAGAAGGACAAATACACGGTAAAATGCTGAATCTCACATTCACATTATTACTAAAAAAATGCAACGAAGACAAGTCTCTTGAAATACATGAAGAACACCAGTTGACAAGTAAAGATTTTCATTTAAGTTGTGATGGAGATGAAGAATTCAATAAAATTTGTAATGCTGAAGAAGATGTATATCCTTATGATAATGTAATGCTCTTTATGTCTAAATATTTCGCAAAAACTATGCGTGATATTTTTAACAAAAATCCCGAAGACTGGGATTTATTATTTTGCGATTTAATTGAGTGAATAATTTTGATTTTTTTTTCGTAACACATAAATCAAGAAATGATATAAAATATAAAAATAAAAATATATCATTGTATTCAACTTTTCAAAATCTACAATAAATAAAATAAAATATAAAAAACAATCCTGGTATGTTAAAATTCTTGAAAGTGCATTTTTATATTTATATTTACGCTATCTATGTATATATATAAAGAAGGATGTTTGTGTGTCTGTTTGTTTGTTTGTTCATTTGTTTGTGGGTTTGTTTGTTTCTTATGCAAATCTACAGTTTTATTCCGATCTTGATGAAATTTTGCGTACTTGACCTTCAAAGCATGAGGAAGGTCACTGTCTACCTCACTTTTCGGAAAAATAATAATTATTGATAAAAAATCGATACTCACGATTATGGCAGGGCATATTAATGAGAAATATCTCATGACCAACAATGCAAGGCAAAGTTTGTGCAACAATAAGTATCAACAATGGCATAAACACGCAATCCACAAACACTAGGCAGGGATCAACAATATATATCTCATGACCAACAATGAAAGGCAAAGTTTGTGCAACAACAGGTATCAACAATGCTATCAACACGCAATTCACCAATAACAATGAGCACAAAATGATGATGCAATGATAGAAAGTTCATTTCAAAGAATTATAACAATGAACATAAAATGAAGATGCAATGACAGAACATTCGTTTCCAAGAATTATAACAATGAACATAAAATGATGATGCAATGATAGAACATTCGTTTCCATAAATTAGTAACAATGAACAGGAAATGGATATAATAGACGATATAGATAGGGCAGTCTCTCTCGATGAGGCAAAGGAAATACACGTGTCTTCCTTCAGCTCCCTAACAAGCGTTCAGACGATTGGAAAAAAAGTGTGTATATGTTTCTTTGTGTGTGTGTGTGTGTGTGTGTGTGTGTGTGTGTGTTTGTATGTTTGGCACGTTTTTGTAGTGCATAACCTATTAAAGTTTATTTAACTTCTTGAGATTGTTCTGTTTACCTACTGTGTAATTATCCCAGGCAACGCCGGGTCCTCTGCTAGTTGTAAATAAAATTGTAGAAATATATATACACTACCCTATCAAAAGTCATGGGACACCATCACTTTAATAGAAACGCTCAAAAATGTGCATATTCTAGGATCTTGTTGGTCCACCTTTTGCTGCTATCACAGCTTCTACTCTCTGGGGCATAGTGTCCACAAGTTTTTTATATATTTCGACAGGTAATTTTCGTCATTCCGCCATAAGTGTCTTGGACAGTTTGGTCACGGATTTCGGGCGTTCCGCACAAGCGCGCAATCGACTTTCCCACACGTCCCACAGATGGTCGATGGGGTTCAGATCGGGGCTCTGGGCAGGCCAGTCAAGTTCTCGAATCCCCTTTTCATCAAACCATGTGCCACCAGCCCTTGCTTTATGGCAAGTTGCTTTATCGTGCTGAAACAGAAAAGGTTCATTGCCAAAGTGCTGCCAGAGAGATGGGAGTGCTGCGTTGTTCGGAATGTCTTGGTAACGCTCTGCGTTTAGATGTCGGTCCACAGAAGCGATTGCACCCAACCCTTACCGTGAAAAGCACCCCCACACAATCACCGACCCTCCGCCGAACTTCACCGTGGGCACAACACCGCTTGGCAGATAACGTTCGCCGGGCGTTCGCCATACCCAAACCCGTCCATTTGATTGCCAGATGGTGTAGTGGGACTTATCACTCCATTCAACCATTCGCCATTGATCCAGAGTCCAGTCTCCTCGCTGCATTGTTGGTGCTGATGTGAGGCTCGCTGCGTTGCTGGTGCAAACTCTTTTCTTTGAGACATTCTTACAGCGTTCACGCAACCATCATCTCATAATAGCATAACTCTGTTATGTAGTGCTGGGAAGACTGCCAACAGTGAAATTGCAAAGGAATGTCTCATTTTCATTCAAATCAGAGTTGTCCCATAACTTTTGATAGGGTAGTGTAGAAGTATATATACTTTAAAGGAAGACATTAAATAACATTTGAAAATATTTATAATCCCTCAAATATTTGTATTTTCCTCCCAGTTCCTAATTTTTTGTCTGAATACTTGCTTTCCTGACAAAAAATACTTAAGGCCTCATCTCAACAATGTAAGTCCATTGTTGCTAAAGACTCAGTTGAGAAGACTCACTTGAGAAAGTAGATAATGAACTGCCCTTAATCTTGGGAAAACAATAAAACTCACCCTCTAAAAGAGATGTGCTCCTTATTGCTTTCTCTAGTTTATAGAAGAAAAAAAATAGAAAAAAAAGAAATAATCTATAGATTATATTTAATTATTTACATAAGTTTTGCAACTCATAGGAGGATACTTATATTGTAAACATACAATAACTAGATGATGCTTGAACTCTGCACATATTATTAAATACAGGGCAGCGAGAAATTAGTTTCCCAGTTCACCTCTCTGGAGTGCGTTCTACTGCTGTAAATCTTACAAAACTTTTACTACATATATTACAAAATTAAATGATGCGCTTGTCTTTTATTAATTACTAAGTGATATGCCCGGCGTTGCTCGGGCTCTTTGTTTGATGAAATTTTGCAATATCTGAATATGAATATAAATGAAACACCCTTAATAAAGTATATGCTCACTTTGGAAAAACGAAAAGAAGTCTTTAAAGTGCCAGCACTTTAAAGTGCAAAATAATTGTCTCCAATTGGGTTCGTCCAGGAAAATTCGACCTTACATCCTTAACATTTTAGAATATCAAAGAAAAGCTGCTATGAGTACTGAGTTATTTCTATCTATATTAAAAAAACCCTTCATAGATGGATTGAGAGAGTTGAAGAACTCTGTTTACAGCGTCATCAGCATCCCTCATCAACATTTATCCGTTTCAATAGAGCTTGGAATCATGTCCAGGATGTGGTTGTTTATATTGACAGTATCAGTTTTAGCAGCAAAGATTGCCCCCTCACACAATCAGTCGAAATCTTTAAAATTTTCTAATCTGTTTAGATAAACATTATCTATAACTACTCTAAAGTAGGTTACTATATTACTATAAATAAGTATTCTCCAATTGTTAGCTTATTAGGGAAAGTACCTTCAGCAAAAGCTTGGGCAGCTGCACGCCGTAGAAGTTGTATTCTTTTATTTGTTTTAGAATAATCTTTATATATAAAAATTCAGGCTCAGGGTGCGTCTGTAAATGTTCTAAAAACTTTTGAAACACTTATCCGATTGAACTAATATTTGCAATATATATTCCTTAGGTCCAGAGTAAGGTTTACATGTCCCGAAAGTTGGGAGGGAAGGGGTAAAAATCATATATCTTGGTTTATGTTTGTTTGTTTACTCAAGAGATGGCGCCAGAATTTGTTTATCTTTTCCTTGAAAACGAAACTGGACTAACGAAAAAAACTTCCGTTTTCCTCCGGATGTGTAGTTTTGTTTGCACATTTCAAGAAAGGAAACGCAAGTTTTTTGCTGTCCTGCTTCTGCGCAGTTACCCCAGTTGAGGTTTCAATGGAAAGGTCTATATAAAAATTCAGGGTACGTCGGTCAATGTTCTCAAAACTTTTGAACCACTTATCCTTTTGAGCTCATACTTGCACCAGATGTTCGTTAGGTTCAGGGTAAGGTTTACATGTGCCGAGTGTTAGGTTGGCCCAAAGGGGAAAGGGTAAAAATAATATTTTGTTTGATCTGTCTGTCTGAGATGAGCCTACGATATGCGCGGACCAACAATCGGCGAGGTCAAAAATGCTAACACCGAGTTGAGTTAGTGAAGAAAGCCATTGTTGCTACGACAGTCAACAATACGTTAACAATCGAGCAATAATCATTGCTTCGCCAACCCAACTCGGTATTTGCATTTTTGACCGCGCCCAATGTATGTCATGTCCTACAATGCAGAGTAAAGTTTCTGTATCAATAGGCCATAAAAAATTACTTTGGCTGTGGTCATGGATGAAGGAATACAGGATGGGAAACTCTATTGTTTAAAGCGTGATTTTTTTTTCACTGGCGCTCTCTGGCCATTTGCCTGGGTATTACTCTCTGTCTATCAGCCAACTTTACTTTTCCTTATTGGCCTCGATGGCTCAGTGGTTGCCTGATCTCCTCTGATCAACACCTCCTAGACAGAAGGCCTGATAACGGAAACGTCATACATTGTTGCATCATCAAACTTAACAATTTTTGGTCCGAACTTTCCTACTGCGTGTAATCTTTCTGCGTATTGGAACTTTTAAAGTTTAGAACCCAATTTTATCAATGAAGACAAAGAGATGGAGAGTGGGTCTTGAAGACATTCTTATTCTACTTTTTGAAGGTCTTTAAGAATCCGAAGTCAAATTTCAGAAATTCAAAATTTTTAGTGCACAAGCAAAGTCTTGGAGGCAGCAGCCCTATGGAGGCAGAGTCTGTGAGTATTTATTGAAAAATATTGTATTTTTGAAATTCTGACTTCGGATTCTTAAACACATGAAAAATTAGGATACGAATGTTTGTAAGACACACTGCCTATCTCTTTGACTTCTTCGATAAAATTGGGTTCAAAACTTAAAAAGTTCTGCACTTTCAGGGCCTCCATCTCCTAAACGGTTGGATCAATTGAAAAAAGACCAAGAATAAAACATTTCTTGAAAACTGTGTACAATCTGAATATAAGTTTAAAAATAGGGGTTACTATTTAAGATTTCAAACTTCCCCCCCCCCCCCACCCACTAATGAATTTCCGCCACGAAATAACTCACTATTGATTATGGACATTTTTTCGTATAAATGCTTAATTTCCGAGATATCTGACATGTTACCATACTTTTTGACAACCTGTATATCAAACAACTTGGAATGGCGCATCATGAATGAATATAAATTCAAATTCATGATAGTCTAAATTGGTTCAAAACACCTGGGATTTAGTGGAACCATTGTGATTCACTGAAACTTTCTATGCTAATATGTGGCTTTTAATATATCAAAACACTTTGAATGAGGCGTCATGAATTTATATATCGTAATGGTAATCCAAATTGGTTTAATGCTACGTGGTTTAATGGTATCATTATGGTTCATTGGAAGTTTCAATGCTAAGATATGACATGTTATATATCAAAAAACTTGGAATGACCGTGTCATAAGTAAATACAACGTCAATATAAAGATAGTTAAAATTGTTTTAAAGGCACCTGGTTCAGTGAATCCATTATGGTTCATTGGGACATGAAATGCTGAGATATGGCAAGTTATATATGAAACAACTTGGAATGGTGTGTAATGAATGACTATAACGTAAAATTAATGTTAGTCGAATTGGTTCAAAGGCACCTGCTTTAATGGTACCATTACGGTTCACTGGAACTTTAAATGTTATGATGTGGCATGTTTTATATCAAGCGATTTGTAATGATCTGTCATGAATGAATATATAGTCAGGCTATTGATAGTCGATATAGGATCAAAGGCGCCTGGTTTAGTGGAACCATAATGGTTCATTGGAACTTTCAATGCTAAGATATGACATGTTATTATGAAACAACTTGGAATGACGTGTCATAAATGAATATAACGTAAAATTAATGATAGTTGAAATTGTTTTATTGGCACCTGGTTTAGTGGAACCATTATGGTAAATTGGAGCATTCAATGCTAAAATATTGCATGTAATATATCAAACAACTTGGAATGATGTGTTATAAATTAATATAACGCAAAATTCTTGATAGTTAAAATTGGTTCAAAGTCACCTGGTGCATGTAATACAGGGTGGGGCAATATAACTTCTTTTTTTGAAATGTGCGCAATTCAGGCTGTAGCGACTGCAGCAGGACAGGAGTGGTCTCATTCCACAGGCGTAGTTCTAAAGTTTTGTTCTCTTCCAGTTCAGTCACCATGATGCGTCGGAACAGTGAAGTGCGAGGGTTTGCTGTCGAGGACTGTTTTTCGAACGGTTCTTCTGTGATGGCAACCCAGCGCGCCTTTCGACGGTGGTTCAGTACACCCCGTTGGGTCGTGTTCTGGACCGAAAATCAGTTGTTACATGGGTCACAACGTTCAGCAAACATCGAGTACGACAAGCCGAAGATCTGGATTCCATCGGCCAATCAGATCACGTGTGAACATTGAGGCAGGGAGAGCTTCAATCTTGCGATCCTCACGGCATTCTGCGTGCAAACATGCGTTTGCCCTTGAACTTTTCGATCGTTCAATGAGGCGAATTCTCCACGATGACCTTCATTCCCATCGTTACAAGCTGGCGATTGTGCAGGAATTCTCCGAATGTGACTTCAATTTCCGGGGGAAATCATGTCAGGTACTTCTCAAAAACATTCCTGAGGACACAATTGTTTTTTTTTCAGTGATGAAACCCATTTTAACTTAACTGGATGAGTCAACAAACAACATGCGCTACTGGACCGACAACAACCCCCGAGAATTGCATCAAACGCCTTTGCATTAATCTAAAGTCACAGTGGTGTGTGTAATTTCCTCAGCTCGGGTTAATGGTCTTGGTTTGTCGAAGAAAATGAGGTAACTGTGACAGTGAATTCAGACCAGTATGTGAACATGTTGGAGGAAATTTTTTCCACGACTTCATGAATTGAACTTAGGGGTCACTTGGTTCCAACATGACGTAGCAACGGCTCACACTTCAAAGGCATCAATGGCTATTTTAGTGGAACACTTCCCAGAGTACCTCATCTCATTAATGGGCGATTTGGAATGGCAAACCTGCTCCCCCTATTTGACCCCTTGCGGTTTTTATGTTGTTGTTTTTTTGAAATGCCGCGGTTATGTTAACCGTCCAAGGACCCTGCAAGACCTGAAAGCCAACAACCAGGCGATATTGCCGAATACCCCATGCAATGAGCAACGCCAGAAATCGGCTTATTCAGTGTATGGAACAGGGAGAGCGTAATCTACCTCATATGATTTTCAAGACTGTCTAAAACAAAACTTTAAATATGTACCTAAATTATAAATAAAATATATAAAACAAAATGGGTTTTATTGCGTTTTGAAATCAGGAAGTTATGTTTCCCACCGTGTATATCAACAACTTGGAATGATGTGTCATGAATGTGTAAAGTTAATGATAGTCGAAATTGGATCAAAGGCACCTGGTTTAGTGGAACCATTATGAATCATTGGAACTTTCAATTCTAAAAAATTGCATGTACTATATCAAACAACTTGATTGGTTAGTTGATTTGGTTTGTTTTGTTTGTTTGGTATTAACGTCCTTTTCAACTGCTATGGTCATTTCAAACTTGAAATGATGTGTAAAGATGAATACAACGTAAAATTAATGAAAATTCAAATTTGTTCAAAAGTACCTGGTTTAATGGTATCATTGTGGTCCATTGGAAACTTTTAATGCTAAGATACGGCATTTAATATATGAAACAACTTGGAATGATGCAGAATGAATAACTACAACCTTAAATTATTGAGAGTAGAAATTGGTTCCAAAGCACCTGGTTTAGTGGAAACACTTTAGTTTAATGGAACTCTCAATTCTAAGATATGGAATGTAATATATCAAACAATTTGGAATGACGTGTCATGAATGAATATAACGTCAAATTATTGATAGTCGAAATAGGATCAAAGGCACCTGATTAGGTGAACAATTATGGCTCATTGGATCTTTCAATGCTAAAATATAGCATATAATATATCAAATAACTTGGTATGATGTGTCATGATTGAATAAAACTTTAAGTTATTGATAGTGAAAATAGGATTAAAGGCACCTGGTTTAGTGGAACCATTATGGTTCATTGGAACTTTCAAAGCTAAAATTTGGCATGCAATATATCAAATAACTTGGAATGATGTGTAATAATGAATACAACATAAAGTTAATGATAGTTCAAATTTGTTCAAAGGTACGTGGTTTAATGGTATCATTATGGTCCATTAGAAACTTTCAATGTTAACATAGGGCAGTTGAAAAGTATGGTTTCGAAAAAAGCTTTCAATTTAAATATAAAATTTCATGTTGAAAATTCAAAAAGATTTCTTTTAAAAAGCTCCCAATGCATAGCGTCTCCAAATACGGCCCTTTAGTAGAACCTAAAACATGTATTTTTATGATATAAATTCTGAGCTTTTTAAATGTGTTCTTTTTCTGATTATTCACATACAGAAATATCAATATTTCATAAAAAACAGCCCGAGCAACGCCGGGTAAAAAGCTAGTTTATTTATAAAATACAAAAATTCTGTACAAAAGAATGTTCTATACAATATGATTTAATTGAGGAATAGGCATTGCGATCTCAATTACAAAAAAAAATATTTCTCGGAATAAAATAAAGAAATACTTAAATATACGTTAAATACAGCAAAACACTGTAACGAGAAATATTAATTGCTACATTGAGCGAATTGAGA
Organism: Rhysida immarginata; assembly: GCA_023313115.1. NCBI lineage: Eukaryota > Metazoa > Arthropoda > Chilopoda > Scolopendromorpha > Scolopendridae > Rhysida > Rhysida immarginata. The sequence goes on along the minus strand of JAHWFO010098772.1, from coordinate 123,437 downwards.
TTAAATATAAAAAGAATTGAGACAGGCCAATTCCTTAAAAGAATAAGGAAAAAAAAAATTTCAAAAATTTTCATTTAATATCTAAAGAAAGACTGCGAAATCATAATTAATTATTAATGGGAAATAAGAATTGAAATGTGCAGCATGTCGTCCCTTATGCGCGTTATTGTTGAAATAGCATTAAAAGAAATTTTATTATTACCTTATGGGTAAACCCGCAAAACAATGCTGCTCGGTAAAGAATCATGGCTGCCGCGAGAAAGTGAGAAATTCAATAACAAACTAAACATCGAACGGCAGGGTAGGAGTAGTTTGCAGAGCATTTTAATGAAAATGATAAATGGAAGTTGAACGCCATGCTGCAGGCTAGGAAGGACGTGGAGGACCAGAAGGAGGGACGACTGGTCAAGCCGGAAGCTGGAAGTGGTCTGTCTGAAATAAAAAAAAAACAGTAACCACGGAAAGAACATCAACAATAGTGGGACACACATCCTCGTGATCACGAAAATTATTCGCGAGAGACAACTAGCTGCAGACAGTGAAAATCACGTGGAGATTTTTTAATTAACATTTATTAAAACAATATATACTCAACAATCACTGTCTGCAAAAACAGTAAAAAAAACCTTAAAGAATAGAAAAAATAGAATAATTAATTACAAATAAAATTATATCTATTTTTACGTAAAAAATTTGAGTTTTCCCGAACAAAGCCCCCTGTAATTTTCATGAACACACAAAAAAAATGACGGTCATTTGTACAGATAAAAGTTTAGGTACTGACGTTACATATACAAAAAAAATTGTCTAAGTTACAATAAACAAATAAACATTTATGCCTTTATTATTTCCTTTCATTTTTGTGTGCGCACACAGTATGTTTTGCCTTTTTAGCAAAAGAAGACAAAAAAAATATTTGGCATTTTGGTATACCATAATTAAAATATATATTAAACGTACAATACGTTAATAAATGTAAAAAAATATATGTAGTAAAAAAAAAACAATGTGGTTACTGCCTTCACGTAAGGTAAGAACAAGCCCCCAAAAAAATATCCTTTTGTGATTTTAAAGCTAAAGTCATTTAACAAAAAATATCGCGTTTAGAACCCCTCTCATCCCGCTAAGTAAATAACTTTGCAATTATGAAGTGTAGAGGAACAAGATAAACTTTGTAAATACCCTCGTGTAGGCCAGCAAACCACTGAGTTAAGTAATTTAATATAAATAATTACTTATCCTGCTCAGATAAGGATAACAATTCCAGGAATCTGCGTAAAGCAGGGGCAGGTAAAGGTTTAGTTATTGCGTCTGCCGGCATGTCGGGGGAAGAATGGTAGGTAAGAATCACATTCTGAAGATTAATTTCTCGCGCGATGAAATTATGCAATCTCAAGATGTGTCTTGTCCTACTCTTCGATTCTAAAGCTCTCAGACGTGCTATAGCAGACGTTGAGTCAGTATAAATGATTGTGGGGAAAGAAACAAACTCCCTTTGACCTAACTCAGTTATGAGGTCCCGAAGACATTTCAGTGATTTCACGCATTCGTTTATAGCGATTATTTCGGCTTCGCAGCTGCTCAGGGCGACTAAACGTTGCTTCTTAGATGACCAGGTTATGGTATTTTTCCCCATTTTGATCAAAATTCCAGAGTATCCTTTACTCTGTGGGGTGACACACCAGCTAGCGTCAGCGAATGCGCACAAAGGACCCGTAGATGGGGTAAAAAGAGTGATGTGTCGCAGGTGTGTTTAAGATAAGAAGCGACGGCCTTAAGAGCAGTCATATGCAAATACGTAGGCGATTTAGCATATGTCGATAGCCTAGTAATTGCAAAAGCTATATCCGGCCGCGTGCAAGTCATTACATACATTAAGGAACCGAGAAGAGATTGGTAATTGGTAGAATCGACCGGTTGTGAATCCGCAGTATCATCAAGGTTCACATGAGGGCTTAGTGTCATGGTCTTTGGTTTGATGTCTTGAAGGCCATAATCATGCAGGATGTGCTTGATATAATGTGCCTGTGACAGATGAATTGAACCGTTCACTTTTGACACACTCATACCTAGCAGATGCTTTACCACTCCACGAGGTCGATTTCTTGTTTCACTTTGTCCATGATGAAGGTTAGGATGGAGACATTTGTTTCCACGATGTCATCCACGTAGACTGTTAAGAGAACGGTGCACCCAGCATTGGTGTAGTAGAAAAAACAATCGTCTGCTCTGGATGGAGTGAATTTTAATCGGGTAAGAAGCAGACACAATTTTACGTACCAGCATCTTCCACTTTGAGGCCGTAAAGTGATTTACGCAATTTTGCAGGCGTGATTAACTGGCGTTGATAATCCCTTGGGTGGCGATAGATATATGGTGTGGTCTATCGGTGCGTGAAGATATGCACATTTGACGTCATACTGGCGCAGTGACATCCCTGTATATGCAGCTATGGCAAACAGTAAGCGGAGGGATTCCATTCTGATGACAGGTGAGAAAGTTAACTCATACTGGCTCCCGTAGACTTGTCACGAGCCGATAGCCACCAATCTGGACACCGAACCATCAGGATTGTATTTGATGCGGTAGATCCATTTGCTCTTTAAAATTTTGACATTTGGTGGTGGAAGCTCTAAATCCCAGACATGATGAAGCATGAGTGAATTCAATTCATCTTGCATGGCCTCTTCCCATTGATGATGTTGGGGAGAAGCAAGTGCTTGTTCATAAGACTGCGGTGTGATTGGCGGAGTGATTAGCAAGTCGGACTCAGTAACGTCATGATGACATAAGTCGGCACGTTGTTTTTCTGCCTTTTCTTTTAATCTTTCTGAACGTCGTAATACCGGTTGTGGGACTTCAACGGGTGGTTGGTTCACTGGTGATTTAGACGAACAAACTGGAGCATCTTCCATCGATGTGGTTTCTGATGTAGGTGTGACCACTAGCGTGTCCTCAGTATCAGATAGGACCTGCATTCTTGTCTCGTCTAATGTTAAAGTGGGTGAGATTAGCGGTACGCTCTGAATGATATGTGGTTCATCAGGCTCTGGTGCTTCAAAGACTGGGGGTTCCATGTGAATTGGTAATATAAGAGGAACAGATGATGGATCTGATTTTCTTGTGAACTGTGGAAATACCTTAGGAAAGAAACGAACGGTACGTGCTCGTAAAAACTTGCTCTCATTGAGCGCATATATAAGGTACCCAGGAGATGATGCGGAGTATCCCATAAAAACACCCCTTTTGGCGCGAGCGCCAAATTTTGATCGGTGCGACTTGGGTATATAATAGTATACCAGGCAACCGAAAGGAGCTGGATATTTGATGGTCGGTTTCTTTTTGGACCATATTTCTTCAGGGGACTTAGTTTGACCTCGTCTAGGCAAAGAATTCAGATTAAATGTTGCTGTAGTCGCAGCATGGTCCCAGAATCCAAGAACTCGAATTCCATCGCAAATGGAGCGTACGGTTTTCTCAGCAACACCATTTGACTGGGGGGTTCTCAGGAACGGTGAATTGTTGAGATATGCCTTGCTTCGTACAGAACTCACGGAACTCCGCATTGGTGAATTCTGTTCCATTATCGGAACGTATATACGCCAGATTTTGTCATGTGGAGATTTTTTAATTAACATTTATTAAAACAATATATACTCAACAATCACTGTCTGCAAAAACAGTAAAAAAACTTAAAGAATAGAAAAAATAGAATAATTAATTACAAATAAAATTATATCTATTTTTACATAAAAAATTTGAGTTTTCCCGAACAGTTTTTGGTTACTGATTTATTTTTCTCTTTTGTATAAATGGGAAGGGGTTTTGGTCGATTTATTTTATAGTATTTTGCTTTGTTTGGCGGCCTGGGTATTTCTCCTAGGTCCGCGTTTTTGTAAGAAGAGACTCCCGGTTCCTGCATTGGCTGTGGATTTTGCTTGTGAACAGCGATTGGAGGGCTGGAAGTCTGTTCCACTATAAATTGTACTGACGAACTGTACTGGCATACGAAGTATCGTAAACCGAGGCATGTTCTTGACATCAATTTTGAAGATATTAGCAAAGTCTCTTTCCCAGACGACTGGAAGATGTGATAATCTTATTTCTCCTTGAATTTTTTTTTTATTACGTTTGTTTTTCGTTTCTGACAATCGTCAATCTTATTTTCTTTTTTGTATAATATGGAAGACGGCTTGGGTTGGTTAGGCTTCTTGACTACCTCAGTGTATTTCATTTGGAGTTTATTCTGGTTGGATGAGCTTTGTGAAAGCGATGCTTTCGTCCCATCCTAACAAACGTACACTTCACTGTTCGATTGTCGATTGTCGTCGTACTGGTGGACAGCACACGTCAAGCTACACGAAATGTACAAAATACCCCCAGGTTCAAAGGATGCCTAGTTCTAAAGTGACAGCAGGCCAATCCTATGCTGCCACTGTGTCTACGCCGGAAGAAAAAGGCCTCAACATCAACGACCTACCAGGTATGTATAAGCAATTAGGACGTATCTTTCATCTGCTTTCTAATCTAGGCAAAAGTTACCCACAGTTGAGTGGGCTCCTTGCGACCAACTAATTTTTGTATGGCTGCACAACGTCATACTGTAATCAACAAAGGTGAACTTCGGTGCGTGATATGGAACGCTAGGGGCATTCCCCGAAAGCGTATCGAGTTTCACAACTTTCTGATAAAGCAAGAAATCGACGTTGCTTTTCTCTGTGAAACTCACCTCAAACCAAGCCAAGACTTCAAGCTACCTGGCTATTGTATGTACCGTAAGGATCGAATGGCTTCAAATGCTGCAAGATGTGCGTCTAGGGGCGCTGCGATCATCATTAAGAAGGGAATTCAACACCAAGTATTAGTATCCAAGTCTTATGCAGGTATGGAATCAGCCTCCATCATTATCAATGACGTCTCCTGTGGTGAAGTGCAGTTCGTGGTGTTGTACCGTTCATTATCTTGACATTATCTAAACATTATCTTGACATTTGCGAGCTTGATGAACTCTTCAGTGGTGACACTCCAGTCGTCGTAGCTGGTGACCTAAATGCCAAACACCCAAGCTGGAACTCCAGAACGCAGAATTACAACGGCATGATTCTCTATAGTTACATACAAGGTAGAGATGATATCATCGCTGCTGGGCCTGTGGAGGACACCTACCACTGCGACCACTCCCCTAGTAGTGACGTTTTGGACATCTTGCTCTTGAAGGGTTTCTTCAAACCACATAATATCTTCACGATTGATGACCTTTCTTCCGACCAGAAGCCCGTGGCGTTGAACTTTGACAATGTTGACATAAACTTCCGAGAGGAACTCGTACATCATCAAGACTGGAAGCTCTACAAAGATAATCTTAAGGACTATGGCTGCCATCCCGACCTTGCTTACTGTACAGAGGACAGCGATCAACTTGTTGATGACATAACCAGATGTATTAAAAGTGCCATAGAAGCTAGTAAGTATCCATCAGAGAATAAACCTTCTCATCGAATCCAACTCACCCCTGGAATCCAACGCCTAATTGCTGAAAGAAACAGGACCCGTAGACTATGGCAACGCTATCGTGAATCTTGGCTCAAAACTAAGTACAACAGGCTAGTGCGAAGAGACCAAGAGGATATAAAAGACCTTCGCGACACTAGATGGAATGAAAAACTCAAAAGCTTGTCGACTCGCGACAATTCCATTTGGAGTATGGTCAGAGCTTTACAGAAGAAGAAGAATGATACGCTTCCTCCACTCCATACACCACAAGGTGACTATATGCAAACTGATCAGGACAAGGCCCAAGTCATTGCAGATTCACTGGAAGTGCAGTTTGTTACTCCTACCAACGATAAGCCCAAGAGCCAAATCATGTCTCAGCGTGTGGAAGAAGGTATTGTCAACTTTGATGATGTCCCGCGGCATTTAACGAAGAACAGCATCGGGGCTGGAGAGGTCGCCACCATCATAAGTAAACTGAAAAAGAAGAAGGCTCCAGGAAGAGACAAGGTGAGTAATAACGCCCTTATAAATCTCCCGAAGAACTTTATTGTCTATCTCACTAATATCATTAACGTCTGCTGGAAATTGTCATACTTCCCTGTGGATTGGAAGCAATCTGTTGCGTTGAGTATCCCCAAGCAGGGGCAAAATCCTGCAATTCCGGCGAGCTACCGACCTATTAGCCTGCTACCCTCGATGTCCAAAGTGTTGAAGAAAACGATCCTCGTCAGATTCCAAGACCACTGTCTAGCAAATGACTATTTTCGGGAAGAGCAGTTTGGCTTTCGTGCTGCCCACTCTTTTCCGATGCAGATATGGAGGATCGTTGAAGACCTGAGCACCCCCCTGAACCTCTCCAGGTACTGTGGGTTGGTATTTCTTGATGTCAGTAAAGCTTTTGACTAAGTGTGGCATGAGGGCCTTGTCTACAAAATGACAAGCGACGGGTTCCCTGCCGATTTGATTTCCCTTTCTTTACGGCAGATCCTATCAAGCCAAAGTTGGAAAAAATCCTTCCACGCCCCGTGTTGTAATGGCCGGTGTCCCACAGGGTTCTGTCCTCGGGCCTGTGCTATTTAATTGAAACACTTCCCGAAACCCGGTAATTTCATGATTTCCCGAAACCCGATAATTGTAATCTGTATTTTTATGCGGATGATACTGCCATCATGACATGGGCACACCAGCCGGCTCATGTTTTCACTCGGATTCTGTGTGCCTTGAAGCAGTTCGAAGACTGGTTTAACTGCTGAAAGTTGAACATTAACTTCGGAAAGTTCAAGGCATTGTACCTCAATAGGAAGCTCAAGCGTCCCCCAGATTCTCTTGTTCTGTTCAATAAGAAACTGGACTGGGTGGACAACTACAAGTATCTGGGACTTATCATTGACACAAGACTCTCATGGAACCGGCATATGTCCTATGCTCTGAACAAAGCGAAGAAGGCTAAGTACAGTTTCATAGCTGTCATGGGTCGCAACAGCGCCCTCAGCATTGACAACAAGCTATTTCTGTACAAGTCGATTATCCGGACCATACTCCTCTATGGCATGCCTGCGTGGGCGACTATCTGTAAAACCAGATGGAGTGAACTACAGTCATTCCAGAATGTTACCCCGAGGACCATTGCCCAGCTGGACAGAAAGTCGGTGAAAAATCAATCCATCCATTTGGATTTCAACATGGTCCATATCGAAAAGCTTATACAGGATCTCCTTTTGATTATGATACAGAAGATGAAGACTCACGACAATAAACTTGTGAATGGGATACTGAAGAACTCATTGAATATGAACTGGCATACGAAGTCTCGTAAACCGAGGCACGTTCTTGACGTCAATTTTGAAGATATTAGCAACGTCTCTTTCCCAGACTACTGGAAGATGTGATAATGTTCTTTCTCCCTATATTTTTCTTATTTCGTTTGTATTTTGTCTCTGACAATCGTCAATCTTATTTTCTTTGTTGTATAATATGGAAGACCGCTTGGGTTGGTTAGGCTTCTTGACTATCTCAGTGTATTTCATTTGGAGTTTATTCTGTACACTTCACTGTTCGATTGACAATTGTCGGTACTGATTGAAGGGGCAAGCTTTTCTTTGAATCTTCGGACGGACACACGCCTGCTACTGCACGACGATTCTACCACTCGACGGACGACGACGTATCTGTTGCAGTCTGCACGATTTTCAGTGTATTGGTGGAATCTCCAAGAGTACTAACAAGGTAGGACTTTTTTAAGTCTTTTAAACTGAGTCGTTCTGAGTAGGTGCCTCTTTCTAAGGACGGCAAAACCCAGCACCACACCTGCTTCATGATGACATCAGGCGCTGCGTCGAAATCTGCTAACATTATAGTTAAATACACGGTGGTAAAGAGTTGCCTTGTGATCAAGCTAATAAAGACGCGTGGAAGGATGCTAGATTCTATGCATTCGATATTATAATGAATGAACAGTTAGAGGCTTTACGTATGTTCTTTAATAGCAAATATATAGACCTTGAACGCAAGGTGTAAACGCTGGCCAAGAATATTAGTAATTTGGATACTAAAATTGATGGACTAAAGTCGGAGATTATGAGTGCCCGTAATGAAGCTGCAAGCGTGCTTACTAGACTTGAACATACTATTAAAGAAATGATGAACTCCCTCAATACATGTAATTCAAATTCGCCCATGATTGTGGATGCCATTGATCCTTTGCAAGACATTAATGATCTCTCACTTAACTGTGCAGAGTCTCTCTTAATAGAAAATGTTCGGAATAAGCGTAAATTAAATGAGGATTTAAATACGGAAGTTAATAACTGGACACCTGTCCCAAACAAGAAATCTAAGAAAGGCATGCTTATTGACAATATATCTAATGAAGCGGCCATCAGTGATGTAGCTGCTGTTGCCTTCCGCGAAAAAGCCAAGAGATCTGTTCAATCTAGCCCTAGAGAAGGAAACCTGTATATCCCTCCGATTATAATCCGTACTCACGGTAAACCAATTAGGGACACTCTTGAAGAAATCAAGTAGCATGTGCCCTTAGAAAGCATCACAGCCCATACAGGCAGGACTGACACCATTAAAATTAAGTGTCAAAATGAAGACATCCATAAAAAATTAGTGTCAGGAATCAAGAGTTATAATATCCTGAAAATACAACATCAAGAGCTGAAATAGGAAAAAACCGTTAAAATATGTTATAAGGAATGTTGATGTAACATATAATTTAGATGATTTCCTTGAAGATCTCAAAGGGACAAATTACTTCCCTGAAAAAGTAATAAGACTTAAGAAGGCAAATGGCTCTATTGAAATGCCGTTGATCCTGGCACTATTTCAAAACACTGAGCACAATAGAACTTTTAAAAAAGTCACTCGGATTGGTCATCTGGCAGTGCTGGTTGAGTTGTTTAGGGGTAATAAGAAACCTCTACAATGTTACAATTGCCTCAGATTTGGGCACTTTTCCATGGGCTGTACTGAGCTACCTCGTTGTAATAAGTGCGCAGAAAACCATCAGTCAAGGGAATGCAAAAATGTAAAGGGCCAGGATCCACCTAAATGTATTCGCTGTGAAGGACAGCATACCTCAAGTTTCTCTGGATGTCTGAAATATCCCAAAGTAAACAGAATGCGTAGTGCTAAGACTATTGTAGGGAGATCCTATGCATCGGTGGTTTCAAAAACTGTTGATAAAGGTTTCAACCCTTCGGATTTACAAGATATGAACAAGAAAATAGGTGCGATGCTGAAATTATATGAAGAAATCGGATAGTCTATTCCACAAATTGTCAAATCATTCCCTAAAGCTTAATTATGGCTAGTAACAGCTTCAAAGTAGTTAATCAAGGTAAACTTAGATGTACAATCTGGAATGCCAGAGGCATCTCACGTAGGAGAGAGGAGTTCTTTGACTTTCTATCGAGAAACAAAATCGATATCGCCTTTGTCGGAAACGCACCTCAAGACGGAACGGTTATTCAGGCTGCCTGGATAAATAGTCTATCGTAAGGACAGACTCCCAAAAAATCCTGCTCATAATGTCTCTGGCGGAGCGGCTGTTATAGTTAAAGAAGGTATTGAGCATGTTGAAGTCATTACCCCGAACTATTCAGGAGTGGAGGCGGCGTCTATTCTCATCAAGGACCTCACGATTGGCTGGGTGAAGCTTGTTACGCTTTATAATTCCCCAGGGCATGCGATTGACCCCTGCGAGCTCGAAGAGTTGCTCTCTGGTAACTTTCCTGTTGTTTTGGCTGGCGATCTAAACGCGAAACACCCTCACTAGACTTCCAGACGCATTAATAATAATGGTGCTATCTTATATGGTTACATCCAGAATCAGCTGAACACTGTCGCTATCGGTCCAATCAAGCATACATATTTTTGTGGTGACCTTTCTCCCGTGAGCGATTTCTTGGATATTGCTATTCTCAAGGGTCTATTCAAGCCGTTTAACATTTACACGGTGGACGATCTAACATCTGACCATCTTTCAGTTGCCCTTAACTTTGATGGATTAAATATGAATATTCTAATTCGGCTTTCTATAAGGCGGGACTGGAAACTCTTTCGTGACCTCCTCAAAAATAGCAATGGCTACACAGCGTGCGCTTGCAGCGCCAATGAAATCGATGTTAGAGTCAAATGCATTACCAATAGTATCAACAATGCGATGTCTGCTAGTGCTTGCCCTATAACCCCTAAATATCCTGACCATCTCGATCTTCCTTCAAGTATTAGGCAAATTATTTCAGAGAGGAATACCTTCCGAAGACTTTGGCAGCTTACGCGTGATCCCATCTTTAAAAGAATGTATAACAGGCTTTCTAGGAAGGTTCACGAAAAAGTAAGAGAGCTACGTGTGCAAAAATGGACTAGCAAATTGAAGAATCTCTCAACTCATGACAACTCTCTCTGGACTATGATTAGAGCTCTTAAGTGTAAGGAAACGAAATTCCCACCCCTGTTTTCTCCAGACGGTACTACTCTTGCTACTGCAGACCAAGATAAAGCTCAGGTTATTGCTGAGTCACTTAGCAATCACCCCAATTCCAGATACTCTGGACGGAGAGCATGCAATCAGCGAGGTTCGTGATGTGTGTTCCAATTTTTATGAGGGTCGGCGTGTTCTTATAGAGCGATCAATCTACCCGATGGAAATTGTGGAAATCATCAAGAAACTCAAGAATAAGAAAGCCCCTGGAATGGATGCCATCACAAATAATGCACTTAAAAATCTACCTTCCAACCTGATTCTTGACATCGTTACACTAATTAATGACTGCTGGAAACTCGGATATTTACCTACTGGCTGGAAGGAATCAATTATCCTAAGCATTCCTAAACCAGGCCTTAAGCCTTCATTGCCTGCAAGTTACAGGCCCATCAGCCTTTTACCAACTATGTCTAAGGTTCTAGAGCGGACAATTCTTAAAAGGTTCAATGAATTCTGCTCTGCCAATGATCTTATTCGTGATGAGCAGTTTGGTTTTCGTACGGACCACTCCTGCCAAATGCAAATATGGCGGCTTGCTGTCGACGCAAAAACTTCTCTTAACAAGTCTCTATATGGTGGCATTATCTTCCTAGACATTTGCAAAGCCTTCGATCAAGTTTGGCATGATGGTGTCATTTATAAAATGATACAATTTGGATTTCCAGATGACCTTATTATGCTGGTCCGCTCATTCCTCTCAGACAGGTCTTTTCGAGCTAAAATTGGTGACTCCATTTCCCAATCATGTGTGGTTAAAGCCGGTGTCCCACAGGGGCCAGTTCTGGGACCAGCCTTGTTCAATTTTTTTTATTCAGGATTTTCCCAAACCCGACAAGTGTAAACTGTAGTTCTACGCTGATGATGCGGCCATCTTAAAGTTTGCCCGTATTCCTGCCCATGTCGTCTCTCGCTTGCAAAAAGCACTGCATCTCTACGAAATATGGTTCAACAGATGGAGGCTGAAGTTAAATGTTGGCAAGTGCAAGGATCGATTCTAGGTTCACCTGGAATCAGCATGTTTCCTACGCGCTGAATAAGGCAAAGAGGGCCAAATTCATTCTGATTGCGTTGCTTGGTCGTAACAGTGCCCTTGACATTGATAACAAACTGCTCATATACAAAATGATCATCCGCACGGTCTTGCTTCATGGTATGCCAGCTTGGGCTTCCGTGTGCAAAACAAGGTGGAAGGAGCTGCAGACATTCCAAAATATTACTCTTAGAGCAATTGTGAAACTTGATCGTAGAGTAGCCAACAATAACGTCGTCCATAAGGAACCAGGGATGACGCATATTGGCAAGTTTGTACAGGATACGATAATGTCTTTGCTCCCGAAGATACTTAATCACAGGAATCAGTTGCTGTCTGAAATTCACAACCCTCCTGACTATAGGAAACGCTTAAAACATCATTTGCCAGCCATGTCCTGGAAGTTAACTTCGACGATGTCAGGAATGTTATCTTCCCCGTTTTTTGGATAGCCTAGTTCGCCTCTGGCTCCCCCCCCTTTTTCTTTGACAATCTTCAATCAACCTGTTTATTCCCAGAATGAGGGGAATTTTCTTCAGTCATCTTGAAGAGGACCTTCGGGGTTTTTTCAGGCTTCTCACCTATCTCAGTGCAATTCCCCTGGTCTATACATGTGACGAGTGAGTTTGGGAGCTCTGCTTCAGTACACTCGCAATTGTTTCTTCCACTCCACTGCTCGATTGTCGATTGTCGTACTGATTATCATTTTGACATTGAATAATGAACCCAAAGAGTTCGAAATACGTATATGTCGATTAAATAATTTTGTGGACAAGAGTTGTTAATTTATTTATTATTCATAATTTATTCTTCAGTGAGTCATATGAAGGAATTTCTCCACTCACTGATGAAGACAGTCCATAAAATCCAGGTCCCATATTCCTCCACTCACTGATGAAGGAATTATGAATTCCGAAATGTACATCTGAGTCATTAAAAAAAATTTTGTGGATTTGTGTTTTCTTTTTATTCCGGTATTGAGGAAAATAAATTCAACGACAATATTAATTTGCGATATGATGCTATGGTAATATCAGAAGGATATTTATTTATTTAGGGTATGAAATTGATATTGCTGATGCAACAGAATCTTCTTCCCAATTGGATGTCTTTAATGCTGAAGTCAGTAAAGCCTTTGATTATGGCCGGCCAGGTGGCCGAGAGGGCTAGGGCATAAGCTTTCTAGTTCTCGAGGCCGCCTGGCCGTGGGTTCGAATCCCGCCGTGGGCATGGATGTTTGTGTTTCTCCCGGGCTGCGTACAGATACAACTTGTGTAAAAGGCGCAAAATGAGCTTAGTAGTCGACGCCAAAATTTCTAGACCCCCCCCCTTTGATAATGTAGTTCATAGGCGACTTATATCCAAGCTTGACTGCTTGGCTGTAAATACGTTGGTAATGTCTGACTCGCAGTCGTATCGTATCTTCGGCAGAATTGGTAGTGGAGTACCTCAGGGATCACATTTTGGTTCCATTTTGTTTAATTTTTTCGTGATTGATTTAGGTCAATGTTTTACAAATGATTCTACCTCATATCTGCTCTATGCTGACCGATGATTTGAAGATTTATTCCAAAATGAGTACATGTAGTTTACCTCATGTTCTGAATCTTCAGAAGAAATTCACTAAGGTTCATCAATGGCTTGAAAAAAATGGCTCCAATTAAGTGCAGAGAAGTCTAGAATGATCAGATTAACAAGGTCTAATTCAATCAAATATGGATATCCTTTAGAAGGGTCTCTACTACAGTTTGTTCCTTATACAAAAGATTTGGGCGTTTTCTTTAATTGTTATGGTTCTCCCCAACATCATTGTGAACATCTACTGTAGGAAGTTATTAAAAAATTGGGTGTTTAAAGAGGTTATATTACATTTACAAAAACTCCTATGCAATTTGTAAAATTTACCAAGCAGTAGCATTGCCAAGAATTTTATAAAATTTACCAATTTAGTTCACTGGTTTCTCAAACTATTATTACTTAAAAATTGCAAGAGAACATGACTCCTTCATAAACTTTTGCTTATTCAACAGCAAGACTGCTCATAAAGATAATGTATTGATGGATTATTCTCTGTTAACCTTATTTAAGCTTGTATCAAAAACTTTAAATTTAACTCTTAGATCAATTTAAAAAAAAGTAATTGATCCTTTCCTATTGAATAGAATACGTATACAACACTTTCGTCCTAATAGCCGCTTACCTGTTAAGTTAACCACATAGATCTATCATACTGATAGCTGCAAGACTGACCCTATTTATATATTAATCAAAAATTACAATACTCAAAATCTTCACTCTTGCAACTTTATTGACATTTTTATGTAGCATTTAATCTATTATTTGTATCTTTAACCTCCTATTTGCTTCTTGAGGTTTTAATTTTGCAATATTATATCACTGTTCAAATTATTTCACCAATGATTGTGGATCACGTTTCTCTGATTTATGTGCTTATTTATTTTTATCCAATATCTTCGTTATATGTTTTATTTGTAATCCCTCCTGGGCTCCGCCTGTATGGGGACACTACCACCGCAGTCTGATTACTGGTGTTAAATAAATTCATATATGATAATTTTATGTGAGCAAACTCTAAATTAATGATGACAAAATAAATTTTTAAGGTTTATTAATTCTTTTATTATTTTGAACTTTTATATTTGTAATTATTTGTGAATATAGCATATGAAGAGTATAATTTTGAAGAGATTAGGAAATATTATTCATGGGTATAATACTCTTTAATCTTTTCAAAATTACACTCTAAATGTGGGGTAAGAAGTATCCCTATTAAGTGATGATAATTTTGGTTTACATGTTTGAAAATTTATGGTTACAAGTATATATTTAAATTCCAGAAATTTAAATTATAGAAATTAGCACCTCAAAGGTAATAAAATAACATCTATAATATAAAAAAACAATAACCAAAATGAAAATAATTGAGTGAAACCCACTAAAAACAGTTCGACCACATAAATAACAATTGAAGGCTTGCCCGGAAGAATGTGACTTGTTCCATATGAATTGTATGGAACAAGCCACGTTCTTCCGGGCAAGCCTTCAATTATCAACTCACGCAATTTTTCGCGATTTACTTTGTTTTAAAACGATGAAATATTTGTTAGATATTAATTCTTAATTTTTTTTTTATCATTGGCTAAGAAAATAAACTTATAAACAAGAAATTCAATTGACACCTGAGTTGTTGTCGTCTGCTATATGAAAGCGTAAATGGCCGATTCAAGGCCAATAATAAAGCCTATGGATGAGCTCATCCCTTACATCTAGTATGCTTATCTTTATTATTTTTCTGCTATCTTCTAAGCTGCAGCTACTGCGCGCATGAACACTCACACGCATTGTGATTCCTGGTTCGAATCCAGCTCGTGGGATTTTTCCTTCCAATTTTTTCTCATAATACCTTTTTCTAGATATCGGTTTAATTTTTTTCTGATTTTGTTTCTGCTAATCGCAAGAGAATCTTTCAGAGCGAATTGATGTAATATACTGATGTATTTTAAGTCAGTATAATATTTTACGCGATCAGAAATAACGAGAAACGAGTGAAAAAACTCAACAATATTCTATTCAGCTTTCGAGAAATCGACTTTTTCTTATTTAATCAAATATACTTCATCACATAGAAATTTTATCCAATTTTTGTTAGTTAACTGTTTTAAAAATAAAATAAAAAATCCTAAGCTTTTCAGCATATTTGCAAATACACATCCATTGGTGTTTTTTAATTCTTTGTCAAAGAAATGGTTTTATTAAATTCACCAGCTGTAAAAATTAAAAAAGTCCATGAATTGAAATAACAATAATAGATCCATATTAAATGTCATACAAAAGGAATAAAAGCTCTTTGATTAAACACATGAAAAAATGAATTGAAGACGGAAATAAGAAACATTATTATTCAAAATTTCCACGTGTTGCAGCTATATAAAATTTATTTTCCAACTAGCAGAGGCACCCAGCGTCGCCCGGGATAATTCTAGTTTTTAGTAAACAGAGCAACCTGAAGAGCTTAATAATAAATCAAATTAGTTATCAGTAGTTTTTCAATTTCTAACTGCAGACGAAGCTCCCGTTCTTCAGATGTTTCCGACGCCTGGATAACTTTTTTTATTTCCGACCAATGCTCGTTCTTTCCTTCGATGACATTTCGATAGACAGGATGTTTCAAAAATACTAGTACAAACTTCGAGGGCAGGTTCCTTACACCAAAACAAGAAAAAATCCTTTGACTCATTGTATCCCAGATGGGGTTGTGTTGCCAGGGAGACTTGTTTTATATTCGTCTTACAGGAGCTATCTACAGGGACTTTATTCAGAACACCCGCCAAGACCTACTAGAAGATGTGTTCCTGCCAATAAGAAGAAACATGTGGTTTATACATGATGGAGCACCAGCACATTTCAGTCTCTGTTTTCGAGATGTACTGGCTGGTATCAACCATGAAAGATAGATAGGTAGAGGAGGGCCAGTTCCATGGCCTGCACGTTCCCCCGACCTCAATCCTTTGGATTATTTTCTCTGGGTACACCTTAAAAATTGGTCTATGCAGAAGACTACACGAATGAGAAACTCTTCATCGACGTGTCATGGAAGCCTGCGAAACAATTCGAAACCGACAGGGAATATTTGAAAGGATGCGACTGTCCATGATTCGCCGAGTGCATACGTGTTCAGAAGCAAGATGAGGACATACCGAGCATTTATTTTGTGTTTATGTGTGGATGAGCTCCAATCCCTACGTTGTAAACTTTCATTAATAACTCGAAAACGAAGGATTTTTCGAACAAATGTTTATATGAATTTTTTTTCTTGTTTTGGTGTAAGGAACCTGTCCCCAAAGTTGGTAAAAGTATTTTTGAAACACTCTGTATAACATTTAACATGTATCCTTCGATAGATTATTAAAAAGCACCATAGTGTGTGCTTGTTGATTTGAAGAGTGGAGTTGATGTATGCTTTGGTATCGGTTATGTCGTAAATTGTCGCCTGAGACTGACCAGCATCTTTATATATCCAAACGATCGCCGTCGCGTGTGAAAGATTCTGCACTGTACAAGAGTTCCAAATAAACAACTCGCCTAAACATTTGTTAGGGAGCTGAAGGGAGATACGTGTACCTCATTGAGAGAGAGACTACCCTATAAGTATCTACAGGGTGGATGCAAAAATGAGCCCCCCTTTTATTTTCGTAACCGTAGCAGATATGTCAATTTTGATGAATCCAATGAATAGGAAGTTATGGGTGGCCTATCCCATAATGCACTTTTCATCATAACAAATATGCAAATAAGGACACATTCAAATCCTATCTTAAAAACCGTAATAGATACTGTTGGCACACCACGAGAAGACCGCTGAGTTGCATAATATGCTTCAATGGTATCGCTGCAGTTGCATGTGAATCTATTCAGTGTTTGGGGACAACAGCCAAATTTGAGTCGATCCATGTTTCATCGATGTAAACAATAGGACGATTTTCTTCTCTTGTTTTTTTCATATTTCTCAGGTTTCTACCTCTTTTTGCAAACGTTTTCATTTGTTTGGAATCACGGCCAGAACTCATTTTTGAGCTAATTGATTTTAGCGCTTTTTTCTCCCTTCATAACTATAGATTGATCTGCAACTACAGCGACACCATACGAGCATATTAAGCAACTCAGTGGTCTTCTCGTGGCGTGCGGACAGTAAAACAAATATAACCAAATATATCCCAAATCTTGCACTAGACGAAGCTTTCGTTATTCAGATGTATCCAACGCCCGGCTAGATTTTTGTCTTTTATTAATATTATTAATCTAGGAGTGTTTAATAATAAATTAAATTGGTATAATTTCTCTATTTTTCATGTAAAAATCGATAAATTAAAATATATAAAAACAAAATAAAAGTCACCAATGTTAAGATAGTCTTGTAGATGAAAGTCGTACAGAAGTCTTGTTTTTAGAAATTTGATGAAAGCTAAGTAGCCCTGCGTAGATTATAATTATGATAGATGATGTAGATTACTCTTGTGAAATCAAGGAGACGAAGATGCAAACAGGAACATTTATAACAAAATTTGAAGATGATTGTAACAAAACACATATAACAAAACTTGAAGGACGTGGTTTTAATGATAATAATATATTTAATTATTAGTTTAAAAATACAGGTACAACAACCTGTCAAATTAACGTTTTCGAGAAATTCACTTCTCATCTTCAGATTGAATGTTTTTAGCACATTTTCGCAGAAAATAGGCTATTGTGATCAGTTTGTCCAGATGTCCGTCCGTCAGTAAACTTTTTTCAACTTCTTTTGAAGAATATTTCCCACTGTCTCATTCTCATTCTATAAGATCAGCTATGACTGGGTTGATTTAAATTCCAATGTAAGCGGGAAGGATATTTTATGCACTCTAGAAACAGAAATGTATAAAAATAAAATTAAAAAATTTTCGGAGTGACCTCCGTACAATTCAATAAACTCGGTTCCTCGTCTGTAGACAAAATTCCAACAATGCATTGCGTTGCAATAGAGGAAGTGCCTGTAGTGATTTCCTGGAAGAGACAAATCATCCTTGCATTAGGGAAAGCGCGTGCTGAGCACTTCGGTTCGGCTCTGCACGTGCTCTAAACGTTGTTGAGATGGTGCGCGTGCAGGATGCACGTGACTGACGATTATAGAAACGAAAGATCGGTGCCTAAACCAAAAGAATTTCTTTAACGTAGACAGCTTATTATTTATTATAATAATTTGAAAAGGAATTAAGTTTTTTCACATAGTGTTTTCATCAATCAATAAGTATGGGAAGAGTTACCATAGCACGCACTCTAATGGTACAGTCATCAACAGGAAATAATCCACACCTGAATTTCACTCTAAGTTTTACCGTTTCAATATTAACTTATTTTTAATATTATTAAGATTATTAAATTTAAATAATTATAATTAAAAAAGCTATTAAAACAACACATTAGCATGAAATGTAATATTAAGTATTAAACTCGTGTGGATTATTTCCAATAAAACCCCTTAAATATTTCCAATTACTCGTCACGACGTTTCATCAATGAATAGCACCGGCAATAAATGATATTGGGAATTGGTTAAGAGCACATGTCCTAATGGTAACATATGGGTCGTTGGAACTTTCATTGCTAAGATATGACATATAATATATCAAACAACCCGTAACAACGTGTCATGAATGAATATCAAGAGTAATTAATATTAGTAGGAATTAGTTTAGTAGCACGTGTCCTAATGTTACCACATGGTGCCATTGGTCATGGCACCATATGGTACCGTTCGAACTTTATTGCTAAGATATGGCAAGTAATATATCAAACATCTCGTAACAATGTGTCATGAGTGAATATACGAGGTGTGTTCAAAAAATAACCGAACTTTTTTAATTACGCGGCAAAGGATCGCCGTAGCGACGAGTGGTTGGCAATACTGCAATTGTCATATCCTTCTGTCTAATGGACTATTTACAAGTTTTTACATGTTGTTTAGTTTCCTAGTTATTGCCATTTGAATGCAAAGTGTTTCAGTGGTCGTGACGATTTTTGCAATATCCAATTTACGAGAACAACAATGCAACGTGAAATTTTGCTTGAAACTGGAGAAAACATTCACGGAAACGTGAGTTGGGTTTACGGATACAACTTTGAGACCGAAGTTCAGTGGTCACAGTGGGTTGGCAAAAAAAAAAGGCAGGTTCGTTCGGTCCTCTGCCAAGGTAATGCTCACCGTTTTTTTCTAATTTCAACGGAGTTGTGCATTTTGAATTTTTGCGTCAGGACCAAACAGTCAACCGTCTGTCCTAAGAAGACGTTTGGAAAAGGTTGCGCGAAAAAAATTCGCAAAAAGAGACCACTGTTGTGGCAAGACGACTCAGAGTTGCGCTTCATGGTTGCGCCTGCCAACTCAGCCTTGTAATTTCGCCAGTGTTGTGCCAAAATCAGATGACTGTCTTGCCCCAGCTTCCCTACTCCCCAGACCTAGCTCCCTGCGACTCTTTTCGATTTTCACGTTGCATCGTTGTTATCGTAAATCGGACATTGCAAAAATCGTCACGACCACTGAAACACGTTTAATTCAAATGGCAATAACTAGGAAACTAAACAACATGTAAAAACTTGTAAATAGTCCATTAGACAGAAGGATATGACAACTGCAGTATTGCCAACAGCTCGTTGCTACGACGATCCTTTGCCGTGTAATTAAAAAAGTTCGATTATTTTTTGAACAGACCTCGTAATGAGTAATAATGATAGTGAAAATTGGTTCAGGAGTGTGTGTCCTAATGTCACCATCTAGTACCGTTGGAACTTTCAAAGTTAAGATATTGCATATAATATATCAAACAACTCGTAACAACCTGTCATGAGTGAATATAATGGGTAATTTTTGATAATGGGAATGAATTTAGTAGCACGTGTCCAATGGTACTGTTGGAACTTTCAATACTAATATATGGCATGTAATATATCAAACAATTCGTAACGTGCCATGAGTGAATATAAAGAGTAATTAATGATAGTGGGAATTGGTCTCGTAGCGCGTATCATAATGTTACCATATGGTTCCTTGGAAAATTCAATGCAAAGATATGGCATGTAATACAGTGCGCCACATAAGTATAGGACTACCCATATTTCCCCTTGAAACAAAATAAAAAAATTAAAAAACATTGTCACTGTATCAGATTCTCACAAATATTATTTATTGTTTCCAAAGAAAATAATGAAAACAAACAACAACAAGAATGAGAATTTATAAAAATAGAAATTAAGTTGCCACATAAGTATAGGACCAGCATCACATAATGCCGTTTTTTGAGCAGAAAAATTAACAAAGCAGTGATTAATCAGTCAATAGATGACACTGGTGATTACCTAATAGGGTTGCCTCCACAAAAACTGTCAAATGGCTGTAAACAAGCAACTTAAACACAATGCCTCGTAACACCACCTTGTCAGACTATGAAAGGGGTCAAATTGATGCTTTGAAAGCTTCTGGAGTGAATGCACGAGGTATAGGAAAGGCTATAAGTCGGTCACATAAAGCTGTACTTAATTATTTGAAAGCTGGTGCTCAGTATGGCCAGAAAAAGAGACCTGGGAGACCTCAGAAGACCACTAATCGACAAAAAGGGCGATTATTAAAAAAATGAAATACCCCACAACATCTTTGCGTGCGGTGGCCAATTCTGAAGATGTTCCAGTATCAAAACCAACTGTGCAACGGATTGTGAAGCAGGCATCATCTCTTGTGTACACGAAAAGAAAACAGCAACCTGCACTCCAACTGCACCACAAGCAGAAACGGTTGGCCTTTGCCCAGTCAGTGATGTTCTGGACAGAAGTTTGGAAGAGAGGGGAGAAAAAATTCAATTTAGATGGGCCAGACGGCTGGCAATATTACTGGCATGACATCAGGAGATCAGAAGAAATGTATTTCATATGGCAACAGGGAAGAGGATCACTTATGGTCTGGATTGGCTTCGGATGGAATGGTAGAACCAATTTAGCTACTGTTAGTGGAAGAATGAAGACTTCAGATTATCAAGTTCTGCTTGATATTCATCTTTTACCGTTTGGGGACCAGATGGATTTTCCAGCAAGATAATACCCCAGTTCACCGTGCAAACAGCACATATGATAGGTTTTTAGCAAATTGGGTACAAATTATGGACTGGCCTGCCCTATCTCCAGATATCAATCCAGTGGAAAATGTATGGGGCGCTTTAGCCAGATCTGTTTACGCAGGTGGTAAACAGTATCGCAATATAGAAGAATTAAAGTATGCTGTGTTGAATGCCTGGGAAGAAATTAATTCAGATTATCTGCAAAACCTGCTCACAACTCTGCCAAACCGAATTTTCAAAAATATTGAAAAAAGGGATGATTTATTGGGCATTAAGTGATGCTGTTCCTATACTTATGTGGCAGCTTAATTTCTATTTTTATATATTCTCATTCTTGTTGTTGTTTGTTTTTCATTATTTTCTTTGGAAACAATACATAATAGTTGTGAGAAACTGATACAGTGACAATGTTTTAATTATTTTATTTTGTTTCTTGCAGACAAGGGAAAATATGGGTGGTCCTATACTTATGTGGCGCACTGTATATCAAACAACTCGTAATGACGTGCTATGAATGAACGTAATACGTAATTAACGATAGCGGGAATTAGCTTAGTAGTAAGTATTCTAATGCTAACATTATTACCTTAACAAAAATTAATCAAACACTGTGCAATTGAACAACCAAAACGGGAGAGAACCTCTAATCCACAAAGAGATTTGAAATACCGGATATGTGTTTCGGCTACCAAACAGCCACTTTCAGCAATGAAAGACAAAAGTCAAATAAAAAAGTTTTCTTTAGTTGACTTTCCTCTCTCCTCACTGAACATGGCCAATTGGTAGCCGAAATACGCATATAGTATTCCAAATCTCCTTGTGATCCCTTTTTATGATATTTTACCTTGGAAACTTTCAATGCTAAGATATGGCACTATCAATACTGAACGACCAATTTATTAGAGACACCCCGCTAATAGCGTGTTGCGCCTCCTTTAGCGGCGAGAACTGCCTGAATACGTGCCGGCATGCTTTCAACAAGGTGTTGAATCGTTGCGGAGGAAAAGTAGCCCAGGCTGACATCACAACGTCCCATAATTGGTGCAGGTTGGACAGTAGTGTGAGAAGGCGTCGGATGGTTCTCTCCACTTCATCCCATAAATGCTCGATCGGGTTGAGATCAGGCGACCGAGCTGGCCGCTGAAGTAGGTGGAAGGCCGCGTCATGTTCCTCGAACCAGCCCAAGACCCTTCGAGCACGGTGACAGGGAGCATTGCTGAAACTGTCCGTCACCATCAGAGAACACAGTCATCATGAACGGGTGCACCTGATCGGCAACAATGTTCAGATAGCGTGTCGCATTCAGGGATTTGTCTTCGGATATCAGAGGACCCAGTGTCTCCCAAGATAAGACACCCTAGAACAGCACTCCCCCTTCACCGCCTGTAAGGTTGTCTGCTGACAGGATGGGTCCATGGCCTCATCCAATCTGCCGTCCGCATGATGAAGTAGGAACCACGATTCGTCGGACCAGGCGACCTTCTTTCACTCAACCAGTGTCCAGTGGCGACGCCTGTGTTCCCATAGAAGGCGCGCTTTCTATTTTGCGATGACAGTGACGGTACCATACAGGCCGCCTACTGTTAAACCCAGCTCGGTGCTAGGTGCTCCGCACATTGTGCTCAGAAATGGGTTGGGATGCTCCATCATTGAACTGCGCTGCAATTAGTTGGGCTGTTCCCGTCCTGTTGCTGTGGATGATTCGTCCCAGTCGCCGTTGGCCTCATTCATCCACGGCCCTGTTTCGTCCGGAATTGTGTTTGTTAATGATTGTGTTTTGGCATAACTGCCATTCACGGAATACCCTTGACACTGTTGCACGGGAAAGCCCGAGGAGGTTCGCGTTTTGCGAAATTCTCAGCTGCGCCCGTCGAGCTCCAACGATCATGCCTCGTTCAAAGGCGGTCAAATCCTTGGATTTACCCATATTCAGTCCACTTCAGCTGTTGACTGTAACCTGATCCAATGCATCCCTTTTATACACCGCTTCGGCCTGTTCCGTTGTTTGGGTGTCACTGGGAGGCCGATCCATTTTCCGTAAGTGGGGTCTCTAATGAATTGGTCGTTCAGTGTACCAACCAATTCATTACGAGTTGTTAGACTTATTGCTATTTATGTGTTATTGTTATAAAGAGCATATTGCTATTAAGCCTAACAACATCATTACCAATTACCGTTAAACAGTTTGCTAATTGCTAGTAGCTAATCGCTTGCTTCAACACGTAGATATAAACTTAGAAACGCTTTAGTAATAGAATATGAAGAAATAATAGGCGCTTACACAGAACGCTTCAGCAAATGAAGCTCACTTCGTTTAACATTATGTAGGAATGCCTACAAATTAGTGATTTTTATTTGATCAAATATATAATGAATTCTCTCAATTTCTGAAGTTAGTTTTCTCTTTACGTTAGTTTATGGAAAGATTAATTTACAATTCAGTTTTAATATTTATATATTTATCTAAAGTATTTTAAAAAGTAAGGTTAATTCAAGGTATCTATGTACGATGTCTTAGTGCTATAACACTAAAATGTGCTCATTTTATTCACTTTGGCGGTAACATCATTCTTGTTAATTAAATTATATAACAGTTGAAATTAGAAATAAATAAAATTAAATAAACAACGATAAATTCGATGTTGACTGTGATTGTAGGTTGTGTTTGTTTGATGTTAACTGTTAACTGTTTTAACCGACTCAAAACAAGATTTAACAGAGTATGAAAAACCGACTTTGATGAAACTTTCACTATCGTCTAGCTATAACCGGCCATATCTTGAAAACTACTGAAAAGATTTTGATAAAACTTGGACTGTTCCCAAGTTGAAAGATGCGTAATACGTGGACATACATACATATTGTTACGTGCCGTTTTTTTTTTCGGGTTTAATCATCCACGAGTTGATTAGTTTTTTTTTAACCCCTTTTTAAATTGCCCACATGTTTTACTATTGAGCGTTTGGTTTTCTTTTGGGTACCGAAGTCGAGCTCGCGTTAAGCTTCCCTCTCTTTCGTTGTGCGTTTCACGCATGCAGGTGAAACCGATATTCCTGTTCTTTTCTCGCGGGGGGGTTTTTGGGTCCGATTTGTGTTGTTCGGTGAAAGTCTGTTGTCCCTGACACTTGCTAAGTTTTTCTGACACTTTTAGTTTATTATTATGGAGGTTACTGTGTTCCCCCTCCTTATCTATTTTTTTTTATATATATAAAGGGTTATTTGACTTTTCCACGCGTTAAGATTTTTCCTTCCTAGATGATTTATATAATTAATTGTCGCGATTACTGATCCGTTCGGACTAATGGGTAATTGGCGTTATTTTTGTTCCCTTTTTCTTATTTATATTAGAATTATCTACGCGATTGTAGGAATTGTTAAATTTTTGCCTCCCGGTGAGTTAAACTATTTAAGTGTTTTTTTTTAGCTTTGTCTTCGACGTGACAATTTTGACGTTTCTTGTTTGTCCAACTGTCGGCTCTTTAGTATTCAAAGGCGTGTTGAATTGCCTTTATTTTCCGATTCTCCTCGGTCTTGAGAAAAATTATAACGATCTTATAAAATCTTTTTAAGTTATAACGTCATTCCAAGTCGCTTCATAGAATACATGACATATTAGTATTGAAAGTTCCAATGAACCATAAAGATTCCACTATTCTATAATGTTTCCATAAAACCAGATTTCTTTGAACCATTTTGGACTATCATTAATTTTACGTTATGTTCATTCATTCACCTCATTCCAAGTCGATTGATATATCACATGCCATATTTTCGCATTGAAAGTTCCAATGAACAGTAATGGTTCCACTAAATATGAATGGTTCTACTAAAGCAAGTTCCTCTAAACCAATTTTGACTATCATTTATTTTACGTTATATTCATTTATAACACATCATTCCAAGTCGTTTGATGTATTACATGTCATATTTTAGCATTGATAGTTTCAATGCACCAAAATGGTTCCACTAAACCAGTTTCCTTGAAACCAATTTGTACTATCATTAATTTTACGTTATATTCATTCATGTTATCTCATTACGAGTCCTTTTATACAGGGTGTTTCAAAATTATGTACAATAAATTTAGTGACATATTCTTCAGGTCTAAAGAAGAAAAAAATATTCTATAGCACTTTGTCTGGAAACGATATATTTGCGCGATACAGCCAACTAAAGCCGTGGCTCCAAATTCCAGGAATTGTTCAAAGTGCCCGCAACCAGCTCGCACGCACGCTTCTGACCGTCTGATATCATGGAAGAGTTTGTCGCCAGCATTACGAACGGTTTGGTATGCATTTTCAATTCGTTGTCGCAGATCCATAATTTTAGGAACTTCTGTGCCGTAGACGATCGTTTTCACATGACCCCACAGAAAAAAGTCCAAGGGATTAAGGTCGGGTGATCTTGCAGGCCAGGCTACCGGTCCACCTCGACCTATCCACCGATTCGTGTATGCAGCATTAATGTGTGCTAGCACAACGTGGCTGAAATGTGCTGGAGCGCCATCAAGCATGAACCACATGTTAGATCTTATCAAAAGAGGGAACATCTTCCAGTAATTCTGTCAATGCATTCGTGCAGAAACAAAAGATACGTTCGCCCAATCAATCATGGCGGCAACACATAAGAGCCATTTAAGTTATTTCCGATAATTCCACACCAAATGACGGTGAAGAATGCGCCAAACAGATGAGTGCGGAATGTGTACCATGGAAGAAATACGACGGGTGCTTGTCTGTGGTTCATCATGTGTGATGTCATTTATCACATCCTCCTCATCCGGAGAATGTGCTACAGGCCGCCCTTGTACTGTTTGACGGCCAAAGGAATCACGCTCCCTCAAATGTCTGTCGACAGATACAAATGTTCGGTTATTTGGCAAACGTCTATTCGGAAAGCGTTCTTGGTAGAGTCTTCTTGCTTCCACAGAATTTCCGTCCGCAAGACCATACATCAGGTGCATGTCAGTGTATTCTGCACTTGAAAACGTGTACATGACTTTTTTTTACGTAAATCGTAATGCGTATGTCAAAGCACGCATACGTTCTGAAATTGATATTCCTAGTGGATGTACAGTAGTGGAACTACAGTAATGGAAACAACCGTACACAACTAATGGAACAACCCTAAGGTAGGTTTAAATGGAACAAACTACTCAACCTAGTGTTGGGTCGAAACGCTGGAACTGCTAAAATATCGTCCGCTAACTACCGTGCTTCCCTACAGTATGATATTGGATTACTCGCAAAAAAATCATTTTTCAGACAAAGTGTTATAGAACATTTTCGTCTTCTTTTGACCTGAAAAATATGTCACTAAATTTATTGTACATAATTTTGAAACACCCTGTATATTACATGCCATATTTTAGCATTGATAGTTTCAATGCACCAGAAAGGTTCCACTAAACAACTTTCCTTGAAACCAATTTGTACTATCATTAATTCTACACTATATTCATACATGACACGTCATTCCAAGTCGTTTTATATTACATGCCATATTTTAGCAATGAAAGCTCCTATGAAACATAATGGTTCCATTAAACAAGGTTCCTTTAAACCAATTTGTACTATCATTAATTTTACGTTATATTCATTCACCATACATCATTCCAAGTCGTTTGATATATTACCTGAAATATTTTAGCTTTGAAGGTTCCACTGAACCATAATGGTTCCACTAAACCACCTTCCTTAAAACCAATTTCGACTATCATGATTTTTAGTTACGTTCATTCATGACACATTATTTCAAGTCGTTTGATATATTACATGTTTTATTTTAGCATTGATAATTCCAAAGAACCAGAATGGTTCCACTAGACCAGGTTCCTTGAAACTAATTTGGACTATCATTAATTTTACGTTATATTCATTCATGACACCTCATTCCAAGTCGCTTCATATATGTCATGCCATATTAGCATCGAAAGTTTATGTGATATATGGTTCCACTAAAGAAGTTGAAACATTTATCAAAAATGGAACCATAAAGAACCTGCATATTATGGTTCCATTAAGGCAAGTTCCTTTAAACCTGTTTGGACTATCATAAATTTTACGTTATATTCATTCATGTCACCTCATTCCTAGTCGTTTGCTATATTACATGCCATATTTGGGCATTAAAAGTTCCAAAGAACCATAATGGTCCACTATATAATAATGGTTCGACTAAACCAGGATCCTTGGAAACTATTTGAACTTTCACTAATTTTAGGTAATATTCATTCATGTCACCTCATTCCAAGTCGTTTGATTAATTACATGCCATATTTTAGCATTGAAAGTTCCAATGAACAATAATGGTTCCACTAAACCATAATGGTTCCATTAAACCAGTTTCCTTGAAATCAATTTGGACTGTCATTTATTTTACGTTATATTCATTAATGACACATCATGCCAAGTCGTTTGATATATTATAATAGAATTTCAGCAAAGAAAGTTCCAGTGAAATATAATGGTTCCACTAAACCATAATGGTTCCAGTTAACCAAGTTCCTTGAAACCAACTTAGACCATCATTAATTTTACGTTATATTC
The DNA here is from genome assembly GCA_023313115.1 of Rhysida immarginata. Classification (NCBI taxonomy): domain Eukaryota; kingdom Metazoa; phylum Arthropoda; class Chilopoda; order Scolopendromorpha; family Scolopendridae; genus Rhysida; species Rhysida immarginata. The sequence goes on along the minus strand of JAHWFO010098772.1, from coordinate 95,708 downwards.
ATTTATGACACGTCAATCCAAGTCGTTTGATATAATACATGCCATATTTTGTGTTTGAAAGTTACAATGAACCATAATAGTTCCACCATTCTATAATAGTTTTATTAAACCAGGTTCTTTGAAACCAATTTCGACTATCAAAATGTTACTTTATATTCATTCATGAAACATCGTTCCAAGTCGTTTGATATATTTCTTGCCTTTTTTTAGCATTGAAAGTTCCAATGAACCATAATGGTACCAGTAAACCAGGAACCCTGAAATCAATTTGGAATATCATTAATTTTACGATATATTCATTCATGACACCTCATTCCAAGTCGCTTCATGCATATCATGACATATTAGCATCGAAAGTTTATGTAATATATAGTTCCGATATAGAAGTTGAAACATTTATCAAGAATGGAACCATAAAGAACCTCCATATTATGGTTCCATTAAAGCAAGTTCCTTTAAACCTATTTGGACTATCATTAATTCTACGTTATATTCATTCATGACACCTAATTTCAAGTCGTTTCATATATTACATGCCATATTTTGGCATTGAAAGTTCCAAAGAACCATAATGTGTCCACTAAACAAAAATTGTTCCACTAAACCAGGATCCTTGAAACCAATTTCGACTAGCATTAATTTTACGTTATATTCATTCATGAAACATCGTTCCAAGTCGTTTGATATATTTCTTGCCTTTTTTAGCATTGAAAGTTCCAATGAACCATAATGGTACCACTAAACCAGGAGCCCTGAAACCAATTTGGAATATCATTATTTTTACGATGTATTCGTTCATGACACCTCATTCCAAGTCGCTTCATACATGTCACTGAAAGTTTATGTAATATATGGTTCCACTAAAGAAGTTGCAACATTTATCAAGAAAGGAACCATAAAGAACCTCCATATTATGGTTCCGTTAAAGCAAGTTCCCTTAAACCAATTTGAACTATCATTAATTTTACGTTATATTCATTTATGACACACAATTCCAAGTCCTCTGATATATTACATGCCATATTTTAGCATGGAAAGTTCCACTGAACCATAGTGATTCCACTAAAACATGTTCCTTGAAACCAATTTGGATTATCATTAATTTTACGTTATATTCATTCACCATACATCAGTCCAAGTCGTTTGATATATTACCTGCAATATTTTAGCATTGAAGGTTCCACTGAACCATAATGGTTCCACTAAACCACCTTCCTTAAAACCAATTTTGACTATCATGATTTTCAGTTACGTTCATTCATGACACATTATTTCAAGTCGTTTGATATATTACATGTTTTATTTTAGCATTGATAATTCCAATGAACCAGAATGGTTCCACTAAACCAGGTTCCTTGAAACTAATTTGGACTATCATTAATTTTACGTTATATTCATTCATGACACCTCATTCCAAGTCGCTTCATATATGTCATGACATATTAGCATCGACAGTTTATGTAATATATGGTTCCACTAAAGAAGTTGAAACATTTATCAAGAATAGAACCATAAAGAATCTCCATATTATGGTTCCATAAAGCAAGTTCCTTTAAACCTATTTGGACTATCATTAATTTTACGTTATATTCATTCATGTCACCTCAGTCCAAGTCGTTTGCTATATTACATGCCATATTTGGGCATTAAAAGTTCCAAAGAACCATAATCGTCCATTATACAATATTGGTTCCACTAAAACAGGATCCTTGAAAACTATTTGGAGTTTCATTGATTTTAGGTTATATTCATTCATGTCACCTCATGCCAAGTCGTTTGATATATTACATGCCATATTTTGGCATTGAAAGTTCCAAAGAATCTTAATGGTTTCATTAAACGAGGTTCCTTTAAACCAATTTAGACTATCATTAATTTTACGTTATATAAACTCATGTCACCTCATTCGAAGACGTTTGATATATTACATGCTATGTTTTAGCATGGAATGTTCCAATGAACCATAGTGGTTACACTAACACATGTTCCTTGAAACCAATTTGGATTATCATTAATTTTACATTATATTCATACATAACACGCCATTCCAAGTCGTTTTATATTGCATGCCATATTTTAGCAATGAAAGCTCCAATGAACCATAATGGTTCCATTAATCCAGATTCCTTTAAACCAACGTGTACTATCATTATTTTACGTTATATTCATTCATGTCACCTCATTCCGAGTCGTTTGATATATTACATGCTATATTTTAGCATGGAGTATTCCAAAGAACCATAGTGGTTCCACTAAAACATGTTCTTTGACACCAATTTGCACTATCATTAATTTTATGTTATATTCATTCATGACATCTCATTCCAAGTCGTTTGATATATTACATGCCATATTTCAGCATTGAAAGTTCAAATGAACCATAATTTTTCCGCTAAACATGAATGGTTCCACTAAAATAGGTTCCTTGAAACCAATTTGGACTATCATTAATTTTACGTTATATTCCGTCATGACGCATCATTCCAAGTCGTTTGATATACTACATGCCATATTTTAGCATTGATAGTTCGAATGAACCAGAATGGTTCCACTAAACCAGGTTCCTTGAAACAAGTTTTGACTATCATTAATTTTACGTTATATTCATTCATGAAACCTCATTACAAGACGTTTGATATATTACATGCCATATTTAAGCATTGAAAGTTCCAATGAACCTTAATGGTTCCACTAAACCAGGTTCCTTGAAGCCAATTTTGAGTATCATTAATTTTACATTATATTCATTCATGATACACCATTCCAAGTCATTTAATATATTAAGTGCCATATTTTAGCACAGAAAATATTTGAGGGTGCCATAAGGGTACCATTAGAGCACGTGTCATTGTTTCGATTACAACCATTTTCAAAATGGTTCATTCCCGGAACCCTATTTATTAATTGGCGAGAATTTTAATTTATATCCATTTCTATCTCGTCATTACGATTTGTTTGATATCTTTTTTAATATATATCTCCATTGAAAATTGCTAGGTGGGGTCGTGAAGGTACCATTTGTGCACGTGCTATTGTACCCATTTAGATATTATTCGTGATTGGTTCGTGACATGTATCATATTCATCGACTGACGAAAATAGTAATGAATATCCGCTTCTAACTCGTCATTACGATTTATTTGATATATTACCTAATATGTCTTCCCATTGAAAATTGCTTGGCTGAGAAATTGAGATACCATTTGTGCACCTGCCAATGAAGCGATTTATATAATATTTGTGATTCGTTGGTGACATGAACCATGTTCATCGACTGACGAAAACTTCTTTTGAAAATCTTTCATAGCCTCGGAGGAGTTACAGACAGGCAGACACGTTTCCCCAAAACTGATAGATTAAAGGACCTTTCGGTACTTAATAATCGGGTAAGTAAGATTCCTGCGTCGAAAATTTTTATTGTAGCTGCTATAGGTTAGCATGATACACAACTTACGTGTCCTGATTATGGATTGTTTTACAAAGGATCCACTAAACGCTCATTTCAAGAACGTTTTAAAGAACAGAGACGCTCATGGATGAATCAAGATGAGAAGTCATTATTTGCCGAGAATTTGTAGAAAGACAAACACTTTATTACCCATACACCAAATCATTACGATTCTAAGAAAAGAAAGAAATCTACAGAAGATACTAATTTATAAAGCATCAGAAATACGCAGATGCCATTTGAGGCAACCTGAAAGAATATTGAATAAACAGGCCGCCTTTGACAAGGATCTAATTTCAGTTAAAATTATTTTTATCTATAATAATAAGTATTTACCTAATTTATAGCTCTCTATTCGGTCCGCATTCTTAATTCACCGATCAGTTGCGTGTTTCATGCTTTCTGATTGGTGGATATTTACCTCTTTTATACTATAAACTCTATATATAGCTATCATTGTATTGTTGTTGTAAGCCCGTGAAGATGGTGCGAACCGAAACGCGTTGGCGTAATAAACAGCTTAACATATTGCTCATTCGAAAAACTCTTTCATTTTTATTATTGAACACAATTGTGCTTTGTTCCTTTCAATGTCGAGTCATTTATTATGAAACTAAATAATATAATGCAGAGTCGATGAACATATTTTGAGAAAATGGAACTTGCTATATAAACGACAAACCTTTAATAATCATTTTAATAATGGAACCTTCCGTTATTAAATATAAGAGTATATTACTGTTGCAGAATATCATCGATAGTTATATCGCTGCTAATTACCGAGCACCGAATTCATGGCGTCCATTCGACCAATCAATCATACCTTCATCCACCCTTTTATGTTGGAATGTGAAAGAAATTTCCAACCTAAGCTTTATTTACTTTTTATGAGAAAATCATGGAAAACCAGCATTTACGTGGTATTTATCTATTTAGCGACGGCCTTCTTTCTAAATCGTTACATGAGAGATAAGAATCCTATAAGATTCCAACCAATACTTATCATTTGGAATGTCTGTCTTTCAATCTTCAGTATAATAGGTACCTCAAGAATTCTCCCGGAAATGATCTATATGAATTATTACTATGGCATTGACTTCACGATTTGCACCAGTGTTTACGATGATCTTTTAATAGTTAGCTATTGGGTCTGGATATACTGCCTGAGCAAGCTTTTTGAACTCGGTGACACTATATTCATCATTATACGCAAAAAGCCTTTAACATTCCTGCACTGTTATCATCATTCAGTAACACTGATTGGCACATGGTATTTCACATCCCGAGCCTATTCCGTTGGACCATCGCTCATAGTCATGAACTATCTAGTTCACTCCTTTATGTACTCCTACTACACCCTGAAGTCATTGTATTTCAAAGTTCCTCTGATTTTGTCCAAATCGATTACCATTGTTCAGATTATGCAGATGATCTGTGGCATGTCCTTTCCTGCTTATGAATATTTTATATTGTGGCACAAACCAGGATGCCAACAAAATGATACCGTCGTTGTCCTAACCTGTATGGTCATGTACGTTTCTTTTTTAATTCTCTTTTGTAATTTCTATTATAGACAATATCTTTTAAGAAAATCCGTAATAATATTACAAAGTAAAAAGAGAATTTAATTATACTTGTTAAATTTATATATATATACTGTTTAGTTTTGAGTAGAACAGATACATGCATATTTGTCTAAAACATTTTTGGAATGGATACGTATATGATGTAATAAAGTTTGATTAGCTCTTGTTGTTTAATTATAATGAAAAAAAAGTAATGTACAATCTGGAAGAAAAAAATATGTTCAAATTAGAGATTTTTAACATTATTCCTTTAAGCATTCTTTTATTAATAAAGCGGTTATCACTATGTACAATCGTCGTCAAAAGTTTTGTCCCAGTCAAGAGTGCTGCCGTTTTTCAGAATGAACGTTTTCAGGCGCCAATACTACAAATAGATTAAACCATTATTTAGCAGGATTTGATTTGCTAATTTTATTTTAAGATTTAATTATGCTTTTATAATTGCTTGGCATTTTTAATTTCTTTGCATTAATTAAAAAAGTATACTCAATTGATTAGAACTTTCATGCCAATATTTTTACGAAATGCATCGCTTTTCTGCAAAGCACAATAAAAGTAAGCTCATTACAAACGGTGCGACCCATTCAAAATATTAGTTTAATATATGTGTGGTGGTGGCGCCTGAAAACGTTCATTCTGAAAAACGGCAACACTCTTGACTGGGACAAAACTTTTGACGACGATTGTACGTAAAATGTAGGCTTAAATTAAATTGTTTATTAAGTAGCGGAAGAATGAAGCTACTTATTGTTTTCACAATGTCCGTCTGTTTGTCCGTCCGTCCGTCCGTCCGTCCCCTTCATAATTTCCGCATTTTTTGAGGTAGAAGGTTGAAATTCGGAATGTAGCTTACTACGGGCATGGGCACCTTCACTATTTAGTTTGGTTTTGATTGGCCCACTGGGAGCGAAGTTTCGGGGGCGGAAATTAGAGGGGACCAAAAGGTCTATGCGTATTTATGCATATAAAGGAGTGAAATTCGATATGCAGATTCCTTTAAGCAAGATCAACATTATTGTAAAGTTTGGGCCAAATGGTCCCAATAGGGTCGGAGTTGTGGGGGTGGCAGTCACTTGGTCATTAGAACTATGGCAGCATATGGCGTGTGATGTATCATTCGATCGGAAATGATGAGAAACGAAAGAAGATAGAGCTCTTTTTCATCTTCTAAATAATACGTTCGAGAAAATCAATTTTTCGATTAAAAAAATGGGGTGGGGGCGAATTAAAAAGTGCAGATGAAAAGGTAAAAATAGATGACCTCAGCGCTTCCGCTACTTTCCTATACCTTTCTCGGGAGGATTAATTTCTTGTTTAATTCTAAAATTCATTAAACATTGATAATAAATTTTATAAAAAATGAATAAACTTATGAATTTTACAGAGATTTAATTAGTTACACAGATAGGAAGAATTATTACTCATAATGAAATATAGGTCATGGGAACACTTGAAATACGGCAAAATGCTACTTGTGCTGACGGTGTTGGTCCATACTTTCCCACAAAATCAGTTACATTACTGTGTGGCCTTTTAGTTTTCAGAAATTTGATCAAAACAAAATTGGGGGAAGTGTGTAAAAGAAAGTAATGTTTGTTACTCTATGTATTGTAATTGTAATTGTGATAGCACATCTTTAGGTGTAATTAAAAAAAAAGTATTAGCTGGAGGTTAAACTCCTTTGTTAGATTTTATGTAGCAATGACGCAATTGACTTTTGGAATGACTGCAGGAAATTGCAAATGTTGGAATTTGCAATCAATGGCAAGTCATAACATTTCAAGAGGGAGGTCATTCCAATATTGATAGCCATTGTAGGGAAAATGTTGGTTACGTTATTTGGAGCTCCTGACTGGTTATTGTACCTTGCCATATCTAGTCTTTCTGTATCCATTTCTCCTGCAGAGCCATTGAACGAAAAAAGGAAACCAGACGATTATTGTCACGGAATTTAAATAATAATGATAATTCTCGCGACACGCTCGGTCGCTTTCGCACAAGAATCTTCTATTCATCCTGTCATGAAGAGGCCCGATGGAGACGTCGTCAGGAGCAATGTCAGCGACGTAAGAGAAAGGACGTAAGTGGCCAGCGAATAGGGAGCTTACATACCTTAAATATCTTTAACATTAGAGAGGGATGAGAGTGACTCACCTTATATGGTTCAGTAACAGGCACGTAAGCTCTCCTCTGCGAAGGCTTGTAGACCCCATGGTGCTATGATACGAATTGTCCTTCTAACGTGGCACAGGATCTCTCTCTCCTGTTGCAGAGCGGTCAGGGTCGGCGTGGCCGGCAAATCTTGTAGATAAACGAGACGTCTGGTGTAGAACACGGTGGCTTCTACTTGAACAAAAATTAGGAAGGCCTGCTGCTCGGACGAGGTACTCGTTCCCGTCGATTCGACCTGCGGCATCGTGGCTTTCCCGACTAGAAATCCGCTGTCCTTTTCGTGTGAGTCCGCTCCTTCTTGCTCGGCGACTCGTAACTGCAAGAAGGCGATTCCGGTGGCGTTCGTACTGGGTTCTGCTCCTCTCCAGATTCCGACATAGTGTAAACCTTGGTACTTGGTAAGAAACTGGAGTAAAAGTCTAATTCGCAGTATTAAGATTTTGCAGTGTGATAACCGGCTGGAAACTTTCCTCAGTCCCTTGGTTGCACATTGCTCCTTTTCGCTTGGGATTAGGAATCGAACTTTTCCTGCGGTTCCTATTATCATACTCTTTTAAGTACCCCTCTTCATGAGGTCTCGACTCACTCTCATAGCGATAGATGTTAGAGAGGTGAAATCTTACCAGCGCCAAAAGTCTGTCCGCTTCATGGGATCACCAGGGCAGCGTGCGATTAGCACAGGGCCAGATTAGCAGATCCCACTGTAGTTTAGTATAGGGAAACTACTGAATTCATCTTCAGGTCCATGATAGCAAAAACATTTTAACGCTAAAAATATTTACATTAAATATTTCATGGGCTAGATCATTCTATCGTAATAAATGTAATTTCTGAATACCACGAGGCCTTCAGTGAACAGCAGTCAGTTTGAAGCGACGGGCAGTTCGATTGCTGCATTCCCGTGTTCGATGGTATCGAGCAAAGGCACCTGTTTAGTGGCGTTGTACCGAGTCAGTGATCACGTGATCAGCCCAGTATCGCCATTTTGTCAGACAGAAATAGCTATGAGTTTCCACCGCTTCTAACATCTATCTCTAAGGTCACTCTCCCCTTTTTCCAGCTTAAAATTCGCACTCCTCCTCTCGACGCTTCGATGCGCGGACCTCTAATTTTCAGCCAATTAGAGAATTTCTCGCTAGACGCAGGTGTGTGCTCCTTCCTTTCATGCTTTTGATTTCGATTACTCGAACGAAAGCTTTGTGAAGGGGGGCGAGAAGTTTTACGTTTAACTTCTCGTGTCTCTTTTTTATTGACACGATCGCTATTTCGTGGAGCGATCCGTGACATTAATAGTGTTAAAGAATCTCTTACGTGATAACACACAGTACAAATAATTTAACCAGCTGAAATAAATTAGAATCTAATGTAGAGCATCCGCGGGGTTCAACTGCGATAGCCCTGTGCGTCCCATTACCCGCTAAGAGAAATAACTTTTAAGAATTAAGCACCCACACCACGTGTAATCGAAAAGGTTCATTTCAACTCGTTCTGACAAAACTAAAACCCCATTAAAACCTAACCCGAAGAGCGATCCGACGTGTGGGAGGGAAAACAGAAAGAAACTGTACAGGTTTTCCGAAAGGGCAAGGTACAGATGGATTTTATTAGGTCGCAGTTTACAGTTTTTTCAGGAGAGCAAAGTTTAAATTTATTAATACCATAATCGAGGAGGAATAAGACAAATCCGTCTCGATAAATGATTACGACGTTTCTCGTCCCGAGTAAAAAATTGATACTCTAATAATTTTAGTGAAGCAAGGGGAGCGATCTGTGGAATAAACAAAATAGTAATATCATGAATTACCGGGTCTTGAACAGGGTACCTGGTAAAAAAAGAAGATGAATTGGACCTGCGGGAGGCAATGTTGCTTAACCAGCACTTTCATGGTGGTCAGCTAAGACAATATCTAATTAAACAACGCATCAAGAGCATCTTTTCAATAAGGGGAGGCATATTAACCCCTGAGTGCATAACCACAGTCAGCCGCCCCACAGTAAAGAGGAGGATTACAAAGCAGGAATAATTCCGAAGCGGTTGCCTCTACTTGAAACGGCAAAAAAAATTTGAGTGCATTTCCGCAGGGAACGCTACAGACACCCCCTCTTCAAAATAAAAAAAGACTGTATGAGGATTCTCTTTTTTACAAACTGAGCCATGTACACTTTTAAGAAGGTCAGGAGAAATCTTAAAAAGAGTGTGAAAAGATAAAAAATAGAAGATACGCTGAATCCAACCTGAAAATAACTGCCGAAAAAATTAGCAACCTTGGAAGAACTAAATTTTCCCTTTTGCAAATGAAAAAATCCACCCACTGGTGCTCGACCCTTATCAGGGCATTCTCTTTGCCAAACGAAAGAAAAAGATTTTCTTAATTTGAGCCATACTAGCCTGGTGCAAAATTGGAGCGGAGCAAACTAAACAATTCCCATGCATTTCCCGACATGACCCAACTGTCACCGATGACCTTGACATGAGTCAATCGGGCAACTGGCGAATGATTTGTCACGGCTGCTTAGTATCTTTGCATTCAGGACGTCAAAAGCGTTCAGGAGGTAGGAACAAGGGAAGTAGCAAATACATATAAACCAAAAAACCCATCTCCATGTGTTAACAAAAACCCCTCTCTTAGTATTTTTATTCAAAAAAATTGTTACGAGTTCGAAACGCAATAAATTTTGATGAACTCATCAAAACTTTGTAACGCCTTCGAAAAGGGAAAATGTACAAAGTGCCGAAATTGTACTCAGTATCGGAACTGTACTCAAAACCTTAAAGTAGTTCTGAGAAAAATAGCAGAAAGAGTTCAGTAAAACAAAGCTTTACCGCTAAATCTAACTTGTAAAATTATAACGAGCTTATGGATTAAAATTGAGTTGTGAATCCCTACAACGGACTCTCAGGTGCTAATAGTGTTAAAGGATCTCTTACGTGATGACATATGATAAAAATAATGCGGTCTTCAAGGTCTGGCTATACCATGGTAAGGCAGATCCCAACCGCACCTCCACGTGGTGAAAGCTGCTAACGTACTTTACTGCGGCTAACACGGCTCTCGGGACCGAATATTCGCCGGAATAAGCGAACTCTTTGCGATGCCAACAGTCTCCTCGGAGGGCGGAGGAGCAACAACAGGATGGGCACCCAGTTGCCCAGAGAGCAGGAAATGGCTCTCAAAGGCGGATGAGTTCTATGGAACCAACGGCATGTGGATGCGTAAGTAAGAGAGAAACCACCGCATTATTTTGTCCCATGAACGAACAGTGCTAGATGATAACGAACGAAATACGCTAGATGATAACGAACGATTATGTATTACCTTGCGATCCTATTGGTCATAGGCGCTGCGGGCCCAGGACCGCCGGTGTTAAATGGACTACTGACCAGGGGGTGGCATGTGGCTGGAAATTGGGTTCACTGGCTTCCGATGGAAATTGTGCGACTGGAAGATGCGTGCAAAAACATGCACACAAACGGACGTGGAACACGATGAAAATATGCACGTGGAACGTGCGTGGTCTAAACAAAGCAGGAAAGCTCCAAATAGTGAAAAAACATATGGACAGCCTTGCAGTGATGGGGCTATCTGGGACGCATTGGAAGGAAAGTGGTCACTTTCTGTCCACTGATGGACATATGGTCATAAACTCAGGTGGCGCGGAACAAACATTCCACGGAGTGGGGTTCCTGGAAAACAAACGTCTCCAACGAAACATCTTAGGATACGAAACCGTGAATAGTAGGATACTAAGTCTAAAACTAAGCGGACAACCTATAAATATAAACCTCATACAGGCGGAGGAAGAACTGGAGAACTTCTATGGCTCATTAGAAGAAGCAATCAATAAAGACCCAAACGAGAACTTCTGTATATAATGGGTGATTTCAATGCAAAGGTTGGCAAGACAGATGTAATGAACCCAGAAGAAAGACAAATAGTCGGAGAATTCGGGATGGGTGAACGTAACGAGAGAGGACAGAAACTCGTGGAATTCTGTGCCACCAACGACCTGTGTATCCAAAATACTTTCATGCAACACCATATGATGGAAGAACTAGGAATCAGATTGACTACGTTTTATCTCCTAAACGTTGAAGGACGTCGACAAGGAACATTAAAACGTACCCAGGAATGGACTGTGATACGGACCACAATGCACTAGAGAGAGAGACACGCTTAAAACTCCGACGCCCAACACAACGGACGAAAATCGACAAAAGATGGCATCTTCGTAACGACCTTAAATATATACAAGGCGCGTGCACCAAAGTAACTGGAGGAAGAGGTGGAAACATGGACGTCAAATGAAATTTGGCTGAGACTGAAGACCGGTTTGGATGAAGCTGCAGCCGGATGCTCTAGACCTGAAATAAGATGCGATCATTAGATCCAAACAGACACATGGCCACCCATAAAACAACGGATGGCCTTAAAGGCAAAACAATTAGAGTCTCATACCACATGACAGCAATATAGAGCTTTAAAACGTCAAGTGCAGACCAAGCTCAGGAAAGACAAAGAATCATTCCTAAACAATCTTTGTGCAGAGGCTGAAAAACATCTCGAAACAAGCCATCCCCGCGAGGCGTTTACCAAAATCAAGCAGATTTCAAGAAATTTTACTTCGAAGTAGCTCTTGGTGAGGGATGAACGGGCAATTTCTCACTACTTTGGGGCGACGTCTTTAAAAACTACTGCCAAGGTCTCATGGGGGCACCCGATTTGGATAATCCTCCTCATTTGGGGGAAAACCACTTTGAAGGCTTGACAAGGAACTACCTTGAGAACTATTTTGAAGATCTGGCAGACCTGGAACCAGAAGTAATCTATGATAAGGTCATAGCTGCACTCAAGAGAGAGCCGAAAGAAGAAAAATGATTGGAGAATGCTCTGCGCAGAATCGGCCCAGAATCCACCAAAGCGAAATAAAAGGCGGGGTTCGAGCGAGAGGAAGGGAGGAGCAAGTGAGGACGACCCGATGAGCAAGGAGACCAAAGCAGATGGAGCTCAACCGAGAAAAGGAAAACTTGAACTGCGCAATGGAAATTGACGAAGCCTAGGAAATGCTATGGATCGTAAGATAGATAATATTAATGCATCTTATTCTGTACATTCCTATCATAAAGCCCCGAGATCCGCAGCCAAGGACGAAAGCCGAGCCTGCCAACATACGAGTGCGATTGCCGACAGTATGAAGTCAATACGAAGGGAGATACCGGAGCGAAGTCAATTAAGGAGTGATGGCCGCCTGAAGGAAACGTATCGGTCTTGACGAGGTGTAAGAAATTACCCGCCCAAGGCTCATCGTGGTCCACCCAGAATAGAAGGAGACTCTTCAAGTCACCATAAGCAATCTAGGTTAACATTAAGTGATGAAGCTTTGGAACTTACATATGCTTGTGAACTTCTGTCCCATTGCTTAACGAATCTAGACACTTTGTAAAATGACACAGAGTGCTCTACGCTTCAAAAAGAAGGAGTCGCCTAACCTTCAATAATTCGGTCCAAGAGGACTCGAAGCCAAGCAGCTCGACCAGCGTTATTAGCCCCGGAGGGTTCACGCATAGGGCGTCTTCGGATTCCACAGTGGAGACAACCGACATCGATCCAGCTCACGAATCCAACTCAAAATTCGATTTTATCCTCTCGTGGAGTCACAGGCCAGAGAAGTGATCGTTCCCCTCATTACTACAGCCGGTCTTTGTGGTGGGTGCCCTCGCGAATGTCCGCGCTTGGACTCGGGACCATCATCTATCGGTATCATGAGTATATTGTAGAATTAAGTCCTATAGACCTCTGTGTTTGATACATTGACTACTTGCTTCTAAGCCGTATTGGACTAATCCCTGATTCTAATCCATACAGCGCTCCCGAAACGGTTGACTTACCTCAAGAGGTTGCCGCCTTCCAAGTTTGCGGTACCACACGAATTCGCCATTCCTTCGCAAATTTCAGACGACAGCAATCCTGCACTTACCTTAGAACGTCTTCCGTGCCAAGCGAGTGAGGCCAACTTACCCAGTCTAGGAAGTAGCATCCAAGGGGATCTCAAAATAAGCCCTTTGGTTGAAGACGCAGCCAAGGAACTGGGCTGACGATTTATACATTCATTGATTTTATTAAGTTCATTACTTTATTATTCATTGGAAAATTTTCCGAATCTCATTGAATTTTGCAATAAATTATGTTTGCATTTTCACCCCCCCCCCCCCTGTTTCATGCTCTGTGCGTTAAGAAAAATCCTTGACACCTATTTACAGCCCCAGATCCCAGAAGAACAGGGTGGCTTCATGCCTGGAAGAGGAATAGGGAAACAGATCATACTCATGCGCCAAATCATTGAGAAGTCCTATGAATACGACAGAACACTTTTTGTATGCCTTCTGGACTACAGTAAGGCATTCGGTACTGTTCAGTGGGACTATCTGTGGGAAACGCTCCACAAAACCTGCGTGCCAGCTCACTTCACAACACTCATCAGGAATTTATACTTCTCCAACCACTCCTTCGTACGGATAGGCGACCTAGTCCAACACTACCTAAAGAGAAAGCCTGAGCGCGGAAACGTCCTACATTGTTAATACGTCATAGGTAGTCATCTTTAATCGCATATCTACCAATAATAAGCCCTAAACTATGACTATGTATGATGATGTAACAATGTATGAAATTTTCGCGCTCAAGCTTTGAGTGGAGGTGGTGTTGCCTAGACTCGACCGAATTCTGCATCGGACAGGGCATACGCCAATGATGTATTATATGTCCCATCCTATTCAACATTTGTGGCAAAACCATAATCAGGAAGGTTATGGAAGTAGTACGAAGGCGGCATCAGCATTGGCGGCAGAAGAATAGCGAATCTGCGTCAAGCAGATGTTACCGCCCTGTTCGATGCACGGAAGAAGACATGGCGGAAATGTTGGGACGTACCGAGGCAAATGTCGACTATTAGTCGTAGACCGATCTAACTCATACACATTAAATCTAATACGCGATATTCCGATAGTGACAGAGGGTATTTACCTCGGGACGCTCATCTCATCGCGTGGAGGTAGTGAAAGAGAGGTGATAAGAAGGCTGGCTATAGCCAAAACAGCCTTATCAAAACTAAAAAAGATATGGAATCAATGATACGACAAAATTACGATTACTGAACTCGCTGGTGTTTCCAATCGCCACGTATGCCTCAGAGACCAGGAATTTAGCCGCAGCACTTTATAGACGGATAGAGGCTTTCGAGATATACGGCAACAGACGCATTTTTAGAATACTGTGGACTGCGCGGCGTACCAACGCTTCCGTATTGCAGCAGCTGCAAATAAAGGATTCAGAGCGCCTACTGAAACGAATACAGCGCAATAGCGTAAAATTCTTTGGCCATATAATCCGACGTAACGGCATCGAACGCATGATCATCGAAGGCTGCATAAGCGGGAAACGACCCAGAGGACGACCGACGGCGAGGTTCATAGACCAAATGCAAGCATTGACAAGCATGGCAATGTCACAAATCTCACGGCGCAAGACAGAAAAATATGGAGACAGGTCGTTCATACCGTTGTGATGTTCGAATAAATCGTTCATCACATTTTTTTTAGAAAATAAAATGATAAATTCTTTACCTCAATTTATTATCTGACTTGCAGCCATTAAAGTTATAGTATAATTTAAACCTTGGTAATTTATGATTATTTAATTTTTATTAGCTTTTTATGTTTAGCCAGGACAATATTATTAAAAGTTTTATTTTTTTTTTGTTATTTTACTATTTCTTTTCTGGCTGTTTGTCATTTAAACTATATATATATTTTCTTTTCCCAATTTGTATTTTGGGTCGATTTTGAAGTATCTCAACAGCAATGTTGATTAATTAAATAATATGTACACATTCTTCTATAATAATTTTCTTAGGACATTTCTCTTATAAATGTTTACTTTCAAAACATTTCCTTTTGCACACTGAAACCAATTTGCTTGATTGTATTTTACTTGAAAACATTTCTTTTATAGAAATATGGTTAATAATTTTTTAGTTGACACTTCTGTTGTCAATGATTGCGTCTGCAATGTTTATACAAGGATTCTATGAATTTGAGAATTTACGTTATATAATAAGATAAATTTTGTATAATTTTTATTTAAAAAGCTTAATATGATTTCATCCACAATGTCTATGAAACATATTTATTGTTGTCATTTCTTCTGAAGTTGTTTCGTAATTTACATAGTCATGCTCTGAAGTGCGCCCTTCAATTGTCGCCGCGTGCTAGCCGTATGCTTCTTGACTGTCGCCCCAACAGCATAAAAGCTTTAACTTTTTAAAATTTCCTCACTACTCTTCCACGCTTCCTTTAGTTAAGATGCTGTCATGAGGCTCCTCCATCTTCTATATGTGTTGTGACTAGAGCAAGTGTAGTGCATTTCCCCCCCCCCCCTGGTGTCTCCTGGGGGAGGTCTTTTCTCTCCTTCACTCAAAATTTTTTATCATTTTCAACCATGGAACGCATGGTTGATATGAATGCCGATGGCCGCTTCGCCGTCCGCATGTTCATGAAGGAGTTATACTCCAAAACGAGTATTCCTCCTGTCCCTCCGTCGGGTTTTCCCGCTGTATCTGTCCTGCAGAGGCTTTCTCCGACAGAGTCGAAGATGCTCTGCAGGCAACAGAATGTTGCAGACCGAATTGTGGCTGCGGACTTCATCAAGGTTGGGCAAACCACCGTCCACCTGAGCTACGCCGAACCCGGATATATTCCAATTCTTATCCGGGGCGCATTGCCACTGATGGCTGAGAAGTATCTACGTGAATACATGTCGGACTACGGGGTGGTGGAAAGAATCTCGTTCCTCCTGCAACTGGATTCTCCCCTTCAGATGACGGGCGACATCGTAGTCTACATGGACCTTCATAAAGACATTCCAGAGTTCGTCGTAATGCGCAGTTAAAGTCTCCGTGTCTTATAAGGGACAGAGGCAGTGCTGCTGGTGCTGCCAAAAGACTTCCCACGTTCGGAAAGACTGTCCTCTCCTTCGGAAATGTGATTCCTGCCACAAGATCGTGCACAAATTCCACCTGTGCCAGGAGAGGTCAAACGCTCTATCAGCAGCCCCAACGCCATCGCCTCGAGGAATGTCGTCCCAGCAACTAGCAAAGATGACTTCACCAGCCAAGTTACCTGAGCCGAGCAGAGCAACAGCGCCTCGTCCTCCACGGAGGAAGTCGAAGACGACCCCATCATCGTCGCCTCCTCCTACGACTCCTGGGAAGGAGATGCCGACTCCCCCTCCTCGGCCTCGTGTGGTTCAAGAGACTGTTCCTTCACGTCAACCTTCGCCTGATGTTTCCCCGATGGTGGAGGACTGCCACTCTGCAGAAGTCATCTTAGATGATTTGTTGTGCTCCGAGTCGGTGTTTGATGTGGAGGAGTTTCCTGCTCTTCCTCCACCTGCTCCTTCATCGGCATCGCAGCCTCTTCGAATCGTCTGTGCGGCAACGCCTGGTAAAATTTCATCGTCTGCTGGGACTTCCAAGCCATCAGCGTCTGCTCAGCGGGATCTTCTTGCGACGCCTAAGAGCCCTTGCAAAAAAAGGCCCGACGTCATCGTAGCAAGAGGGACGGGATTCCTGTGTCCTCTTCATCTGAACGAGACAGCTTCGTAGACCGTCATCATCGCAGCCCCTCTTCCTCTTCGGGACGTGCTCGCTTCCCTAGACGGAAGACATCTGAGCCTCCTACCTCGACCGTGAGGCTCAAGTCTCCTTCAGATACAGGTCAGCTTAAATTCGCAGTGAAGGTCTTTTCTCTAAACGTTCGTTCCCTTGGTTCGTCCTTCAAGCAATCGGTTTTGTCATCATTCGTTGCCCTGTACAGGCCAGATATTCTCCATAATAATATCCATCTGCGCAGTTCTTCACCAACTCATCTTCGCCACGTAGGCAGAGTTTTGCCTCCATCATGCCAAACTCTCCTGGTTGTCTGACGTCCGGAATATGTCGTCAGCTGTGTTTGCTGAGGAGAGGCGTCGCGCCAACAAGAAGAGGTGCCATCATTTGGTGGTGGAGAATGGGACAGTGGAAACCGACGCTGACATCTTGTTGGCTTTCCATTCTCATTTTTCATCATTTTTTGGCCACCCAGTCTTTCCATCCGATGCCACGATGAAATGGATCGAGGCACTTAGACCATTCACTGCTGACGCTGATCTGTCAATTACCCGTCCCTTTTCCGAAGATGAAGTCAAGAAGTTTCTGTCGATGGATGGCCGTCATCAGTCCAGCCCTGGATTAGATGGCATCCCGTATTCGCTCTATAATGCGAATTGGAAACTTCTTGGGCCTTTCCTGGTCCAAGTTTTCAACTCGATCCTCAAGGACCCTTCCTCCATCACGTCGGACTTTACCGCGGGGAGAATCATCTTACTCCCCAAGGTACCGAATCCTGAACTCATCACCCAGTGGAGGCCTATTATTCTACTCAACACAGACTATAAGGTCTTCACTGGTGTGCTCCAACAACGGCTCAAATGCTTCGCAGGATGTCCGACAACATCATACCATCAAGTGTGTTATGGAGGAAACGTGTGTGTGCCGTCAAACTCTAGCCGTGCTAAGTCTTGACCAGGAAAAGGCCTTCGACCAGGTGAATCACGTGTTTCTTTTCCAAGTGTTTCACCATCTTCATCTTCGGAAATTTGCTACGATTATCTCAGCACTGTAAGCTTCTGCCACATCATGCTTGGCGATTAACGGCTCCAATTCGCATTTCTTCGAACTGTCCAAAGGCGTCAGGCAGGGGTGTCCCATCTCTCCCCTGTTATATATATTCTATTTGGAGCCATTATTACAATTTCTTAATCGCCACCAGGATGTCCGGGGGTATGATTTGTCAGCTGCTTCCGTCAGCATCTGTACGCTGGCATATGATGATGACGTAGGGTTATTTGCATCTGATGCATATTCCCTGGGCATCTATAAAGAATCCTTCGAGCTCTTTAGTACTTCGACGGGAAATTCCATCAATCTCGTCAAGTCTAAAGGCATCGCTATTTGGAAGTGGACAGTGGACTATCTTCAATCCTTCCCAATAACGTTGTGTGAGCAAATTACAGTGCTGGGATACGTCTTCTCCTTTAATCCTGATATGGACTCTCGTCACTGGCAGCAAGTTATTGATAAGTGTTTGTCTCTCCTTGGCAAGAACTTTCGTTTTTCCACCTCGATGTTTGTCAAGGCGAGGTTCATCAAGACACACATTTTGCCTCTACTGACTTCTAAATGCCTAGTCACCTTACCATGTCCTCAGCTCTGCAAAGTCATTGGAGGGGATACGGACAGTATCTCGTACCTCTTCACCTTTTCCCTCGACATCGATGACCCACCGGTGGGCGGACGGGCCTCTGTTTGAGGCGTTTACATAGGTGCAGCCCTTGAGGGCTGTCCGCATTCCTATCGCATGTGTGCCTGGGCACCCTGCCTGTTTTACGATCTAAGGGTACCCCTCTGGTGCTCCTCCATCATCCATAGCCACTGCAGTCTTTAACCTTCACTGTGATTCCTGAATTTTTCTGCAAACATAATATTTTGATCACATCAATTTTTAGGTACCCGGATATGTAAGACCATTTTCATTTTCATTTTCATTTTCGTCCTCTTCTATCGAGATGGACATCTTTATATATAAAAATTTAGGCTCAGGGTGCGTCTGTAAATGTTCAAAAAACTTTTCAACCACTTATCCACTTATCCACGTAACATATGTTCGTTATGTCCAGAGTAAGGTTTACATGTCCCCAAAGTGACGGGGGGAAGGGGTAAAAATCATATATATTGGTTTGTTTGTTTACTCAAGAGATGGCGCCAAAGTTACTCCAGTTTCGGTTTATGAAAGGTCTATATATAAAGTCAGGGTGCGTCTGTAAATGTTCTTAAAACTTTTGAACCATTTATCCTTTTGAGATCATACATGCACCAGATGTTAGTTCGGTTCAGGTTTACATGTGCCAAGTGTCAAGTTGGCCCAAGGGGGAAAGGGTAAAAATAATCTTTTGCTTGATCTGTCTGTCTGACAAGAGCTTACGATATGCGCGGACCAACAATGTATGTCATGTCTACAATGCAGAGCAAAGTTCCTACAACAATAGGCCATAAAAAATTATTTTGGCTATGGTCATGGATGAAGAAATACAGAGTGGGAAACTCCATTGTTTAAAGCTTGATTTTTTTTCACTGGTGCTCTCTGGCCATTTGTGTGGGCATTACTCTCTGTCTAGCAGACGACTTCACTTTTCCTTATTGGCCTCGATGGCTCAGTGGTTGCGTGATCGCCTTGATTGTTGCGTGATCGCACATCATAATTGTTAATCCTGTTTCTACCAATAATAAGCCCTAAATTTGGTCAACTAATGATGATGTAACAGTGTATGACGTTTCCGTTATCAGGCCTTCAGTATAGGTAGTGTTGCTCTGATGCCCGTAGATATGGCTTCAATCAACGTCACCTAAAACATAAGGCCTGCTCACTGCTTGCTGACTGCGTCATCAAACAAGAGCTGACAATCCAATTTTCATTGTTTCAACAAACTAAAAAACACTGATTACAACAGTGTTTTTTCGTTTGTTTTAAATAATGAAGATTGGATTGTCAGCCCTGGTTTAATGACGCATTAATCAAGCTTTGTTTTTTAGGTGGCGTTGCTTCGATCCCGGCCGAGGACGATGAGGATTTTTTCATGGGGAAAATACTATTATATGAAAGAAAGAGTGAAAAATGTATACACTCACTCATTCATTCATTCATTCATTACGAAATCTCCAGAACTAAGAAGCCTACAAACTTGAAATTTGGCAGGTAAATTTCTCTCGGCTTCTAGGTGAGGGTGATCGAGGGATCAAATCTAAGCAACATTTACGTCTTTCATTTTTTTCTCTGGGGCATTGTTTTTGAGATAAAGAATGTTGAAATCTTACCTGCAAGAAACATTTGTTTGGATTCTGTGGAGACATTTAAATACATTGGTATACGAGACACCAGTGGGATGCGATGAAAAGCTTGTATCCGGAATCGCCATAGCTGCAGACCAGGTTCGCGAAGAACCAGGAACTTTTGAACTTTTTACCTCAGTCCATGCGGCGACGTTGTGAAACATGCATTCGTGCCAGAGGAAGTGGATTAGAACACTTATTATTGGTGAAGATGGGAAATAAAATTCCATAGCCTGGGTTCGAACCAGGAACCTTCTGCTCACCGTGCAGACGCGCCAACCAATTGCGCCACTGTAGGAAGCATTATCGCTATCTACATGTCCTTAAGCCTGTTTCACATAGAAAATCCCTGGCGGAGCGGATGCAGATCCGCATATATTGCGTATAGTGGCGCCTCCGTGCGCATTCCGCGTGAAAACCGAGCAACTGAGCTGCTAATCAACAGTTTTGAATAGTACATTTCTATGTGACTCAGTACACTGGGAGGAGTAAGGGCAGCCCTTTGTGTACCACTTCCGGCCACGCCCACCCCCA
>JAHWFO010098772.1:0-54987 GCA_023313115.1 Rhysida immarginata | reverse complement strand
ATTACCATATTGCATGAAACTCTTTATAGTAAATTTACAGGTTATTAAAATATATTTTTTCAGATTTAATTTGAAATACAAAATTAAAATACATTTGAAGTTTTAATATGATTTATTATGAAATACGGAATCTTATTTTACAATCATTTTAATAAAAATTAATTGATTTATTTATAATTTTAATATTTTCCTGGATAGAGGTTTATTGCATATTATTTTTCTTTTCTCATTCAAATCCGTAGAAAAGATGAATTTGTTAGTGAAATTTTTAAAATTCTGTGTAAAAACAACTTGTTAATGAAAAATTACAATATAGAGAGTTTCATGCAATATGGTGATATCACTTTTAAAAGCAGTATTAAAATTATAATTAAAAATATTACTTTCTATTAAAATGATTGCAAAAAGAGATTCCTTCTTTTATTAATAATCCGCATTAAAATTTCAAATTGTATTTTTAATTTTTTATTTCAAATTAAAGCTGAAAAAGTGATATATATATTTTTTTATAAAAATATAAACAGTTTTATGCAGGTATAGGGAGAAATCTGGCGCCCTCTAACGTTTATTTATGATACTATTGGCTGATAGTTTCCTGTATGATCTCCAATTAAAGGTGTCATTGAACTATCCCATCCCACCATTGTTGTATCACATTAATGAAAAAAATCACTAAAGAGGGCGCAACCTTCTCATCGGGGCCAATGAGCAGCCATATTTTCTACCTGTTGCTATGATTGCAGTACGATTTTAGACGGAGTCAGACAACAATTTTTATCTCCTGTTTTAAAGAAAACATGTTGTGGCGTTGCCCTCTATCTCGAAGAATTTTGATAAGTTAATGATACAAGTTTATCAAATATTAGTGCATTATGACCTACTAAAATGAAAGACAAGCAAACATCAGATTATTATCTATCTCAGTAACACGTTCTTAAACTATTTAACATGCTGATCTACGGAGGCAAAATGAATCGAGGCACCATCCTATCAAATAACACAATTTATTGAATATTCATTAAAATGAACTACAAATAGGTATTCATAAATGATAGTAAAATAAACTGGTAGGATTAGCTGTTTAATGAACGAATAATGTTTTAAAGAAATGTATTGCTTAGAATATCAATCAATACTCAAAGATTGTGGGGCAGGATATGAATCAAATTTTGCTTTCATATTAAGTTGTTTGTTTCTCAGCGTCCTCAGGGGAATTATGGAAAGTTTCATTACAATCTCCCGAGGAACTGTTACCAATTGTGTCTCTAATGCACTTCGCCATCTGTTGTTGTCTTGAACACCCCAAATCACTGTCGTCGTCGTGATCACCTCGAGGTCCGCAGTTGCGTACTTCACCTTGCCGTATCCCGTGGCCTTCATTGCTCTGATCCCTGGGCTTTTCGATGGCGCTCGTGGGTCGCACTCGTAGCTTGTCCGTGTAGTATATTGAGTTCACTCCTGCTTTCGTCTCAGATTGACGGAGGCCATTACGCCACTGGAGTCATGCTCCTGGACTGTGGAGAAAGCAAACTTTGCAGTGAAGCGTTAACATCCACAATGCACAGAAAATAAATTGTAAATAGCTGTCTTCGGTCTCCAACTCCTTCCACAAAGCGACCTGTGAACTTAGTGCCCTGCAACTGTTGATTACATACAGCGAAGCATTAAAGTTTCTGTATACCAATAAGTATGACATTGCGTTGTGTTAATTTATTTTGGCTTCACGTTATTTCTAAAGCTTTATCGAATAAGAAATGTTAAATTTTCACTCAGAATTTCTAAAGGTTTAAAACATGACTGTACACTGCTCCATACGGATGTTATCGTCTCCTCCAGTCTAACAAGTGTTTTTCACATATGACTTTATATTCCTCATCCAATCATGGAAGTAGTAGAATGTCATTAGAGTTCTACTTTTTGCATGTCAGAGATTCCCAAAATCCCGCTTGAAATTTCACCACATCACTGATCTAAAATTAACTTCTACCTCCCTATCCCAGACGTTTCTCCCTCCAACGGTCTAAAATCCGTTTCCGTTGAAAGGGTGTTGCCATGGAGACACGAATTAGATGACTTTAAAATGCTTTATTTACGATTTTACGATATATATGACGTTTGACCCGCACCTCTCCTTTTCGTCCCCCGATGTTTATTCGGGAAATCGCAAATTTGTGCATTGAACCTCATAGTGGATTATAATATATTTTTTATTTAAAAATGTTATTTTTATTCATGGTTTTTAATTAGTTTTAAACAATTCATTGTTGTAGCGCGTGAACCATTGTTGTCGCAAAATTCTTTTTTCGAACGCGCGTGATGCGTGTTCTTGGTCTCGCACGGCAATTTCTTTCGCAATTAATTAACTCGGTCGCGAGATATTGTACTGTCTGATTGTTGCGCAATCAGTGTTCTATTTTTATTTTGCGCAGTACATTCTCTCGCCATTTTCTCTCTCCATTGATCTTGCGACTACATTTCTCCATTGCGCAATCTATTGCGCAGTCTATTATGAACTTCTCTTCTCCATTGTGCAGGCCATTGTGAAATACTTTGCTAGTATTTCTTTCTTATTGCTTCAGCCTTAAGATAGTACCTCCGCAATTGCAATTACGAGTTTGTCGAAGCGGTCTCCTCGTTCCATGGGTGTCAATGTTTATTTCGACCTGTCGCTCGTTTGTTTGCAATTTCACCATGTTTAGGCTTGGCTACGAAGCCTATTTCATTCGGACGGTACAATCTCTGCTGTCTTTCCCCATACCTGAATGTTTTATCTGCAGAACCATGCGTCTAGGCAGTTAACTGTGCATCGCGAGTCGCCACGGCTGTACTACCACTCCACTGCGTAATTTATTCATTTTTGTACTAATACTTGTGCGAGGCACAGTGAGTACTTGATTTCATAATTTCATTTGTTAGCGTATAATTTTAACTTCTACCATGCTTAACCAGCGATAGGCATGGTCCCCGGTTCGAATCCGGGTCGGGGAATTTTTCCTTCCCTTTTCAATTTATCTTTCGAAATATTGGAGTATTTCTTCAGTTATTATCTTACATCTGATAGGATATATTTTGCGTTCTAGTTTCTATTTACTGTTATTCATAAAACATTTATTGTTTATCTAAGCAAGTGCTTGTGAATCATTTCTAGCCATAATATTCCACTTTAAGATTCCTATATGCCTCATCACTGGTAACACAGCGTGGTTAGCGGAATTGGAATCTTTGTGTCCAATTATGGCTAAGTCTTTCTTTTATGACAGTCATTTAATCCCTAAGCCCACCGGCGCTAACTTTCACCAATGGAAGTATCGTATGTTATCGTTTCTGGAGTCAAAGGGATTAGACAAATATGTGCACGCTGAAACTTCTTTACCGACTTCGGATCCAGAGAGGTCCGCTGTTCGAATGAAATGGGCACGTGTAAGACATTATTTGTTAAGCATGGTAGATGATGACAAAGTAGTCATGTTACAGGATGACAATCCGTTTTCCATATGGGAAGCCATCCGTCGGCGTTATGCCCGACCCGATTCTGTGACTCAGGTGGAAGTTATGAGATGCATTTTAGCTCTTAACTTCCATGACCCAGATGACCCAAACGCATACGTAGCGCGTGCATTGCAAATCCGCGGGGAGGCGGGTGCCGTTTGATAACCTATAAATGACAAGACGTTAATTGATCATATTGTAGCTGTTTGCCTTCGACTTATACGCCTTTAAGGCTCTCACTGCAGACTGATCCTAAAATGACCTCGAGGCTTTTTATAGCCAATTGAGCGTTGTGTTCAAAGATAATTCACGTGGAAGCTCCTCTGGCGTTGCCTCTTGCGTCACTACAAAGCCTGCTTGGGTACCATCTTCTCCCTCTCGTACCCATCAGCCCACTGGCGTAACCTGTTATAATTGTGGTGGCCGGGGACATGTCAGGTCTCTTTGCACTTCTAAGCATTTTTCACCAGCATCCAGCACCTCCAAAGCCCCTAGCAACCGCCTGCACCTAAGGTACGTGCCCCTCGTCCAAATCGTATGTCTCGCAAGCGCGATGGTAACAAGAAACCTGCAGCAAACTACGTTGGGCCCCCAAAGCAAGAATAGATGGTGGATACTGGCAGCTCCTTCCATGTTATTAAGAACAAGAGGTCATTACCGCGACTGGTATAGAAGTAGCGAGTATCCCGTTAACCAGTGGGTCAGTTTTAACTTTACACGACGTGCTTAGCTGAGGGGCGGAGCTAAGTCTAGTAACAGGTCACGGGGAGGAATCATGAGGAGACGAGCCATCTAGCGTCATTTAGCAAAGTTAAACTGTCACCCTATTCCGATGGATGTTAATAGGGATGGATGGAGGAAGGGGGTTATTCAGTGTGACCAGGTAAAAAAAAATCAATTTTTTTAAACTGATTATAAGTGCGTATAGATTGTGCTAATTTAGAATCCCGAAATTGGGATAAAGTTTTATATTTATTATTATTTTTTTCTTCTTTATTTATTATTTTGTTGTATAATAACTAATTTTGATGATACATCAAAATAAAAATTTGCAGCGGAAAATTCAAAACTGGTATATTGTTTTTAAGTTTTTACAGAAATAGAGAAATAATTTTCATTTAAACTGCCTTTTTTATTCCTTTTATTCTTCCTTATGTTCATGATGAAGCTTGCCAAGTAATAAATTGATAGAGTTATGGTCCTTGTGTTACTAAATTATTAAAAAATATAATTCCACCCGTCACATGAAAAATTCGTAAAAAACGAAAGTGGAGCATCAGTGGTTTCAAACTTGTATTCTGCAACAATATAAATGTATTGGCTACTGTTCATCTGCATATAAAAACATTTTTCAGTTTATTTATTTAATTCACAACAATGACTGAGTATTATCTTATCAAAACAATCACTAGCTTTGGACAGACCAAGAGAATTATTTTTTTTTTCAGTTTATTTATTTAATTAATAACAATGACGGAGCATTGTCTTGCCACAACAATCCCTCGCTCATTGACGGATTGTTGTAACTTTCTTTGTTGGCCTAAGAAATTGAGACAGACGGATAAGAGAATTCAGTATCAGATATGGATTTTTTTAGTATTAAATTTCTGAAACTTTCAGAACTATTTAAGTAACGGTCACATACTGCTTTGGAATTTAAACTTCAGAAGAAACCAAAAGAAAACTAATAGAAATTCACAATTTGAAACACTTTGAAAATATTCCTAAGTGATTCACAGCATATAAACTTCGCATACCGTGCTAAAAACTGTGGACAATGTTTACCATGACAACAAGGGAGAAGACACAATTCCACAAAAAAAAATTTAAAAAAATTGAAATTGCGTGTTCTCTGCTGTTATCAGGTGATTCAGCTTCTTTCTATATCTTTCTATATACGAGGTCTGTTCAAAAAATACGTAGACTGTTTGAATTGCCCGGGCCCTGTTGGCCCCAATCAAAATCGCTTGGTGTCGCCATCTTCTGACAGATCCGCTGATTACAAGGCAGTTTTTTGATTGCAAATATCAGTATTGGTTGATTAGCTACGCGGTTGTTTGTGAAGTGTGTTTTTTTTCGTTTGGCGGATTTTTAGAATGAGTGACTTGAACGAGCAAAGAGTTGCTGTGAAATTTTGTGTTAAACTCGGAAAAACTGCCACTGGACGTGTGGAAAAGGCCAGAAATGTGGACGAGAGGTGACTGGTTGTTTAATCACGACAACGCCCCAGCCCATTCAGCCCTCAGAACTCGAGAGTTTTTGGCCAAACACTCGATCACTGTTCTTCCTCACCCACCCTACTCACCTGACCTCGCTCTTTGTAACTTCTTGTTTCCCAAACTCAACAGACCTTTGAAAGGAAGGAGATTTGAGACGATTCCCGACATAAAGGCAAATGCGACGAAGGCGCTGAAGGACATCACAAAAGAAGCGTTCCAGGACTGTTTCCAAAAGTGGAAACACCGTTGGGATAAGTGTGTGCGTCGGGGAGGAGAGTACTTTAAAGGGGACCCAGATGTGTAACTTCTGAATAAAGTATATTTTGTTTTATGATGTCAGTCTACGTATTTTTTGAACAGACCTCGTATATAAGGAAGGATGTTTGTTTGTAGGTTTGTTTGTTTGTGGGTTTGTTTGTTTGTTTGTTTCTTATGCAAATCTACACTTTTATTCCGATCTTGATGAAATTTAGCATACTTAAACTTCAAAGCATGAGGAAGGTCACTGTCTACTTCAGATTTCGGAAAAATAATAATTATCGATAAAAAATCGATATTCATGGTTATGACAGGGCATATTAATGAGAAATATCTCATAACCAACAATGCAAGGCAAAGTTTGTGCAACATTAGGTATCAACAATGGTATCAACACGCAATTCTCAAACACTCATCACAGACCAACAATATATATCTCATGACCAACAATGAAAGGCAAAGTTTGTGCAATGATCAGGCTTTTCTTAGAAAAGAGAGTTCTTAGTACTTAACAATTTCTTGAAAATATTTAAAATCATCAGTAACTGGAGATAATGGAGAGTTGTCAGACTATAGAGAAGGAGTGGAAAGACGACAGAGAAAGCACTCCTTTAGCTCCGTGGTGTATTGAACTGGTAAGCATGTCAATAGAAAAATCGGCGATCGCTAGACTAAACAAAGAGTTAAATGGCCAACTTTTGATTCAAGACATCGAGGAAGAAATTATTTAGAGTAGCAGTGGCATCCTTGGAGAGGTCCGTCCATTGTCAGGCTTTAAAATTTTCTTTTCAAATTTCCATTAAGAATTTATACTGTATTAATTCTAAGCGTTTTCATGTGTTCATTTTTAAGATATTTCAAAATTTGTTTCTAAGAAAAAGTCCGAGCCACGCCTCGATTATCACTTAGCTTATTTGGTAGCACAGCAGATCCAAATATTTCCTTAAAATACATTTTGATTATATTCTGTGGGACAGTGTATAATTTTGGAAACTGAGATGCTGTCAAGAAGCGTTTAGATAAAGTCCCGGTATATCACCTAGAAATCCTGTTTTTCGTATTTTTCGAAGACTGGATAGTCCCTTTGCTCTCTGTTGTATTGATTGATTTATTATTTAACCAATTGGGAGTTATAATTTAATTTTTTGAGATTGTTCTGTTTACTTACAAGTGTATTTATCCCAGGCAACGCCGGGTACTTCTGCTAGTATTTCATAAAAATACATTTGGATTATAGTCTGTAGGAATGTGAATATTTTGGAAACTGAGTTGCTGATAATACGATGATTGAACGTTCGTTTCCAAGAATTAATCATAATGAGCATACAATGATGATATAATGACAGAACATTAATAAGGCAGCGTCTATTGATGAGGCAAAGGAGTCACGCGTGTGTTCCTTGAGCTCCCTATCAAACGTCCAGACGACTGGCAAAAATTTGTGTGTCTGGAAAGGAAAGAGAAAGAACGAGTATTGGTCCGAGAAACACTGCAACTAAAATACAGAAAAAGCTATACGGGCATCTGAAGCATCTGAACAATGGGAGTTTCGAATAGAGCAAGAGGGTATCAGAGCTTCTACGTCAAGGGCAAGAAAAACTTGACTCTAAAATATCTGGCGATGCTCCGCAGTGGTGAGGCAAGTCAAGAAGCGTTTAGATAAAGTCCCTTTGCTCTCTGTTGTATTGATTGAGTTGTTATTTAACCAATTGGGAGTTATAATTTTATTTTTTCAGATTGTTCAATTTACCTACAAGTGTAATTATCCCGGGCAACGCCGATTAAAATCTGCTAGTATATATATCAATCTAAGCTTATATATATAAAGAAGGATGTTTGTTTGTTTATGGGTTTGTGTGCTTGTTTGTGGACTTGTGTGTGGGTTTGTTTGTGGGTTTGTTTGTTTGTTTTTTATACAAATCTACACTTTCATTCCGATCTTGATAAAACTTCGCATACTTTACCTTCAAAGGATGAGGAAGGTCACTGTCTATCTAAGATTTCGAAAAAATAATAATTATTGATAAAAAAATCGATATTGATAGTTATGGCAGGGCATAATAATGAGAAATATCTCATGACCAACAAAGCAAGACAAAGTTTTACCAACAATAAGTATCAACAATAGTATCAACACGCAATACACAAACACTGCACGGACCAACAATATATATCTCATGACTAACAATGCAAATAAAAGTTTGTGCAACAATAGGTATCAACAATGGTGTCAACACGCAATGCACCAACACTATGCAAGGATCAACAATATATGTCTCATGACTAACAATGCAAGGCAAAGTTTGTGCAATATAGAATTCAATGCATAGAATTCCTGTTATTAACGCTTTTCTTAGAAAAGAGAATTCTTAGTACTTAACATTTTCTTGAAAATCTTTATAAATGATCAGTAACTGGAGATAATGAGTTAGCAGACTATTGAGAAAGAGTGAAAGACGATAGAGGAAGCACTCCTTTAGCTCCGTGCTGTATTGAGCAAATAGTAAGCAAGTAAATAGAAGAATCGGCGACCACTAGACTACACAAAGTGATGAATGGCCAATTTTTGCCTCAGGACATCGAAAGAAGAAAAGAAAATGGCAACAGCATCAAGTGTACATCTAAAGTAAGATTACGTGAGCAAAAAATTATTTAGACTAGGAGGCATCCTTGGAGAGGTCCATCAATTGTGAGCCTTTAAAAAAATTTTTTTCGGTACATCATGTCCCGGTATATCACCTAGAATGGATATTTTCAGTGAAGAGGTAAATTCCTGTCTTTCGGATTTTTCTGAGAATGGATAATCCCTTCGCTCTATATTGTAGTGATTGAGTTATAATTTAACCAATTTGGAGTTAAAAATTAAGTTCTTGAGATTGTTATGCTTTAATTTAGCTTTTTTAGGTTGTTTTGTTTACCTACAAGCGTAATTATCCCGGGCAACGCCGGGTCCTGTGCTAGTCTATCTATATATATAAAGAAGGATGTTTGTGGGTCTGTCTGTGGGTCTGTCTGTCTGTGGGTCTGTTTTTTATACAAATCTACAGTTTTAGTCCGATCTTGATGAAATTTCGCATACATGACCTTCAAAGCATGAGGAAGGTCACTGTCTACTTCAGATTTCGAAAAAATAATAATTATTGATAAAAAATCGATATTCATGGTTATGGCAGGGCATATTAATGAGAAATATCGCATGACCAACAATGCAAGACAAAGTTTTTGCAACAATGGTATCAACACGCAATTCACAAACACTCTGCACGGACCAACAATATATATCTCATGACCAACAATGCAAATAAAAGTTTGTGCAACAATAGGTATCAACAATGGTTTCAACACGCAATTCACCAATAACAATGAGCTCAAAATGATGATGCAATGATAAAGCAATCCTTTCCAAGAATTATAACAATGAACATAAAATGATGATGCAATATGGATAAGTTTCAATTTGTAACAATGCATAGAATTCCTGTTATTCAGGTTTTTCTTAGAACAGAGAGTTCTTAGTACTTAACAATTTCTTGAAAATCTTTAAAAATGATCAGTAGCTGGAGATAATGAAGAGTTAGCAGACTATTGAGAAAGAGTGGAAAGACGACAGAGAAAGCAAACCTTTAGCTCCGTGCTGTATTGAGCAAATGGGAAGCAAGTAAATAGAAGAATTGGCGACCGCTAGACTACCCAAAGTGATGAAAAGCCAAATTTTGCTTCAACACAGCGAGAGAAGAGTGGAAATTGCAACAACATCAAGTGTACATCTGAAGTAAGATTATCTGAGTAAGAAATTATTGGAGCGATCCATCCATTGTGAGCCTTTAAAAAGATTTTTTTCGAATTTTCATTAAGAATTTTTCCTGTATTAATTCTAAGCATTTTCATGTGTTTATTTTTAAGATATTGCAAAATTTAAGTTAATTTTTGAGATTGTTCTGTTTTCATCCAAGTGTAATTATCCCGGGCAACGCCGGGTACCTTAGCTAGTCTTCTATATATATAAAGAAGGATGTTTGTTTGTGGGTGGGTTTGTGGGTTTGTTTGTTTTTAATACAAATCTACAGTTTTATTCCAGTCTTGATGAAATTTTGCATACTTGACCTTCAAAGCATGAGGAAGGTCACTGTCTACCTCAGATTTAGGGAAAATAATAGGTAAAGTTTGTGCAAAAATAGGTATCAACAATGGTGTCAACAAGCAATTCACAAACATTCTGCATGGACCAACAATATATATCTCATGACCAACAATGCAAGTCAAAATTTGTGCAACAATAGGCCCGTCGTGTTCTCATCAACAATAGTATCAACGCGCAATTCACCAATAACAACGAGCACAAAATGATGATGCAATGAAAAAGCAAATTTGTTTGTTTGTTTATTTTTTATACCAATCTACAGATTTATTCCGATCTTGATAAAATTTATGTATCTGGAAAGAAAAGAGAAAGAACGAGTATTGGGAGGGCATATTACGAAGAAATAAATCATGACCAACAATGCAAGGCTAAGTTTGTGCAAGAACAGGTTTCAACAATGGTATCAACACGTAATTCACTAACACTCTGCACATATAGCAACGATATACCTGGTGGGCAAGAAATAACGTGAGGTATTCAGAGCTCGCTAGCGGGAATTCTATTAGGTCAAATGCAGTCATTTTGATGTATATACTTAGTGGAACATGCAGTTTCGATTTCTGGAAAAAAAAAAAAATAGTACCAAAAGTCGCCATAGGGGGCGCTTATTTCAAGAAAACAATGAATACCTAATTGTCAAATGAACAAATACCGTACAAACGAACTTTAGCAACAACAATAAACAATGTTTTATTTTTATCTACAAATGTGTTTCAATATGACCACCTGTGTGCCGTTCCAATAGCTGCATGCGGTACACGACATTTTCTACGGCGGCTCGCAGCATATCTGCATTAATTAGTTTGATATGTAACGTTATTTGCTCCTTTAAGGTAGAGAGATCAGGAACATGTGCTTGATACACAAGGCTTTTCAAATATCCCCATAACCAAAAATCACAAGGGTTGAGATCAGGCGACCTGGGTGGCCATACCATGGGAAATGCACGACTAATTATTCTGATGTTTGAAAAACGTTCTCGCAAGATCTGCTGCACCTGACGTCCGATGTGCGGTGGCGCGCCATCCTGCATAAAACTGGTAGAATCCAGACAACCCTTTTCCTGCAATCGTGGTATCACAAAATTCTCAAGCATATCGGCATACCTGGTAAAATTGACGGAACAAGTCACCGGTCCACGGAGACGCATTTCTTCAAAAAAGATTGGGCCGATGATGAAAGAAGCAGTAAAGCCGCACCATACTGTTAGTTTCGGTGAATGCACAGGAGTTGGCAGACACACTGGGGGATTTGATGTAGCCCAAATACGGCAGTTGTGGGTATTGATATCAACATTCAAATAAAAATGTGCCTCATCACTCCATAAAATTTGCCATGGCCATGCATCACCCACTTCCATACGTGCTAAAAATCTCAACGAAAAGTCAGTTCGGGTACGTTCATCTCCAGGAAGCAATTGTTGAACAGGTGTGAGTTTATAGGGATAAAATGTCAATATATTATGCAATATTTTCCTCACCGTCAAATATGGGATATCTGTTTGGCGTGCTATTGCGTGTGCACTGCTGGTACCCTGCACAGTAGTCATCTCCTGTTCCAAAACAGCAGTTGCAACTTCTTCAACGTGTTGCTGCCTGATTCTTTGCGTCCCCGGGCTGGTTGCACTCCTAGAGTTCCGGTAGATTCGAATCGTTCAATCATTTTCCGTAAGTTAGTTATGTTCATCGGTCCTGTTCGTAACGTTTTCAATCGCCGGAATTCACGAAGGGCAGCACTTGCATTGTCGCCCTTCTGATAAAACAACTTGACTAATAACGCCCGGTCAGGCAGAGTAAGCGACATCGTCAGGCCATTCGTTCGTGAATGATGGGAAATCCTCAGCCTTGCCTTTTATTGTCAAGGTTGCTCAACACGGAACGCGCTTATGCAAATGTATTCATTGTTTTCTTGAAATAAGCGCCCCCTATGGCGACTTTTGGTACTATTTTTTTTTCAGAAATCGAAACTGCATGTTCCACTAAGTATATACACCAAAATGTACTGCATTTGGCCTAATAGAATTCCCGCTAGCGAGCTCTGAACACCTCACGTTATTTCTTGCCCACTCGTTATATCTCATGACCAGGAATGCAAGGCAAAGTACGTGCAATGTAACTAAGGTTCATTTTTAACAATGCGTAGAATTCCTGTTTTTCAGGCTTTTCTTAGAATTGAGAGTTCTTAGTTCTTAACAATTTTTTGAAAATCTTTAAAAATGATTAGTAATTGGAGATAATGAGTTAGCAGGCTATTGAGAAAGAGTGAAAGACGATAGAGGAAGCACTCCTTTACCTCCGTGCTGTATTGAGCAAATGGTAAGCATGTCAATAGAAGAATCGGCGACCGTTAGACTACAAAAAGTGTTGAATGGCCAAGTTTTGCTTCAAGACATCAAGAGCAGATTGGGAGTTGCAACAAAATCAAGGGGAATATCTATAGTAAGATTACGTGATTAAGAAATTATTTAGAGTAGTAATGGCATACATGGAGAGGTCCAGCCATTGTGAGCATTTAAAAAAACTTTCTTCAAATTTTCATTATGAATTTTTACTGTATTAATTCTAAGAGTTTGCATGTGTTTATTTTTAAGATATTGCAAGATTTAATCAAAAAACAAAGACTCCGAGCCACGCCGGGGTAATTACCTAGTTTTTGTTTAGTAGCATAGCAGATCCAGATTTTTCATAAAGGTACATTTTGGCTATATTCTGTGTGATTGTGAATTTTCTGGAAACTGAGATGTTGATAATGCGATGATTGAACGTTCTTTTATAAGAATTATTATCAATGACCTTAAATGACGATGAGGTGACAGGACATAAGTAAGGCAGAGTCTATTGAGGAGGAAAATGAGCCACACGTGTCTCCCATGAGTTGCCTTTCAAACTTCCAGACTACTGCCAAAAATTTATCTGTCTGGAAAGAAAAGAGAAAGAACGAGTATTGGTCAGAGAAGCTGTACAGCTAAAACAGAAAAAGCTATACGGGCAATGGAAACATCTGGACAACGGGAATTTCGAACAGAGCAAGAGGCTATAAGAGCTTCCATGTTAAGGAAAGATAAACTTGGGTCAAAAGTATCCAGTGACGTACCCTGGTGGTGAAGATGGAAATCATTTTAATCTGAGGCAAGTCAAGAAGAGGTTAAATAAAGTCCCAGCATATCACATAGAATTCCTGTTTTTCGGATTTTTTTAAGAATGGATAGTCCCTTGGCTCTGCATTGTATTGATTGAGTTATTATTTAACCAATTTGGAGTTAAAAATTAAGTTCTTGAGATTGTTATGCTTACCTACAAGTGTAATTATTCGGGGCATCGTCTGGTCTTCTGCTAGTCTTTCTTTAAAAGAGGATGTTTGTTTGTGAGTTTGTGGTTTTGTTTGTATTTACTGTAATAAAAATCTAGAGTTTTATTCCAATCTTGATGAAATTTTGCATACTTGACCTTCAAACCATGAGGAAGGTCACTGTATAACTCAGATTTCGAAAAAATAATAATTATCGAAAATAAATCGATATTCATAACGATGGTAGGGCATATTAATAAGAAACATCTCATGACCAACAATGCAAAGCAAAGTTTGTGCAACAATAGGTATCAACAATGGTATCAACACGCAATGCACCAACAGTAAGCATATATATCATGACCAATAATGCAAGGCAAAGTGTAATTCGAATTATAATTTAACTTCTTGAGATTGTTTTATTTACCTACAAGTGTAATTATTCTTAGCACTTTAATATGTGCTGTTGTTTTCTGTTGTGTTCAAGAAGGAATTCACATAAGCATCACTAGCGAATTATTTTTTTTCGCTAAAAAAGTTAAAATTATGCTAATGAACAGTTTTGGTAACTACGGTGCTAAAGGCATACTTTTTTTGCCCGTTTAGCACAATTATGCCAGATCTGACCACACTGATGGTTAATTTCTTAAACGATAAAAACTTTAAAAAAAACTTGTAAAAAGCAAAGTGCCTTTTTTTTAAATGAACCCAAGAGAGAGAGTTTCTGTAATCTTAGGCTTTTTGCCTAACACGACCTCTACATCTCCAGTAGAACTGTGTTGCCTTTCAAGTTGTTGAATTGTTGAAGTTGAAGATGTGGAACCAGGGCCTTTTATTTTTTTGTAATAAAAGGCAGTTTTAAATGAAAATTATTTCTCTCGTGTGTGTCAAAACTTAAAAACAGTATACCCGTTTTGAATTTTCCGCAGCAAATTTTATTTTGAGGTATCATCAAAATTAGTTATTATACATCAAAATAATAAATAAAGATGAAAACATAATAGTATTTATAAAACTTTATTATAATTTTGGCATTTCAATTTAGTACAATATATACGCAATTATAATCAGTTTAAAAAATCATTTTTTTCCCCTGGTCACACGAAATAACCCCCCTTCCCCCCAATTCATCCCTATTAACATCCATCGGGATAGGTTGACAGTTAAACTTTGGTAAATGGCGCTAGATGGCTCGTCTCCTCATGCTTCCTCCCCGTGACGTATAATTTGACTTAGCTCCGCCCCTCAGCTAAGTACGTGACTTCTCCCTCAGTGTGTATCAAGTAGGCACTGCCATCTTATTAGTAAATTTAAATTGCGCCACTAGATGGCCGCGGAGCGCAGTTTTGAAGCCCGGATATCGTCCATTGCCAACATATATCATTGTGATTAAAAACGGTATATTCCTGGAACTGCAACTAATCAACTGATGATGTTTCTGTTAATGTCAGAAGGGTCTAATTCTAACCAAGAGTATTTCAGCAAATTGGCCTTTCGAGTAAATATTATAACGTTCTAAGAAATTATTTTTTTTACATAATAGTAAATAAGGAATGTATATAGTTTTTATTTTAAAATTAAAATTTATAGGTATATATTTTGTGAAAGTTCTTCACTTTAGACTTTTTTATAAATCTTCGACCTTGTAATTGACATTTTAGGTGAAGATCTAATTCGCACTACAATAATCGTTTTATTAAGTCCAGCTAAAATTTCGACCACAACGTTGTTTCGTTTTAATTTAATATGGGTTATATATATTCTTTTCGCATGCTTATGCCGACAAAACCTTATGTGTGGCTTATACAATAGGCAAAAACGTAGCTATAATAGCACTAGTAGCTTTTACGTATTTAGTTTTAGCTATTCACCTTGGTTCCATACAAATTGCATTACCTCTGAACATTCATTTTTTTCCTACTGCATTAAAGTTAGGTCTGGTTTTTCCTACTAAACTACTTCTTCAAATTATTTAATACTATTAAGGATTTTTCAAATTTCCCATTGTCTCTTCATACAGAATAACATTAATTCTTCAAGGAAAGAAATACATACTTTCTAAACGCAGTTATTTCTAAGATTTATTAATCCTTTTGATAGATATAATACAATTTCCTCGTCTTCTTTACTCATTAATTAATGTCTTAAGAAATGGGAAAATTTAATAGAAAACACCATTCTTTATTGGTTATATAACTTTTTTTCTTTAATGTTGTGTTCCTAATCCAAAAACACCAATCATAAAAGAAATACCGGATGCGGACTTTTTTCTAATTACTCTTTGAAGATAAAAGGATTTCACTCTCTTTATTGTTCCTTTCGGTTAATATGAAAAAATGGTACATTCTTCTTTACTCATTAATCTTAAAATATGGATAAAATTTAAGAGATATAAACAACTTTCTCAAATTGTTTCATAAATTTTATCCGTTTATCATGTTCTTCCTAATCCAAAAACACCAACGATAAAAGAAATGCCGGATGCAGATTTTTTTTCTCATTACTCTTTGAGGATTAAGAATTTTTACTTTCATTATTTCATTATTCGTTCAAATCCACATTTTTCCTTCTTCGTTTTTTGGATTGTTTATAGATTATTTTCTGCTAAAGAAATTATATATATTTCAAAAGAGGAAAACATAAAAATCTTTGGATCATTTAAAGATCACTTAAATTAATTCCCGCAGATAAGTGTGAAGAAATTAGAACTGAACAACGGCTCTTATATTTACTCCCCTTTGCTAGAGGCAGAAAATTATTTTATTAATTAAACAACATCAAATGGCTAAGTGAAACGACCACCTTCATAGCAGTGGTATAGATTATATTAGCTTTTGTGCTACAGAGATGGATGAAAGACAAACCGTGTCTGCGCCTTCAACCTGTGATGATCTTCTGGAATCTGTGCCTCACGATCTTTAGCATCATAGATTTGATGATGAAAACAATGTATGTCGTTTCAGTTGTTTGCTTTCTTTCTAGGAGGTGTACCTCCTAGACAGAAGGCCTGATAACGGAAAAGTCATACATTGTTACATCATCATTCGTCGACCAAATTTTGGTCTTTTTATTGGTAGAAATAGGAATAACAATGGTCGACTAATGATGATGTAGCAATCTATGACGTTTCCGTTATCAGGCCTTTTGTGTAGGTGGAGCTGTAAAAATTTACCTGACCATAGTGGTCTGAGCAGTCAATGACGTAATTAAAGATAGACTTCGAATCGAGGGGTCCGACAATTGCAAGCATTATCGACGAGATTATAAAATCTCTAGATTTTAGGAGATTCGAAAGATTATGAAGATTTGGTAGAGAATATTGAGATTAAATAAAGATTATTAAGATTACACATAGATTTCTGAGATTATTAAGATTACACAGATATTTTAGATTATTACAGATTTTGGTATATGGTAATTTAGTATACCAAGACTCTTACTAATTCAGGATTCGTTAATACTTCGGAAAATAAAGATAAAACTTAACGAAATGTTAACGCACTAACAGCATATACTTTCAGTATAATTTCTTATGCAAATTCCGAGTTATCCGTCGCTACAAAGTTGGTTATCCGGACCACTACACTGAGAGCTGACCAAGCCAAAGTCTCACAGTGTAGCGTGCTTAAGATGTCAGCTTTCAGTGTAGTGATCCGGATAACCAACTTTTTTTTAGCGATGGATAACTCGGAATTTGCATAACAAATGATACTGAAAGTATATGCTGCTAGTGCGTTAAAATTTTGTTGTTTTATGTTTATTTTCCGAAGTATTAACGAATCCCGAATTAGTATGAGCCTTTGTATACTAAAATACACATATACCAGATTTTTTAGATTACAGATTTTTACTTCTTTGTAAGGACTTGTTAAAAGATTTCTACAAAAAAAAAAATTAACTTGGTAAAATTGTTGTCCATTGATCTAAATTCTACTGTATGGTAAAAAAAATGCGTATATTTAGGAAAGCAAATGTTACAATATGAAAGTTTCAATTTTTATTTTAAAGTATTTTTATTTGCTCATAGCTTATGGTGAATTATGAAAACAGACATCGTAGCAAAGCGCAATATTAAAAAAAAACCCAACAGAAAACAAAACAAAAACCAATCATATCTAACATAAATCAAGAACAAACTCTATCAAAGAGGAACATTTACTTCCCAATTACTCGAATTTTTCTATACACGGAGGAGTACCCCACTCAAAATACACCCAAATTGCTGTTGACTTCCTTATAAAAACAGTTTTATTATTAATGCAATACGAAAGACAAATTGAAAAGGGAAGAAAAAATTCCGGGACCCGGATACGAACCGGGGACCATGCCTATCGCTGGCACTGCTTTAACTCACTGAGGTACCGCGGATATTGGAGCTTCCCTTTTCAATTTGTTTTCGAAATATTGGAGTGTTTCTTCAGTTATTATCTTATATTTGTATTAATGCAATGTTGGACATATAGGGAACATTAATCTAAAACGATGTCTTCCTTTTCAAAACATGGTAATCCTGATATCCTCGTATTAATTTTTTTCATTTTGACCTTTTGGCTTTCAACTGCAGTGTTTATTTCAATGACTGCAGCAGTTTCTGTATCATCATAAAATATGATTTCCCTATTACTCCATGCGTCGCTAATGATAGTATCATTTTGTGGGTATACTTTTTTGACGGGGTCAGTCATTCTAATGTCAGAATATGCTAAAGAATCATCATCAATAATTTTTTGTAGAGCATTCTTTATTCCTACTACAGTAGAATCCCGTTACAACATACTTCAAGGGAACTGGAAATCTATACGTTATTCCGAGGTGTACGTTATTCTGAAACGGGGGGGGGGGGGGGAGGAGTCTGGTGAACAATGCATATATGCATAGAAAAACATATGAATACATGAAGGGTAGCATTTTATTTTATTCAATACAAATATAGCATACAGGTAGTATTACAGTTGGTTAATTTTATAAAAATTCTCTGATTTTTTTGTTAAATTCCTGACTTTTCCCGGTTTTACTGGTCGCTAGTCACCCTGTTACATGCACATTTACTTAAAACTAAAATTAAAATAAACAAACACATGGTCGTATGATCTTACCGTATTTTATCAAGAAATCGTCCGTCAAAAATATCGTTTGCTTTTGATGCATTGCCAGTTTCAACTTTCGCATGGGCCGTATTGACCAATCAGAGCAAGACATTCGAACTATGTGCGTTGTAATGAAGTGATAATTTAACCAAGGGAACCTAAAATTTATACGTTATTCCGAGGTGTACGTTAAAGTGAGGTACGTTATTCTGAAACTTTTTAGCACTAAATACCTAGATTTCGGCCTGGAATTTTAAATTTATACGTTATTTTGAATTGTACATTAATGTGAGGTATGTTGTAGCGAGATTTTACTGTAATTCCAATACTTCAATTACATCATGATTTGGCATTCATGATAACATTCTCTACATCATTAATATTGGTGAATTTGTCATTTGTACAAAAGCTTAAGGTATTTTTTCTCATGTGTTTGGCCCCATGTGTTTACGGAGCTTTGGAAATGTGATAACACTTGATTCTCCTCTTATGGCTAGTTCTGTTTTCAATTCTGTGAATGGAATGCAGTACCTCCAAGACACTGAAGTTAATAATTGTAGAGCTAACTGGGCTTTTGCTTCTACATTCTCTGAAACAAGCACGTACCGAAAACGTTGCTGAACCGAAACGCACTTATCTGACTGGCGCGTGTTCGGCTGAAGATTTTTACGGACTTTTTAGATTTTAAAAGATTTAATAGATTTTTATACATTTCTGAAAATTTAAAAGATTTTTCTAGATTTTTAAGAATTTGGGGATTAAAAGATTATGCAGATTTTAGAGATTAATCTTCCAGATTATTTCTCGCTTCGACGAGATTATCAGCGAATGTCGGACCCCTCGCTTCGAATCCTATTGTTAACAGCGTCACCAAAGTTAAGCAAATTGAAGCAATGATAGTCTGGGCAGGAGTGAGCCGTGGAGTAGTTAGCTGTCTGGCTGCTTTGTTTTTGACGATTTTGGACTCGAGGAATAATCAATTCAAAACCATTCCTCGAAGTTGTTCTGCGTACAACTGTACAAACAGACACGAAACAGGATCATTTTTCTGGAATCATTCTCCACAAACATAAATCGAATACTAACTGAAATGAAAATACGTAGCTGAAAGATGATCGAAACGAAATTGAAATTAATCGAAACTAAATTGACATTGAAACTATGATCTAAAAATGGTTTATAAAATATAATAAAATACTTCAAGTACAAAGTTAACGAAAAGATAAACTTATCAATCTGTGATCGGCGTTTGAAAGAACTGTTAATCTGCTACCCTCATCATCTTCGCTCACTTTCGGCCATGACAGTTTTGGGCGGTGGAGCTTCCCAATTTGCTTCACCTGTTGCGTCTGGTTCCAGAGTTTATCTTTAATATATCTCAGTGTGAACAACAATCTAACCTTCATTGTTTCCATCTTGGATTTTAACAATCAACGTTTTTCTTTTGTTGGAAACAATGAAGATTGAATGAATCTTACATTGTTGCTTAGACTAAGATGATCAGGTGATATTTCAGTGACGTTAAAAATAAACTGAAGAAGCATTCATGTCATTAATCAAATTTAGTTACTTTTTATTCGCTATTTACTCCCTTTTAAAATAGAAGATTCTATGCAAAAAATTTAAATACGCTATGGGGTAGATGTACCAGTAATTGACAGTGTACCAGTAATTGACAATTCACGATATAAAAGCGTTTAATAAAATAACAAGGCAAGAAAATGGACTGATGTTGCCACCTCTTATTAAACAATGTAGTTGGCTTCCCAGAACAGTAAAAAAACTAGGAACTTTGCTCCCTATTATGGCTGCAAACACATGTTGATTGTTCAATGCCTTACCGAGTCGAAAAAACCTTGTAATGAACCACTTCGCGAGGGTTTGATTACTTGAATTTATTTCATGAATGTTATGCAATATTTGTTATTAATTTTGCGTGAACCTTTTTGTGTGATCAGTGGACAATACTTCTAGTAGTAACAGAATTTCAGATGACCAATGTGTTAACTGTTTTAATCCACCGTCAACTACTGGAACCCAGATATGTTGTGTCACTAGTAATTGAAATAACCTGTCAATCATTGATAGTTTCTGTGTTTAAAAAAACGAACAAATATATACTAATGTGATATAGAATCTAGGTTAATAATAAAGGAAACATGATGAATTTAAGTCTAACTTCTTAATTTCCATTAATTGACCTAGGTGTGTCAATTATAAGAACTTGACTGTCAATTTCTAGATCATCCACTTTGACATAAATCTTCTAGGCCCTATTTGCCGATTCTTTTTGTTGGTTCTGAATCTTGTCACAGAGACTATCAACAGATAGCCCAGGACAAGTCATCTTCCAAGAAGAAAACTGCTACTGATATTCTGTTTACTAGGATAAGAAGTAGCATAGGATGAATTGGATGAATTTTGCAAGCAGGAGAACAATCGTCAAAAATCAAGTTATCTAAGAACAGTTTGTTGGCCAAGATCTGATGATATTGCACTATTGGAAAACATCTTCATTGTCTATGGTCCTTGCACTCTACATGGGAGTGGACTGATTTAATTTATTATTTCAAAGGAAAAAAGATAAAGGATCTAAATGAACAACTTCAGTTTTAAAAAGCACAATTTAAAGTTAATGTTAAAATATCATTAGGACCATGCTTATAGATAAACGAAAGTAATTCAAACGACCACATGATTTCTTTATTTCATCAGCTATTTTTGAATGTTGTCAATTTTTTTAAATATATAATAAAAATGTGCAATTAAAATATTGTCAATTACTGGTGCAACTGCCTGTCAACTTCTGGTGCATTAACTGTCAACCACTGGTGATTCATGCATTAGTTAGGAAAAAATTTAATAACTTAATAGCTTTTAAAGATATAATAATTGTTTAGAGATTGGCACATTCTGCACTGTATTTACAATTTAATGGTATAACTAGAAAAGTTTCAAAATGCAATTTTATTTCCGTACACAATTTCGTTTCACGGTAATGTATTATAATGTATTAAACTGTCAATTACTGGTACATCTACCCTGTATTTTTTTTATTTTGTTTGCACTACATTTTGTTTATCTCAGTTGGTAAAAAAGGAAGGTTAAACAAATCTGTAATAATAAAGGAGCTCATGCCCAGGCAACACTGGACGCTGACTTGTTCTATACAAAGCCATGGCACTACGTCACTTCTATTGTTGAAACGTCACGAAAACCGATAGGATATTTTGAAATATGAATTTTGTATTTTAGATAAATAATTAAATACGGACCAAGGTCCATTCAAAAAACTAGGAAAAAAATAATTAACAAAAGTGATCCATGATATATCAACCACTATTAGTTCTTGTAAAAACATTATTTCCAAAAATCACTCTCTCTGTAATTTTAACCCGATTTTACGCAGAATGTATGCACTACCAAAGATCCATAAACCAGAACAAATTCAAGCCCATCGTTTCTAATATTAATGCTCCCACTCATCAAGTCCCAAAGTTTTTGCCCAAACAATTCAAATCCTAGACATAGAACACTTCAACAGGAATGTTAAAAATACCCTAGAATTAGTTGAATAATTAGAAAAACATTCAGATAACTGAAAACCAGATCTTTGTTTCTTTCGATGTTGAATCATTTTTCCCCAATTCTACCTATTCCAGAAATCTTCATCAAAAAACTTTTCTGTCATCCGATTTTTTATTATATCGTGGACAAATACATGTATATGAAATATGAATGCAGACAGAAATATTAAAATTTTACACAGAAATTTATTCAAACTTTTTATACAGAAATGTCAATTGTCTGTTCTTTAACGGTCTGTCATCTCACCATTCATCACTTCATTACGTGACACACATAAATCCACCCACCCACAAACATTCTTCTTTATATACAGAGTGTTTCAAAATTACACCACCAAACTTGGCAAAACGTTAGAGGGGATCAATGTGAACATCTTTTGTTACTAACGTTTTATTCTAAAATGACTGTACAGTCAGCTACAGTACAAAGATTTCATCCTGCTTATTCGGTTTGGTTTGGTTTGTTTGGTATTAACGTCCTTTTCAACTGCTATGGTCATTTCAGGACGGCGTTATAGGGGCCGCAAATTTTGCCTCGCAAGGGTTCTTTAACGTGCAGCCGGCAAACGACTACACGGGACCAACGGCTTTACTTCCCTTCCGAAGGAAGTGCGTGATCTCAGGATTTACCCCTGAAAAATCCTCGTCGTCCTCGGCCGGGATCGAACCCGCGTACTCGGGCATCAGAGGCGATCACGCAACCTGCTGAGCCACCGAGACCGATCTGCTTATTCGGAGTCCCATTAGCAAAAAGACAGTATTGCTTAATGTATTGAATAACATTACTTTACCCGCCACAGAATAATGGTTC
Source organism: Rhysida immarginata (assembly GCA_023313115.1). Lineage (NCBI taxonomy): Eukaryota > Metazoa > Arthropoda > Chilopoda > Scolopendromorpha > Scolopendridae > Rhysida > Rhysida immarginata. The sequence goes on along the minus strand of JAHWFO010098772.1, from coordinate 32,107 downwards.
ATTCCTTGCTTAATGTTTTGAATAACATTAATTTACCAACCACAAAATAATGGTTCATTCCTTGCTTAATGTTTTGAATAACATTACTTTAACCGCCACAGAATAATAGTTCATTCCTTGCTTAATGTTTTGAATAACATTAATTTACCCACCACAGAATCATGGTTCATTCCTTTAAATCCATACAGTAGTATGCAATTAGACACATGGTTAGTACAGAAAGCAATTATAGAGTTTAGTTGTCAATTGGAAACATTGCAAGCACAGCATGCAGACGTATTCAAATGAAGAATTGGCTGACATGCATTTCGTGTATGGAGCAGCCAATGGGAATGGGAGAGCTGCACTAGGAAAGATACCCCACCAGACGTGTGCCTCACTACCTGCATCGGCGACTTCGTGAAACAGGATCTTTCTCCAGGAACATAGGCAACGCAGGACGACCACGTAACAGGAACGTAGCGCTACAGGATGAGATTCTGCAACAATTTGCTGATAACCCAACAACAAGTGTACGTTAAATAGCTCACATCCTGGATGTGAACCACACTTATGTTTGGAGAGTTGTGCACGAGAATTTGCTGTATCCATTCCACAGGCAAAAGGTCCAATCATTGAAGATAACTGATTACCCTCTTCGTGAAGTATTTGCAATGTGGTATTTAGCACAAAAATACACGGACCCTACATTCACATCAGCTGTATTATTCACAGATGAAGCCATGTTTACACGAGAGGGAATGTTTAATTCACACAATGCACGTTCTCTCCGTGCATATCAAGAGCGCTACAGTATTAACGTTTGGTGTGGAATTGTGCATGAACAATTGATTGGCCCATACATGATGCCCACTTCCTTAACTGGGCATACGTACAACATGTTTCTTCAACATGTGTTCCCAGAACTCTTGGAAGACACATGAGTTCGCCGAGACATGTGGTACCAGCATGATGGGGCACCACCCCATTTCTCTCGGCAAGTATGTGATTACCTTGATGCAAGATTTCCAAACAAATGGATCTGTCGTGGAGGTCCTATTAACTGGCCAACTAGGTCACCTGACCTCACATGTCTGGACTACTTTCTCTGGGGACATATGAAAAGTGTGGTGTATGAAACTCCTGTTCAGTCACAGGAAGATCTTGTGGCACGAGTGGTGGCTGCTGCAGCGATGATAAACGAGATGCCTGGAGTGTTTCAGCGCATCAACCGTTCCATGTTACGACGATGTGAGACTTGCATTGAAACAGGTGGTCGACATTTCGAGCACATTATGTAGTAATAAGACATTACTGACTTGTCTAATTAATGTTCTTTGTAATGATGTGAATAAACGTGTTAAAGATTAACAGTGTTTCCGTTCATGTTAATTAATTGAATCCACGTACTGCAGTTGACTGCAGAATCATTTTAGAATAAAACGTTATTAACAAAAGATGTTCAAATTGATCCCCTCTAACGTTTTGCCACGTTTGGTGGTGTAATTTTGAAACACCCTGTATATAAAGAAGCATGTTGGTTTGTGGGTTTGCTTGCGGGTTTGTTTTTTATACAAATCTACAGTTTTATTCCGATCTTGATGAAATTTTGCATTCTTGAGCTTCAAAGAATAAGGATGGTCACTGTCTATCTCAGATTTCAAAAAAATAATAATTATTGATAAAAAATCTATATTAATGGTCATGGCAAGGCATATTAATGAGAAATATCTCATGACCAACAATGCAAGGCAAAGTTTGTGCGAAATTGTTCCCGAAAATTTAGGGTCAGTCAGCGAAGAACAGGGTGAAAGGTTCCACTGTTTCCAGATAGTACATGCGATAATTCCTTATCAAATAGGATTTTCGCAAAAATATCGATGTCCATTTTACAAAAAAGCCTGACGTGATGGAAAAGATGGAGGTCATTTTCGAAATCAGCACACCAAATTACATAAAAATCAGCGAAAACTTCTGTATTTTTCAAAAACTTTAATTTCACAGGCCTGTGTTATTATTTGGGTTTAGATACCTATTAATACCGACTAGAATCACTGTCATTTTTAAAGAACTGTGTTTTGATATTTTCTATGTAATTATAAATTACATATTTGATTCATTTATTGGATTTGGTCTTCATGTACCTGAAATTGCAACGTCATCAATTTTCGGCATATTTTGAAGAAAATAGAGCTCGGGCAAGCCCGACTGACGCAGTGACCGTTTTGAGAAACTACTTGAGGAGAGTAAAGCCATTGCCATCATTAGTAGCCCTCGTTCTAAAGCGTGAATGTTGTTTCCAAATTTGGTTTGGTTTTTTTTTTTTGGGTTGGTATTAACGTCCCTTTCAACTACTATGATCATCTCAGGGGCTTGCAAGGGTTCTTAACGTGCAGCTGGCAAACGACAACATGGGATCCATGACTTTACTTCCCTTCCGAAGGAAGTGCATGATCTCAGGATTTCCCCCTGTAAAATCCTCGTCGTCCTCGGCCGGGATTGAAGCCGCGTCCTCGGGCATCAGAGGCATTCACGCAACCACTGAGCCACCGAGGCCGATGTTTACAAATTTCTGCGTGTATAGGCAAGTACAAAACTGAAACCCAATGTGAATTGCTGTGTTCTTGGATGTTTTAATACAAAATCCAAGTGTCCAGAGAAAACATTTTTCCCTTCTCCAAAGGAAAAATACTTCACTGAACAGCGATCATTGTGGATTGATGCAATTAATCGGAAAAAGTAAGTTAGTATTATTATTTCTGTAACGTTATTCATGTTAATTGTTTAAATAACAATGAATTTACAAATCTATGTAAACCTATCTAACAAATTTCAAATGTTATTATTTTTGTTTCAAAAATGTTATTTTATTTTTTTCAAAAAGGTAATTACAAAATCTTTTGTGAAAAAGATATTTTTTGAAATTACATATACAGGGTGAATACAGAAGTCTGAACCCCCCTTTTATTTTTTGAACCGAAGCAGATATGTCAATTTTGATGAATCCAATGAATAGGAAGTTGTGGGTGGCCTATCCCATGGTGTATTTTTCAAGACACATTCAAAATATATCTCAAAAACCGTAAGGGATAGAGAAAAAAAAACCCAATTGCAAACTTGTTCACCATAAAAACAAACAAAACAAAAAAATAACTTCCAAATCCGACCAACCAATCACCCACAATCACGTAGTGAACTATTTGTAGCTTACAAACATTCACACTGCACAAGGAAAACAGAATGTTGATATTTCCACCATGTAAAGCATGCAAATCAAAAAATTAACATAAATTACCATACTCACATTCACTTTCATGCGGAAAAGCAAATAAAAGGCATGTTTCAGCACACAGAAGAGAGAACAATTCCAGTATGGCAAGCTACACTGTTCCGGAAATGGTCAATATGATCTTCTGCTTCGGAGAGGCAAGGAGAAACCTACATGCTGCAGTTAGGTTATATCGAGACAGATACCCTAACGAACGCCATCCATCTCGTCAAACAATGCGTCACATTATTCAAAGATTCAAGGCTACAGGGAATGTTAATGCAGAACGAGGACGACAAAGGGCACAAGGCGACGAGGATACAACAACTCTAGTTCTGGCTGCAGTTGCTGCAAATCCCCACACAAGCAGCAGAGCAATTGCTGCAGATGTTGGGTGCCATCAGAGAACTGTTCTCTACATTCTACACGCACATCATTTTCACCCAAACCATATTCATTGTCACCAGGAGTTACTGCCATTGGATTATGTTGCTAGGGCCGCCTTCTGCAACTGGTTACTTATCTGCCTGGATGACAATACAGACTTCATTCATGAGGTGTTGTGGACAGATGAAGCCCAGTTCACCAGGGATGGAGTTATCAACAGGCACAACCATCATAATTGGGCAGACGAAAACCCACGATGTCTGCGAGAAGCAAATCATCAAGTGAACTGGAGAATCAATGTGTGGTGTGGATTGTACAATGACACTGTGGTTGGACCGTATGTTTACGATGGAACACTGACTGCAGAACGCTACCGGGCTGAAATTCTCTACGTGGTAGCCACAGACTTCATTGACAATTTACCATTGGCCTCGTATCAGCGCACATGGTTTCAGCATGATGGAGCTCCTCCACATTACGGGTTGGTCGTTCGTTCGCGTCTAAGTGAGATGTTTGGACAACAATGGATTGGCCGAGGAGGACCAGTTCGTTGGTCACCCCGCTCTCCTGATTTTATACCATTTGACTTTCTCTTGTGGGGATACCTGAAGGACAAGGTTTATGCTACGCAGCCCGCCTCACTGGAGGATCTGGTTCGACGAATCCAGGAAGCGTGCCGAGGAGTGACACCAGCCATGCTTGCCGATGTTTTGGCGTCAGATAGGTTCCGTGCCCAATTGTGTTATGGTGCCTACGGTCGTCACATCGAGCATTTTGATGATTAACTTTTTTTTAAACTGTTTGTAGTAATTTGTTTGTGCAGTGTGACTGTTTGTAAGCTACAAACAGTTCACCGCGTGATTGTGGGTGATTGGTTGGTCCGATTTGGGTGATTTTTTGTTTGTTTTTTTTATGCTGAACAAGTTTGCAATTGGGTTTTTTTTCTCTATCCCTTACGGTTTTTGAGATAAATTTGAATGTGTCCTAATGTGCATATTTGGGATGATGAAAAGTGCACCATGGTATAGGCCACCCACAACTTCCTATTCATTGGATTCATCAAAATTGACATATCTGCTTCGGTTCAAAAAATAAAGGGGGGGGTTCAGACTTTTGTATTCACCCTGTATTTGTTTACGTTATGTACGAGGTCTGTTCAAAAAATACGTAGACTGACGTCATAAAACAAAATATACTTTATTCAGAAGTTACACATCTGTGTCCCCTTCAAAGTACTCTCCTCCCCGACGCACACACTTATCCCAACGGTGTTTCCACTTTTGGAAACAGTCCTGGAACGCTTCTTTTGTGATGTCCTTCAGCGCCTTCGTCGCATTTGCCTTTATATCAGGAATCGTCTCAAATCTCCTTCCTTTCAAAGGTCTTTTGAGTTTGGGAAACAAGAAGAAGTCACAAGGAGCGAGGTTAGGTGAGTAGGGTGGGTGAGGAAGAACAGTAATCGAGTGTTTGGCCAAAAACTCTCGAGTTCTGAGGGCTGAATGGGCTGGAGCGTTGTCGTGATGAAACAACCAGTCACCACTCGTCCACAATTTTTCGGTGCATCTTCAATTTTTCGGTCAAAATCTCGTGACATGATCCAATTGCTATCCCACACTCTTCAGCAAGCTCTCTGATGGTCAGACGTCGATTTGCCCGAACCAGGGTGTTGATTTTGTCCACGTGTGCGTCGTCAGTTGACGTGGAAGGACGTCCAGGACGCTCATCGTCTGCAGTTGACTGACGACCATCTTTATAACGTGCATGCCACTTAAAACATGTCGCACGCTTCATAGTAACATCACCGTAAGCTGTCTTGAGCATATCAAAAGTTTCAGTGGCAGTTTTTCCGAGTTTAACACAAAATTTCACAGCAACTCTTTGCTCGTTCAAGTCACTCATTCTAAAAATCCGCCAAACGAAAATAACACACTTCACAAATAACCGCGTAGCTAATCAACCAATACTGATATTTGCAATCAAAAAACTGCCTTTGAAAAAAAACTGCGGATCTGTCAGAAGATGGCGACACCAAGCGATTTTGATTGGGACCAACAGGGCCCGCGCAATTCAAACAGTCTACGTATTTTTTGAACAGACCTCGTATATGGAATTTAGAACTATCATGGAAAAAAATACTGCTAATTTCCATTGTGTATTAATGTAACTTACCTCCAAATGCAAGTACATGGGGTTTTATTAACATTTGTTTGTTTGATAAAAATGCAATTGTGTAAAAGAAACACCTACTTGAATACCACAAGTGTGCCTGTTTTCTGCTAATTGGAAGCCTTTCTTTTTTTACAGCGGCATTAATATGCAGTGGCTTGCAAACACATGTGGCAGCTAACTAATTTCAACGTATCTTTCTCGAATCATGGTTTTTAATTCGACTTGCGTGAAGAAAAAAAAATTTAGTACAAGAAAGTAAAGTATAGGCCACGAAGGCTGGCAGATTCATTATAGGGAATAAAGGACGCGTTCGACATGTGCACACTAAACGCACCTAATGACATCACTCAGTGCGATCGGTGAAAAAAGTGTAGTGCACTTTGTGTGTGTCATGAAAAACAGGAAAGAGCACGAAAGTGGGATGTTCACCTCACCCGTGCTACCATGAATAGTATGCGTACTGCTGAAAATAAAACTTATCATAACATCTGCATTCATATAACACGCCAAAATCGATCATTACACAGGTAGATTTCAATGTCAGTTTAAACGATATGCAGAATTCAATTATTTTTATACCTGTTGGCTCTTTAACGGTAACTAAAATTCCGAACTATCTATCGCTACATTTCAAGCTCTAGGGCAGCGCCATCTTGCAACGCACTAAACGACTCTACTCCTAACCTAGGGTCATTTAGTGCGCGCACGAAACGCCCGGTAGTGCGCGCACTGGCGATGACGAACACGACCGGGTTCCATGGCGAACACGTTAGTGCGTTTAGTGGACGCACAGAGACGTTTAGTGCGCGATGTCGAACGCGCCCAAAGTATCGCGTGCCGACCGTGACCTGCAACATTGTCTTTAGATAATAGATGGTCATCCAACTTCACTGAAAAATGAAGCTAAAGTTTCTAGCTCCCGATAGGGGCGTAACTCCATTGAAAAATGGCGCTGCATGTACGTACAATTGGAATAAAAACGCATGCAGCGCCGCCCTATCGTGAGCTAGAAATTATAGTTTCATTTTCAGTTTCAATGCAGCCGGAATTATTACTTGCGTCTGGAGAAAGGAAATGATCCGCTTGTTGATTGCTCGAGAAATTACGTTAGTCACTCCGTCGAAGAGTGAACATGGCGTGCTCGCATCGCATCGTAGAGAAATGCCACATGCTAAGCACTTTTATCTTCGCTTCGAGTAGCTAATAAGAGATAGGATGAATATTATGAATGACACGGACAATCTGCAATTCAAGAAACTCCACATTTCCAATACTAGATCGCATGAGGTAATGCGTATGGACCCTTCCACACCCCATCCTCCCCTAGCATATTTACTCACTCTGCTTTGCTCGCATTGCTCTTTTGCAGTTCATTTCATGTAATTTTATCGCATGTTTTACAATTAATATTTTACACTTGGAAAAGTTACATTGTTCATAATAAAAATGAAGTATAAAATGTAAAGATATTAGCTATGAAGCCGTATAAATTCATAAAAAATGCAATAAAATAAAAACACAGGCTTTAAACACAGGCTCGTAAGAATATTTTATTATAAATACTATATAGAATTTCAACGTTGTTACAAGAGTTGTAGGCGTAACTTAGAATTTTTTACGGAATATGACTTCAAGAAGATATGTTGAATTTTTGAAAAAAAATCCGTCTCTACGTATGTTCGTATGTTTGTCTGTATGAAGCCAATTTTGTGCAGCTAACTTCTCTGAAAATGCAAATAACAGAACGAAAAAAAATTAATAGATACTTAGAGAGTACCTTAAACTGTATCTTGACGTATTTTTACTACAATTGATCAACTTTTTTAGTGATAGTAACTTTTTTCTTATAATGAAGAAATGGCTATAGCATTCATTCCAGCAACCAAAAGTCATGTATTGACTCCTCTCAATATTTTTTATAGAAATTGTTTGGCTGTGAACCATTCTGGAGTCATCATGGGAACATAAGGTTTTTAAGGTCCTCCCCTCTGGACGGAGGAGTGACGTATTTTCTCGACCAATTAACAAGCGGATCATTTCCTTTCTCCAGACGCAAGTGAATTATTGGCATGATACTGCCGAAATTAATGTATTCTACATAATCTTAAAGAAATTATTGATAATCCAACTATTGAATGCATTACATAGCTCACTATTAATTTTGGGCATCAACTAAATAAATAAAATAACTTTACAAGTAAGGAAATTCAGATCACCCTAGGTGCCGCATAGATCGCAGAAAGTCCATTGCGGCTACGCAGCGCCAAACATAATCTGATTTCCCTAGTTTCTCGAAACAATGGAAAATGGCGGGAGTTGAATGACTCCATACCAATGACGTATATTAAAGATAGACTCCGAATCCTATTGTTGTAACTTAAAGCAAATTGGGAAACTCCATGCCCAGAACTGTCATGGCCGAAAGTGAGTGAAGATGATGCAAAACACATGGCTAAACAGAAGAGTAACTGATTAATAATTCTTTCACACGCCGATCACGGACTGATAAGTTTATCTTTTCGTTTACTTTGTATTTGAAGAATTTTATTATATTATATAAACAATTTTTCGATCATGGTTTCAATTTCAATTTCGTTTCGATTGTCTTTCAGTTACGTATTTTCATTTTAGTTACGTATATTTGATTTATTTTTGTGTAAAATGATTCCTGATCCTTTTTCTTGTTTGTTTGTACAGTTGTATGCAGTTTAACTTTGAGAAATGGTTTTGAATTAATTATTCCTCAGGCCCAAAATCTTCAAAAACAAAGCAGCCAGACAGCTAATTACTCCACGGCTCACTCCTGCCCAGAACTATCATGGCTCAATTTGCTTCACTTTTTGCCGCTGTTAACAATAGGATTCGGAGTCTATCTTTAATATACGTCATTGCTCCATACTAAAAACACCACCTAAAGAGAATGCCTCTGCACGGAAACCGTCATACATAGTAGTGCAAATTCAGGGCTTATTATTGGTAAAAATACGAAGAACAATGCACTACTATGATGATGTTTGTTTCTTTCTTATACAAATCTACAGTTTCATTCCGATCTTGATGAAATCTTGTTTACTTGACCTTCAAAGCATGAGGAAGGTCGTTGTAAACCTCAGATTTCGTAAAAATACGAGGGGGTATTGAAAAGTAATGCCTTGATGGCTGTAACTTTTTTATCAGTTAACCGATTTTCAAAACTCTTTTTGTATCTTACACTCACATTTGTCCTCTATGTAATGCCCTACTCACTTTTCGACTTAGTCCCAATCCCTTTCCACGCATTGCGCCAACGCGTGACTAGTTGGGTGAATCCGTCGGAGAGGAATTCCGGAGTTGTTGTCGACACCAGGATTGAATTCCTCGCCGTCAGAACCAACTCATGTCCCTTAAGGAGCTCTTTCTTCTTTAGGAAGCGGTAAAAGTGGGAAGGTGCAAAGTCTTTCATTTTTGTAATTCAGTCATTCATCTTTGAATTGTAGGCGCTGCAACGCCTCTGGTGTGTGGAGACTCGTGTGCGGGCGGACGCTTATCGTATTCCACAAGAGGGGTTCATAGCTGCCATTCAATCCTGATGTTGACAACAACTCCGGAATTCCTCTCCGACGGGTTCACCCAACTAGTCACGCGTTGGCGCAATGCGTGGAAAAAGATGGGGACTATGTTGAAAAGTGAATAGTGCATTACATAGAGGACAAATGTGAGTATAAGATACAAAAAAAATTTTGAAAATCGGTCAACAAATAAAAAATTTACAGCCATGGAGGCATTACTTTTCAATACGCCCTGGTAATAATTATTGATATAAAATCGATATTCATGGTTCTGGCAAGGCATATTAATGAGAAATATCTCATGCCCAACAGTGCAAAGCAAAGTTTGAGCAACAATGCTTATCAACAATGGTATCAACACGCAATTCACAAACACTCTGCACGAACCAACAATATATATCTCATGACCAACAATGCAAGGAAAATTTTGTGCAACAATAGGTATCAAAAATGGTGTCAGCACGCAATGCACCAACATTATGCAAAGATCAACAATATATATCTCATGACCAACAATACAAGGCAAATTTTGTACAATATAGATAAGTTTCAATTTGTGACAATGCATAGAATTCCTCTTATTCAGGCTTTTCTTAGAAAAGAGAGTTCTTAGTACTTAACAATTTCTAGAAAATCTTTTAAAATGACCAGTAACTGGAAATAATGGAGAGGTAGTAGACTGTTGAGAAAGAGTAGGAAGATGACAGAGGAAGGCACTCCTTTAGCTCCGTGCTGTATCGAGCAAATGGTAAGCAAGTAAATAGAAGAATCGGCGTCCACTAGACTACACAAAGTGATGAATGGTCAAGTTTTGCTTCAAGACATCGAGAAGAGAGTGGGAATATCAACAATATCAAGTGTACATCTAAAGTAAGATTACGTGAGTAAGAAATTATTTAGACTAGCAGTGGCATTCTTGGAGAGGTCCATCCATTGTGAGCATTTAAATTTTTTTTTCGAATTTTCATTAAGACTTTTTACTGTATTAATCCTAAGCGTTTTCATTTGTTTATTTTTAAGATATTTCGAAATTTAATCCAAAAAAAGTCCGAGCCACGCCGGGGTTATCCCCTAGCTGATTTGGTAGCACAGCAGATCCAAACATTTCATAAAAATACATTTTAACTATATTCTGTGGGAATATGTATATTTCTGAAACTGAGATGCTGATAATGCGATGACTGAACTTTTGTTTCCAAGAATTACTGATAATGAGCATAAATTGATGATGCAGTGACAGAAGGTTAATAAGGCAGCGTGTATTGATGAGGCAAAGGGAGCACACAGTGAGCTCCCTATAAATCGTCCAGACGACTGGCAAAAATTTATGTGTCTGGAAAGGAAAGAGAAAGGACGATTACTGGCCAGAGAAACTCTGCAACTAAAACAGAAAAAGCTATACGGGCATTTCTAACATCTGAACAACGGGAGTTTCGAAAAGAGCAAGAGGGTATTTGAGCTTCTACTTCCAGGGCAAGAAAAACTTGAGTCTAAAGTGTCTGGTGATGCTCCGCAGTGGTGAGGCAAGTCAAGAAGAGTTTAGATAAAATACCGCTATATACATGTGTAATTATCCCGGGCAACACCGGATACCTCTGCTAGTAGTAAATAAGGAATATATATAGTTTTTATTTTAAAATTAATATTTATATGTATATATTTTGTGAAATTTCTTCTCTTTAGCCTATTTTTTTTATAAATCTTCGACCTTATAATTTACATTCCAGTTGAAAATTCGTAGGCTTTCAATTCGCGCTACAACAATCGTTTAATTAAATCCAGCTAAAATTTCGTCGACAACGTTGTTTCGTTTTAATTTAATATGTGTCATAAACATGTTCTTTTCGCGTGTTTATGCCGACAAAATTTCATGTGTGGCTGATACAATAGGCAAAAACATAGCTACAATATTAAATAGCACTAATAGCTAGTACATATTTATTGTAGCTATTCACCTTGGTTCCATACAAATTACATTCTTTGAACATTAATTTTTTCCTACTACTCTAAAGTTAGGTCTGGTTTTTCCTACTAAACTACTTCTTCAAATTATTTAATACTATTAAGGATTTTTCAAATTTCCCATTGTCTTTTCATGCTGAATATCATTAATTCTTCAAGGAAAGAAATAAATACTTGCTAAACGCAGTCATTTCAATGATTTATTAATCCTTTCGATTGATAGAATAAAATTTTTCCGTCTTCTTTACTCATTAATTTTTTAAGGAGTGGGAAAATTTAATAGAAAACACCATTCTTTATTGGTTATATAACTTTTATTCGTTTATTCTTTGTTTCCTAATCCAAAAACACCAACAATAAAAGGATACCGGATGCGGGCATTTTTCTAATTACTCTTTGAGGATTAAAGGTTTTCACATACTTTATTGTTCCTTTCGGTTAATATGAAAAAATGTTACAATCTTAAGACATGGATAAAATTTAAGAGATATAAACACCTTTTCTAATGGTTTTATAAATGTTATTCCTTTATCCAGTTCTTCCTAATTCAAAAACACCAACGATAAAAAAAATGCCGGATGCAGATTTTTTTTCTCATTACTCTTTGAGGATTAAGAATTTTTATTTTCATTATTTCATAACTCGTTAAATTCCACATTTTTTCCGTCTTTTATTTTTTTGGGTTTTTGATGGATTATTTTCTGCTAAAGAAGTTACATATATTTCAACGGATGAAAATATAAATATCTTTGGATCGTTTAAATATCATTTAAATCATTTCCCGCAGATAAGTATGAAGAAAGTTGATCGGAACAACGGCTCTTATATTTACTCCTCTTTGCTAGAAGCAGAAAAAAATTTTATACCATTAAACAACATCAAATGGCTAAGTGAAACGACCACCTTCATAGCAGTCGTAGCATTGGTATACATTGTGTTATCTTTTGCGCTACAGAGATGGATGAAAGACAAACCGTGTCTGCGCCTTCAACCTGTGATGATCCTCTGGAATCTGTGTCTCACGATCTTTAGCATCATTGGTTTGTCAAGAATTCTACCCGACATGATGTTCATGGTTTATCATTTTGGTTTTGATTACACTCTTTGTGCTTCGAACCTCGAAAACGATCTCGTGGTTGTCTCTTATTGGATTTGGCTCTTTTGTTTAGCTAAAATCATTGAACTAGGAGACACCCTATTTCTGATATTGCGCAAAAGACCGCTAACTTTCCTTCATTGCTTCCACCATGCGTTGACGCTCTTTGGAACGTGGTATTTCTGTTCCCGCGCTTTTAACATCGGACGTTGGCTGGCCATTATGAACTGTCTTGTTCACGGTTTGATGTACGCGTATTTTACTCTAACGGCGATGCACGTCAAGGTTCCATCAATCTTACCTCGATCTATCACTACAATACAGATAGCCCAAATGGTGTTTGGACTTTCTCTGCCCGCTTACGAATATTTTATCCTAAAATCTTATGGAAATTGTTCAAATGACGACAACGCATTGCTCTCCATTTGCGTTTTTATGTATACTTCATACTTAATTTTATTTTCCCGTTTTTATTATATAAAATATATAGTAAAAAAAACAAATGGAAATACCGAAAACAAAAAGAGTAGTTAAAAGCTTATGCATCATAAATACTGATGATATTTATGAAAAATTTTAGAGTGCTGTGTAAATTGTTCTAATCGTTACCAACTTTTATTAATTTATCCCATTGTTGGTGTTAGCATATTTCAAGCATAAATTAATAAACATTTTTTAAAATATCTTTCCATTTCAAAAGCAAGGTTTGTTTGTATTCAAGTATTGCAATATGACTAAATCATTTACCTTAAGATTTGTTGGCAATACGTCTTTATTTAGATCTTTTAATCAAAATACAGCTTAAAGTAATAATATTTTATTTACAGTCACTCATTTTTCGTTAATAATATATGACTCTAAAAGGTTTGAAGTTATCTTGACCGTCGTTTCACCCATGAAATCTTCTCGAGATTTTCAGTAGAAAGCTTATTAACACTGAAAACCAATTCTTAATGCTACCCTTTGAAGTTTAAAGCGTTGTGCGAGATAGGCAATTTCTGTATTTTGAATTGCAACAAGAGACGAAAAACTATTTATGTATAAAGAAAATGAACTAAAAAATTGCTACAGATAATAATTTAAATAAAGGGTCTTTAGTCTTTTGTATACCTTTGTCCGAGTTGATGACGTAATGCTGAAACGCTTCGGCTTTAATAAAAAAATTATACCGTGTTGCTGTATCCAGTCCCAAACAAAAATTTAAAAAATGTTTTAGATAATTTCAGTAATCAATTATAATATTTTTACAAGTATTTGAAAAGAAAAAGAGACCATTTAAAGATAAACTTCCGATTGGTGCAACACAGTGAAATAAATTAAAAGTTAATTTTTTAAAACGTAGCTTTTTTATGAATATAGATGATATAATGATGTTAAAACTTAACATATTGTAAACGTTTTCAGTCATTGCTTACAGCCGAATGAATAAAATTATTATAAAAAATTAACAATATCATAATCAAAATAACCGTTTAAGTCGCTTAATAAATGGAAAATTTTTAAATGAAAAATTCCTCTTTCAGCAATTCATCATATTTTGAAATTAAATTTCACTATGGCATTCTGTGAATATAATTGTAATAAAATGAGCTGTTCAAGGGAGAACTTTCAAAAAGGGTTTATGCATTTTTATTTACTACAGAGACAGAAGAAGAGAGGGAACGATTACTAAAAGGCAACAACAAAACAGCGGCATCAGCACCTCGTGTTTTCTTAACAATAATAAATCTTAATGCTAGTTATCAACAATGGTCTGATAACATTTTGAACAAAACACTCAAGATGAATAAAGCAAATATTCCCAAATTTCCCCCATTTGCTGAATTCATTTTGAGACCTAGAAATTTTACATGTTTAGAATGCATTATGCATTATCTTCTGCAAACCTTTAGTAAATAGATCAGCGACATTTTCTTTAGACGAAATATAAGATAATGGCATTAAGTCGTTTTCAATAATTTGACGTACAAAATGGTATGAAATATCAATATGCTTAGTTTTTGTATTTTCCATTTCATTATTAGAAAACATAATAGTTGACTTGTTATCACATAACAATACTCTCACGACTTTGTCATTAAAGACTTTGAATTGCGCAGAGTAAGGCATGGGTCACACTGGCGTAAAACGCCGCGTAAATACGCCGACGAAACGACGCCAGTGATGTCACTTCCGGTAAATAGCATGGCACCGCGCTTGGCGACGTCGTTACGTCGGCGTAAAACGCCGCGTAAATACGTCGACGTAACGACGCCAGTGATGTCACTTCCGGTAAATAGCTTGGCGTCGTGCTTTACGCCGAAGTTGAATTTTGTTCAACTTTTTACGTCGCGTAAGATCGTACGCCGAACATCAGCCAATCAGAAGAGCGATTGGCCCGCCATCAAGATGGCCGACAAAAGAGCGATGTACAATAACGAATGCTTTTGTAGAAATACTGAGGAAGTTTAGCTAACTTCGTGATAAAAAAAAAGTCCAGGCTATTAAATTACTGCCAGACTTTGTGATAAAGCTCGATACTGTTGGCATTTATGCTGAACCTACTTCAAGTGATGCCATGCTTTAAAGTAATAGCGAAACGACATCACAAATTGCGCCGCGTTATACGCTGTGCTGTGTGAACAGCTGAACGTCGACGTTTTTTCTGCGACGTATTTACGTCGGCGTTTTTACGTGGCGTTTTACGCTAGTGTGACCCAAGCCTAATGTGAAAGAGAAGGGAGGAGGCGGTAAGTGAATATAAAAGTACGTTTAATCAATCTTAAACAAAATTGTCAGATACAAATCAAGGTAAATATTAAATTCAATGATGCTGGACTAATTCAATGATGCTGGACTCTTGGATAGAAGGACTTCAAAATTTGAGCATACGTTCTTCGTCCGTATCCAACGCATCTGGACCCTGATGAACGACTTGTTGCATAGGGTAAGTAGGTAGGGGTCGATCCAAATTCCGTCGTCTCCCTGGTTTTCTCCTTGGAGTTCGTGATATCAGTCCGTGCGGCGTCGGGCCGTTTGTCCGGTTCGAACTCGCCAAAATATAATTGAATTTGTACAACCAAGATTAATGAGAGGTAAAATGCCACCTTAAAGTCTAAACATTAATCTAGTCCGATGATAGCTGGAAGGTTAAAGTTATTTGACATAATTAAGTTGAGCAATAGTTGAGAGGCAATGCAATAGTTGAGAGGCAATCGTTAATTAAACAATTAATCGATTTCAAGGTAATAGTTTCTACGAGCAAAAGTCAATAATCCAACTTATTACCTTCCCACGGATGCAGCTTAGCAAAGCGCAGCTCGCAGCGCGAGATCTCTACGCGGAGCGCACTTGCGGAGCCTGCGATTTCCGATCGGGCTCTGGTCGGGTCTCCGAAGGTTTCAGGATTCCTCCTTGTGCGGCGTGAGCTCTTCGCTGGACGACTGTAGGCGATGCCGATATCCCTGGACGTGGATTCCGTACTTCGTTTTGTACCGCACGTTTCCTCCTTCGGGATATTCGTTCTGCTAAGGTTGTCGTGTTTACGAGCCTTCGAGTCCGCTGCCTTCTCGATTCCAATGCGGCGAGAATTATCGTCTTCCTCGGTAAGAGAATAATAACAATTAGGGAAATCGAACTTAGAATTTATACGACCTGTCTCGTAGTTCGGTTTCCTCCAGAAGACCGGGGTGTTCGTTGTAATTGAGGCGGCTGCTTGGCTTGGGCTCCGTGAACGATTTGGGCTCCTGCTTCGACGTGGTTGACATTTCCTATGTCTCCGTGCAGTTTTCCGCCCTTTCCTTTCAAACGGCTGAGTGGAGGTTCGTTCGCCTTCTTTAGCTCCAGAAGCTCGACGTTGCTCGCCTTTCCTTCTCCAAGAAGTGGTTTCCTTCAGCTCCCCTGGTCGCTCTGTCCGCTGTTGGAGCTGGAGCAGATGGTGTTTGCTCCAGCGAGCACCCTTGAATTGATCTTATGGCAGGGTGCTCAGGCGCACATGCATAAAGCGTTGTAATCGTGAAGCCTGTCATAGGCTTCGACGCTTTAATAAACGCCTCAGTTTCGAGGCTCGTTATTCCACCGGTAGGTCATTCGAAGTCTAAAGGGAACGTGAATAGATGTAAGTAGTTTTTATTAAGGTCCCCTCCGATGACCTCACAAAGGCGTTTAGATGAAGTGAAACGCATTTTAAAAACTAAAGGACCTAGCCGATACCATTCTAAGACGAGGAAGGATCGAAGATGTAGAGAGCTTTTTTTCCACGTAGATGACGGTGTGGAAAAGATCCCCCTCGTTCTGTCCATTCTTGCAGACCAGAGTTCTTTATTGAGAAACATAATTGGTATCGCTAGATCTAAGTTTAGAGGATCACCGGTAGAATCATCCATCAGGAATCGCACAAAGGAATAAGAAATCCTTGGAAGATGGTAATGAACGCACAGACGATTCCAAATGGATTGAGCAAACGAGCACTCGAAGAATAAATGCTGGATTGTCTCTATGATGCCACAATGTAGACAACCAGCAGATCTGACCACCCTCCATAGATGAAGACGTTGGAGGGAGTAAAATCCGTGGTGCAGCAACCGCCATTGGATGGAGAACACGGTTCCGTCGAAGGCAACAGATTTCAATGCCTTTAAGAAGGCTGACCACGGATAATCTGGGCGGAGGCGAAAGATGTCGGTGGACTCGCCCTGGTCAGACTGCTGGAAGAACCAAGACAGACGTAAGTGACCCCAATCTTTTCTAGTCTACATTGTGCAACGCTGGTAAGATAGTCACTAAGTCCCCTTGGAACAGATGGTACATGTTCGGGTGACGCATATTAATCGTTATTGGCAGCAAGGGTGGCAACGGTATCCTATTCACTTTGAAGAACACACGGAGATATATAAACACAAAGTTCGCCCACAAAGGTGGGGGGAAGAGAAAAACACGAATCATTGCAGCAAGCCTTGCTGCAATGAGGTATCGCCGGATCGCGGGCAGGCCTAACCCTCCCCTTTCAAAGGGAGTGAAAAGAAACCCTGCCCGAACAGGATGACGCTGAGCAAACCTCCCCCACACACAATTAACCATAGCACTGCGAACTTTGTGGAGCATGTTAGCTGGTGGCAAAGTGAATAGGCACTTAGATGACAATAACGGGAGGATGTGGGTCTGCACAAACCGCACCTTGACAAGCATTGACGTAGAAAAGTCAAAATTCCTGTCAAGGCGGGCAATACACTTATCCACCACTTGCTGCCAATGAATAGAGTCCATGTCCGGTAGAAAAGAAAAAATAAATCCAAGCACTGTGATCTGACCACACCATGTTATTGGGAATGACTTGAGCTTGTCGATCGTCCATTTCCCAATCGCAATTCCCTTCGACTTGACGAGGTTGATGGTACTCCCCGTCGAAGTAGTGAAGAGATCGAAGGTTTCTTTGTAAATGCTCAGGGAATATGAATCAGACGCAAACAACACAACGTCGTCTACGTAAGCTAATGTCCTGATGTTGATGGACGCAGCTGGTAACTCATATCCCCGAATCTCCGGGTGGCGGTTCAAGAACTGGAGTAATGGCTCCAAATAGAAGATGTATAGGAGAGGCGATAGAGGACACCCCTGCCTGACACCTTTCAAGAGTTCAAAGGTAGACGAAGTGGAGCCATTAACCGCCACACATGATGTGGCCGATGCATACAGTGAAGAAATAATCACAGCAAAAGCCCGAAGATGAAGCTGGTGAAACACTTGGAATACAAATTCGTGTTTCACCTTGTCAAACGCCTTTTCCTGGTCGAGACTTAACACCGCAAGAGTTTGTTGACGAACTTGCGCTTCTTCCATAACACACCGAATAGTAATAAGATTGTCCGTCATCCTGCGCGTTGGAATTGAGCAGGATTGGCCCGGATCAAAAAACTCGTCGGCGATGAGCTTAAGACGTTGCTGGAGCACCCCAGTGAAGATTTTGTAGTCCGTGTTAAGTAATGTAATCGGTCTCCACTGGGTCACGAGTTTTGAATCCGGGCATTTAGGGAGTAAGATGATTTTCCCTACAGTAAATTCCGGTGTGATGGAAGACGGGTCTTGAATGATGGAATTAAAGACTCGCACCAGGAACGGCCCAAGAAGTTTCCACGACGAATTGAAGAATGAGTATGGTATGCCGTCTAAGCCCGGGCTGGACTGATGACGGCCGTCTGCCGAGAGAAACTTCTTGACTTCATCTTCGGTGAAGGGACGTGTTATGAACGAATCGGATTCCACAGAAAAAGGTCTCAATGCCTCTATCCACTGCTTCGTGGTGTCAGATGGAATGATTGGATGGCTAAAAAATGATGAAAAGTGAGAGTGAAAGGCTGATAAGATGTCGGCATCAGATTCCACTTCCTCACCTTCCACCAATAAACGATGGCAATGTTTATTGTTAGCCCGACGCCTCTCCTCAGCGAAGGCTGCCGATGACATGTGCTGGACGTCAGCAGCCCAAGTAAGTTTGCCCCTTTGTGCTGCGCCGGCAGCTTTCCGGATCATTAGAGCGTTTATTTCGCTCTTCACCTGTTGAATTTCAGCCTGAAACTCCTCCTTAGGGGTGGAACAGCGGAGGAGTCGTAATATTTCTTGCAGCATGAGGAGGTAACGATGACGACGTCTGGCTGCATCCAATCCAATCTTCCGGAAAAATTTTTTGATTTTAGTCTTAAAGTTCAACCACGATTCAAGCGTAGGAGGCACATTGTGGAGATGTTTTTCCACAAACTGAACGAACATTCCCCGGTACTCTTCATTGTCGAGCAGAGAAACGTTTAGAAACCAGTTCTTATTGGTGACTCGATCTGCAGCAATTGCCGGAGAAACAAATGGAGGATCCCATGAACACAAGATGGCACTATGATCGGAAAAGGCATAAGGAATGACCTCCATTGTTCCAGCTGCACCAGCAAACACATTGTCGACCAAAAAAAGATCAAGTCGTGATGCCACAGTGGGTCCTTGATGAAATGTGAACCCACTGAGATCACCACGAGAATTCACTGGCCATAGATCAAACAATGCATTTTGCTGGCACAGGCGATGCACATATCCAGACGAAAAGATGTTGTCTCCGTCTGGATGACAGTTAAAATCACCAGCAATCACTACAGGAAATGATGAACACATATATATTTGAAGATCGTTGAAAAAGTCACGTTTCTCTGCACTCTTGCACGGAGCATACACGTTAAGCAATCGGAATTGAAATTTAGAAGATGTAATGTCTAAAGATATTACCCTGCACTCGCTATCGCACAAATAATTCGACACCTGAATGGAGGGGTTGAGGATGATGGTTGCAACCCCTTGCCCAAACGGTGACGAAGAGTTAATGAAGAATTGTCCACGAGGGAATTGTCTGCGAAGACCGGGTAGATCGTACCATACTTGTGCAGGATCAAGTTTCACTTCTTGAAGCACAAGTATGTCCGGCCTGTACAGGGCAATAAACGTCGACAAAACCGATTGCTTAAAAGACGAACCTAGGGAACGCATGTTCAGTGAGATGATCTTCATTGTGGAATCACGTTGCTGGTTCTTGACACTTCTCCGAAGGAGACTGGAGCTTCACTGATGATGGTGGAGGCTCCTTCGACTTCCGCCTCGGAGAACGAAACGAGGATGAAGACGAAGTGCTGCGATGATGGCCCTCGCAGCTGTCTTGGTCGGTAGAAGAGGAAGCAGCAACGCCGTCCCTTTTGCTGTGATGCCTTCTGGTCTTGTGCCTGCGAGATTTGGATGACGTCGCAGGCACATCCCGCTGTGCTGATGCTGATGACCTCGTATTCCCAGCAGATGATGACACTGAAGATGAAGTGGGCGCACAAGCAATCCGAAGTGGCTGCGAAGCCGATGTCTTCGCCGGCGGAGGAAGAGATGGAAAATCCTCCTCTGGGAAGATAGATTCGGATAACGCCGATACGTCCACATCATCTTCTGCAGAGCTCACCTTCTCAACCATCGAGATGTCGCTTGATGGCTCAGGGAAGGGGGCGCCGTCTAGGATCTCTGATGGGGGAGGAGTGTGTGGTATCTCCTCCCTCGGCTTATCAGCTAGTGGCGCTGGAGGCGGTGGCATCTCCTTCCTAGATTCCATAGGTGGCGGAGATGGCGTCGTACGCTGCCTTCGAGGTGGGCGTGAATGCGACGTGGCTCTGCTCGGCTCTGATGACTTGGCCGGTGATGTCATCATCGGAGGTTGCTGGGGAGACACTCCTTTAGGCGATGAAGGAGCTGCTGGTGATGCAAGCGTCCTCTCCGGGCACTGGTGAAATTTATTAACTACTTTGTTGCAGTAGCTACATTTCACCAGGAGAGGACAGTCTTTCCTGACGTGGGCCGTCTTCTTGCAGTACCAGCAGGACTGCCTTTGACCTTTGTAAGACACGGAGACTTTATCTCCGCGCATTACAACATCCTTGGGAATGTCTCTGTGCAAGTCCATGTAGACTACGATGTCGCCCGTCTTTTGAAGAGGAGAATCAGGGTGCTGAGGGTACGAAACCCTATGCACCACACCGTAGTCAGCCATGTAACCTTTGAGATATTTCTCGGTCATCAGCGGCGATGCACCCCGGATAACGACTGGAACATATCCGGGTTCTGCATAGCTCAGGTGGACGGTGGTCTGCCCTACCTTGATAAAATCAGCAGACACAATTCGGTCTGCCACATTACGTTGCCTACAGAGTATCCTCGACTCAGTCGGGGTAAGTCTCTGTAGGACCAAAACAGCGGGATCGCCAGACGGGAGTACAGGAGGTATACTCGTTTTTGAGTACAACTCCTTCATGAACATGCCGACGGAAAAGGGCCCGTCGGCAATCATATTCACCATGTTCTCCATGGTGAATGAAAAAGTCACAAAGAGTTCGGAGGGGGGTGAATCCTCCCTCGGGGATACCGGGGGGAGGGTCACAAAGTCACAAGGTTTATTCACGCGCGCGTTGAAGATGACTAGATGCGGCGTGAATAAACCTAAGTCCACGAAAAGAGTCACAAATACTCACTCACAACTGGTCGCTCTGCCTGTCGCTCTCGTGCTGTTGGAGATGGAGCAGATGATGTTTGCTCCAGCGAGCACCCTAAAAGTGATCTTGTAGCAGGGTGCTCAGGCGCACATGCTTAAAGCGTTGTTTTTCATGAAGCCCTTCATGGGCTTCAAAGCTTTAGTAAACGCCTCAGTTTCGAGGCTCGTTTCTCCACCGATTGGTCATCAGAAGTCTAGAGGGAACGTATAAAGATAGGCATAATTATTATTATGGTCCCCTCCGATGACCTCACAAAGGCGTTTGGATGACGTGAAATGCCTTTTAAAAACTAAAGGACCTAGTCGATACCATTCTAAGACGAGGAAGGACCGCAGATGTAAAGAGCCTTTTTTCCACATAGATGACGGTGTGGAAAAGGTCCCCCTCGATCTGTCCATTCTTGCTGACCAGAGTTCTTTATTTAGAAACATAATTGGTATCGCTAGATCCAAATGTAATGAATTCCCGGTGGAGTCATCCATCAGGAATCGCACAAAAGAGTAGGAAAACTTAGATAAACTAAGATGATGACACAGACGATTCCAGATGGACTGAGCAAACGAGCACTCGAAGAATATATGTTGAATGGACTCAGTGACACCACAATGTAAACAACCTGCAGATCTGACCACCCTCCATAGATGAAGACGTTGGAGGGAGTAAAATCCGTGGTGCAGCAACCGCCATTGAATAGAAAAAACGGTTCCGTCAAAGGCAATGGCTTTTAATGCCTTTAAAATGGCTGACCACGGATAATCTGGACAGAGACGAAAGATGTCGGTAGTCATGCCGTGGTCAGACTGCTGGTAGAACCAAGACAGCCGCAAATGACCCCAGTCTTGGTGGTCTAAAGTGCGCAAAGCCGGTAATAAAGTCAGTAAGTCCCCGTGAAGTTGATGGTATAAACTTGGGTGACGCATATTAGTAGTAATTGGCAGCAAGGGTGGCAACGGTATCCTATTCACTTTGAAGAATACTCGCAGGTAAACAAACACAAAGTTCGCCCACAAAGGTGGGGGGGAAAAGAAAAACAAAGGGAGTGAAGAGAAACTCTGCCCGAACTGGATGACGGTGCGCAGAATTCCCCCACACACAGTTTATAATAGCACTGCGAACTTTGTGAAGAAGTTCTTTTGATGGTAAAGTGAATAGGCATTTAGCTGATAACACTGATAATATAAATGTTTTCACAAACCGCACCTTGACAAGCATAGATGTGGAAAGATAAAATTTCCTGTCAAGGCGGGTAACACATTTGTCCACCACTTGCTGCCAATGAGTTGAGTCCGAGAGAAAAGAAAATATGAAGCCAAGCACTGTGATCTGACCACACCATGTTATTGGGAATGACTTGAGCTTGTCGATGGTCCATTTCCCAATAGTAATACCCTTCGACTTGACGAGGTTGATGGTGCTCCCCGTCGAAGTGCTGAAGAGATCGAAGGTTTCCTTGTAAATATTCAGGGAATATGAGTCCGAAGCAAACAACGCAACGTCGTCGGCGTAAGCTAAAGTCCTGATGTTGATGGACGCAGCAGGAAACTCATATCCCCGAACCTCCGGGTGGCGGTTCAAGAATTGCAATAATGGCTCCAAATAAAAGATATACAGGAGAGGTGATAGAGGACATCCCTGCCTGACACCTTTTAGTAGTTCGAAAGTAGATGAAGTGGAGCCATTAACCGCCACACATGATGTGACCGATGCATACAGTGAGGAAATAATCACAGCAAAAGTCCGAAGATGAAGCTGTGATTATCATCCAAGGTGATGATGAAGTGTTTCATCCAAGGTGAAACACTTGGAATAGAAATTCGTGATTCACCTTGTCAAACGCTTTTTCCTGGTCGAGACTTAGCACTGCAAGAGTTTGTTGTCGAACTTGCGCTTCTTCCATTACACACCGAATGGTAATGAGATTGTCTGTCATCCTGCGCGTCGGAATTGAGCAGGATTGACCCGGATCGAAAAACTCGTCGGCGATGAGTTTAAGCCGTTGCTGGAAAACCCCAGTGAAGATTTTATAGTCCGTATTGAGTAATGTAATCGGTCTCCACTGGGTCACGAGTTTTGGATCCGGGCATTTAGGGAGTAAGATGATTTTCCCTACAGTAAATTCCGGTGTGATGGAAGACGGGTCTTGAAGAATGGAATTAAAGACTCGCACCAGGAAAGGCCCAAGAATTTTCCACGACGAATTGAAGAATGAGTAAGGTATGCCGTCTAAGCCCGGGCTGGACTCATACTTCAAGGGGTTACCGGGGGGAGGGTCACAAAGTCACAAGGTTTATTCACGCGCGCGTTGAAGATGACTAGATGTGGCGTAAATAAACCTAAGTCCACGAAAAGAGTCACAAACACTCACTCACAACTGGTCGCTCTGCCTGTCGCTCTCGTCGCTCTCTCTCAGGTCGCTCTGCCAGGCGCTCTCTTCTGACTGTGTTCTGCCTTGAGTTTTTAAAGGCCGAACTGCTTTGCATGTGTTGTATAAATTTGTTCTGTTGAATAAATTTGTTCTTGGCGAATGGGCGTCCTCCAGCATTCCTCCTGCATTGATGGGCACTTCGAAAAATCTTCGAAGTAGGAGTGAAGTGGCTGACGTCATTCTCCACCCAACACGATGCTGTCCCCGCTCGATGTTTCTTAACTTCAGTCTTGGGCGTCGTCTGCCTCTCTCTGTTGTCAGATGGCTTCCTCTTCTTCGTTCGTCGATGAGAAGACCTTGATAAGCGATCTGACAACTACAAACGTTTTTGGGAAAAATTGACTTAATTGCAATTCAGAAATAAACATCGCAAACCATTTAACTTCTTTAGCTGCATTGGCCAAAGCAACATACTCCGCTTCCATAGTGGATGTTGTTACACATTTCTGTTTTGATGATTTCCAAATAATAGCATTATTACCAATCATCACACATAGCCCAAAAAAAGAATGACGGTCATCGATATTATGCGTCCCATATTAAATTAATAGGACCCTTAGAATAACATAAGGAATAATCAATAGTGCCCTGTAAATACCGAAGCACACGCTTCGCTGCTGTCCTGTGTTTCTTCCCTGGATTGGAAGAAAATTGCGCCAGTTTAATAACTGTATGTAGAATATCAGGTCTGGTAGACAAAGCTAAAAACATTAACGAGCCAATAAGTTCCCGATAAGGAATTTTTTTTATATCTTCTATGTCACCGCATGTTATAGAGCAATCTCTTCGTGGCAACACAAATCTTGGTTCTAGAGTAGACTTAATGTATGTGGATTGGTTAAGAAATCTTCTTGAACCGGAACTTCCATTTCTGGCCTCTGTATCAGAATTGACCATTGGATGCACGCAGCTCGAAATTTAAAACGCAATAACGTTAAAACGTTTGACACTTTATCACCAATTTTTTTATATATAATATAGAAACCTTCCTTTAAATTATCTGTTTAATATTAGGCACATGCACATATTAGAAGATTAATAAAAAAAATATTTATAACATGCTGCTCTCATAATGAAGAGCGTTGCAAATCGACAAAATAGCGATGTATATCTCATCTTATAAATAAATCTCTTATGCAGCTACATATCTCAAACTGCTTGTATATTTCAACCCCTACATTTATTTTCTAGCAATAGGCAGAAATATTTATCAGAGTGTAATAAAAAAATGACATTTAGACTTACTTAGAGCACTGGAGCATAAAAGGAGAAAATTTTCATATTTCGCGCGCACTGACACCTCCATTACACAATACCGCAGTCCAGAACGGGAAAAAACAATTCAAAACACAGCAGAAGACACTCCTGCCTTCGATGTCTTAATTATTTTTAAATGGAATTAGAAAATATTATAGTATTTCAATAAAAATCCGAGTCCTTGCAATCGTCCTCCTCCCCGTCGCTACGTCACTTTTGGCTGCGCCATTGCATCACGTCATCAACCTCGCTAAGATAACAAAGGAGATTTGAACTTCGCGCCGTTGCTCGTAATAGGCTGATTTAAGTATAGATGGCAGCGCTTACGCTTTATGAATCTGAGGCTATGACGCTATGGTCGATATGAGGAGAAAATCTCGGCAATGTTAAGAATACTGTAAATTGTTCAGTTCCACAATGTTCGAACAACAATGTTAAAAACACAAATCTCAAGTTTCATGGATTTCCTACAGATCGAAAAATTCAGTGAGGTTAAATGAGATGTCGTAGCCTAGCCCAATATTTAGCACCGTCACTTTCGTAAATCGTAATTCATTATAAAATTTGCTCACTGTTAGTCAATACTTGTTTATTTTCGTCAGTTTTTGCTCCTATTAACTGAAGCTTTTCTTTCAAGTCTTTAACTTTCATCTTCACTAAACTTTTGTAAATAAACTAGAACAAAATTCATAAACCGTAGCGGAAACCATCTGGCGGATAAATTTGGCATTTAAATCAACCTATAGGGGGAGCCAAGGTTGTTAAAGAGAAGGTGGCCTCTATCGGGGTGATCGATGGTCATTGGCTACTGACGTATGACGTCAGCTGGAAAGTTTGGAGTAGACGAATGCATAGAAAACTATATGGAATATAGTGCGGTGACCTTTATTTTCCAGCCTATTTCTACTATTTATCACCAATATAAATGAAGAAAAACGTGTCAAGGTTTTATTATATAAATTCAGAGATGGCAAATAAAAGATCTATTTATATACATTTGCAAATACTGTAACAGCGACGCCACCTCGTCAAAGCAATTCTTTAACGATTAACCTGTTACAGTATTCAATCATTTAGCATTATGGTCTATAGTATACCATTATGTACATCTGCCACTGCTTGTATGGTTATAAAAATATGATAGGAAGAAAAAAAAGTAATGCCTATATACCCAATTACTTTCTGTTTGAGTCTGACCGAACGTTTTCGTTTTGTTCAAATTACAATTTGAGAGTGAAAGCGTATCCCACCTCGTCGTTTTTCCCAACGTGGTTTATAGAGTCTTCAAATGAATCTGAAGCCACTGAACAGTTTCAATTACTTGGTACGAGTGAAGGTGGTGAAGATGAAAGCGATAAGTCTTGTGTATATTTTGGGCGTGTTCGACATGTGCACACTAAACGCATCTAATGACATCACTCCGTACGAGCGGTGAAAAAAGTGTAGTGCATTTTGTGTGCGTCATGAAAAACAGGAAAGAGCACGAAAATGGGATGTTCACCTCACCCGTGCTACCATGAAAAGTATGCGTACTGCTGAAAAAAAACTCATCATAACATCTGCATTCATATAACACGCCGAAATCGATCGTTACACAGGTAGATTTCAATGTCAGTTTAAACGATATGCAGAATTCAATTACTTTTATACCTGTTGTCTCTTTAACTGTAACTAAAATTCCGAACTATCTATCGCTACATTTCAAGCTCTAGGGCAGCGCCATCTTGTAACGCACTAAACGACCATAAACGACTCTACTCCTAACCTAGGGTTATTTAGTGCGCGCACGAAACGCCCGGTAGTACGCGCACGAAACGCCCGGTAGTGCGCGCACTGGCGATGACGAACACGAACGGGTTCCATGACGAACACGTTAGTGCGTTTAGTGGACGCACAAAGACGTTTAGTGCGCCATGTCGAACGCGCCCTTTATTTTCTAAACTTCTCTCTCAGGTTTCAAATTTTCTCTTAACTTTCGATTTTCTCGTAGTGCAATCTGTTGGATTTTTGCGTTTTAACACTCGTATCAAGAGCACATCTCCTGCTCAGGAATTCTCCTGCTCGTTACGTGTCTGCTCTTTTTCATTATAATTAGGGGAAGGGGGGTTTGCTCATTTAATGAAATTTTGCTCGTATCTTTTGCCATGAGAAGAATAAATGCATGGAAATATAATAAATCCACTCTATATTATAATATTGGACTAAAATAATAAATAATTGCGTTTATTATTAGCAAAAGCACATGGAACTCCAGCCATCTCAGCTTTGTCATGTTAAAAGGGGCGAATCGCCTGCTGCCAACCTTCCAGGTGACGTCACAATACCAGAAGGCACTGAGAGTGCTTTTGAGAGAAATCGGCCGATAGAGGCCACCTTCTTTTTAACAACCTTGAGGGGGAGCAAGTCACGTGGGTAACGCACGCAATAGCTGTTTGATGCTACCAAATGACGTGTTTATGTTAGCGAGCTCAAATCACAATTTGACATAAATTCAAATGAAAATTCATAGAAAGATAACTTACAAACGTATTTTAAAAATTTCTTCACCCCTCTATCATGAATAAAACCACCTAAAATGTGACTATTTTCATTTTTTGTGAACTTCCATGTATAAATTCTGAAAAAATTTTGAAACTGCATATTTCATTTCTGTGACATTATTTAACGATTTCTATTATTTTTTCAAAAAAAGTGAAATAAAGTATGTGAAAATGAAATACATGCTATAAACAAACATCTCCGATTTATTACAAAA
This sequence comes from Rhysida immarginata, assembly GCA_023313115.1. NCBI lineage: Eukaryota > Metazoa > Arthropoda > Chilopoda > Scolopendromorpha > Scolopendridae > Rhysida > Rhysida immarginata. Next base: position 4,223 of record JAHWFO010098772.1, on the reverse strand, counting down.
ATTTTTGGTCCAAAAAGAAGTTTCCCGAGATATCACAGAAATCACTTATTTCTTCAAAAAATGGCCTGGCGTAAGACGGTTAAGAAATAAATTACCATCAGTATCTTTAAATACTTTCATACCCAGCAAATATGTAAAGTGACCAAGATCTTTAACTTCAAATTTATCATGTCTATCGCTGGCACTGCCTAACCAACTGAGCTTCCGCGGATATGAACAGCTTTGCTGTTACAAGATATCCAAATAAACTTCATTGAAGCCACAACGCAGCAACTCAATCGGCTGTACCAGCGATAGGCATGGTCCCCGGTTCGAATCCGGGTCGCGGAATTTTTCCTTCCCTTTTCAATTTGTCTTTCGAAATATTGGAGTGTTTCTTCAGTTATTATCTTATATTTGAGTTATTTCCATCAATTTATTTGATGGTTAAAGGGTAAGGACTATTCCCGACCTTCGAGTTGGGGCCTGTTCTGCCGATTGAGTTGCTGCATTGTGCCTTCAATGAAGTTTATTTGGATATCTTGTAACAGCAAAGCTGTTCATATCCGCGGTAGCTCAGTTGGTTAGGCAGTGCCAGCGATAGGCATGGTCCCGGTCCAAATCCGGGTCGCGGAATTTTTCCTTCCCTTTTCAATTTGTCTTTCGAAATATTGGAGTGTTTCTTCAGTTATTATCTTATATTTCAAATTCATCATTCAACATTTTATAGAACCATTGAATCGTTGACTCCTTATCAGTAAAAATGGCAATGTCATCAACATACACTATATGATCACAAATATCCGGACACATGCACGTTTGCGCTCTAGCCACGATTTCATGAAAATCAATAGGGCGTTGCACATCCCTTTGCCCGAATCACAGCTTCCACCCTTCGGGGAAGACTTTCCACCAAATGTTGGTAGGTACTTTCCGGAATGTTCCTCCATTCCTCCCGAAGAGCGAGAATAAGTTTAGGTACAGAAGTTGGCCGATGTGATCTGGCCCGCAAGCGTCTTTCCAATTCATCCCACAGACTCTCTAGGATTGAGGTCGGGACTTTGTGCCGGCCAACCCATTTCTTCGACCCCTGAGCCCGCAAACCACTGCTGTACACGCCTCGCTTTGTGGCACGGAGCACTGTCGTGTTGGTAGAGAAATGGCCCGTTTCCGAAAAATTGCCACAACGTTGGAAGTGCACAGTTGTCCAAAACATTCAGATAACGGTCGGAGTTCATGATTCCTTGCACAGGAACGAGCTGGCCCAGTCCGTACCATGAAAATGAGCCCCACGCCATGACTCCTCCTCCTTCGAACTTGACTGTGGACTCTGTGCACTCAGGTAAGAAGCGTTCTCCAGGTATGCGCCAAACCCAAACTCGTCCATCGGATTGCCAGAGTGTGTAGCGAGATTCGTCTGTCCACATTACACGTTTCCATTGGTCCATTGTCCAGTTTCAGTGGGCTCTGCACCACTCCAGACGTCGCTTGGCGTTGACCCTGCTGATGTGGGGCTTGTGGGCAGCAGCACGGCCATGGAATCCCATCGTGTGCAGTTCCCGACGAATTGTCATGGTACTGGCATCATTTGCAGAGGCGTTTCGAAACTCTGTGGCAATTTTTTCCGCCGAGGACTTCCGGTTGCTGCGGGTGACACGACGAAGCACTCGACGGTCTCTGTCCGTTAGTTTCTTGGGTCTACCGGTTCGTTGTTGAACTGTTGTTGATCCCCGGGTCTTCCATTTCATAATGACATCGCCTGCTGTTGACTTGGGTATCTGAAGAAGGCTGGAAATGTCACGCACGGACTTGCCGCATAGGTGACATCCAACAATGGTTCCACGTTGGAACTCACTGAGCTCTGCCGAACGACCCATTCTTGCCAATGTCCAAGCAGAGTTGTGTCTGATGGTGTGCGAAGCTATTTAAATGATCTGCAAGTCATTATCATGTGACATTGGGCCAATCGATGATCTGTGAGGGGTGTCCGGATATTTTTGATCATATAGTGTATATCACTATAATGGTTGACGTATTCAAACTATAAACATAAGTTGATGACAACAATCGTTTAAAACCAATTTGGATTAAATATTCATTGAGGGTTGAATACCAATTATAACCCGATTGTTTTAACCCATAAATAGATTTTTGCAAACGGACAGCTTTCCCATGACATTTTTCACAGCCTGGCGGAATGCTCATATAGAGTTCCTCTTTAAGTTCACTGTTCAAGTAAGCACATTTTATGTCAAAATGACGAGTGTGCCAATTTAAAAGAACACTTAAAGCTAACAGAATACGAAAAACATATATATTGGCAACAGGTGCATAAGTTTTTTCATAATCATTTGGTTTTGTGAAAAACCTCGCGCAACAAGTCGAGCTCGATAACGAGAAACATTACCTGCAGCGTCTTTCTTAGCACGAATTACCCAACGACAACCAATGCATCTCTTGCCTGGCGGTAGGTCTACGACTCTCCAAGTATCAAGCTTGCAGTGACAGTCCAATTCTTCATTTATTGCTTCATTCCATTTATGTGCTTGTGGGGAAGCTAGTGCATCTTCATAAGTCTCGGGTTCAATGACTTCCACTATGTTGAGCTGAATTGGTTCCTTGGGCTTACCAGCCCTTCCATAGGGGTTTCGCACTATTTTGGATTTTCGTGGTCGACCTTGTTTGAGTCGTTCAATGGATTCCGTGGAAGTGACAACAGTATCGACCCGGCCATCATCTAGGACATCAGCAACTGATGAACTGTCATCACTCTCTGATATGATTGAAGGTAATGTCTTCTCCGGAATGGTAGTGTCATTAGTCGGACGACTATTTTCGGAATAGTCTACCCATATGCGATTGAATCTAAATGGTTCCATCTCAACTTCTTGAGTCCATTCAGAAACAAGTTTAGTTTCATCAAACTTCACGTGTTTGCTCTGTACAACGTCTTGGAGCTTCGGACACCATTGTCTATACCCCTTAGTCTGGGAGGAGTAACCGACTAAAATGGCGGGATAAGCTCGATCATCAAGCTTCTTTCTCCGTTCCGCCAAAATGTGTACATACGCCAAACAACCATAAGCCCGAAGATGTCGAACACTTACTTTTCTTTTGACCCATATGCCTTCTGGAATTTCATTTGTAGTAGAATGTAAAACTCTGTTTCGTACATACGCCGCAGCAGTAACGGCTTCAGCCCAAAATTTTTGTGGTAGTTTAGCTGAATGAAGAGATGCTCGTGATAGATCAAGCAAAGTCCTAGTGGTTCGCTCCGCGACTCCGTTCATCTGAGGAGTACTGACGTTTGTGCGTTCGTGCACAATCCCTAGTTGCTCGAAGAATTGGGATAGAGTTAGGTTACAATACTTCAAACCGTTGTCAGTTCGAAATCGTTTGCATTTTTTCTCTTTACTTCGCTCAGACTTGGCGATGTATTTTTTTACACAATCAACTGCTTCTGCTTTATTTCTAATACAGTAGACAGTAATCTTCCTGGAAAAATCATCTACGAAGGTTATAAAATATCTAGAACCTTCATCTGATAATACTGGCATCGGTCCACAAACGTCGGAATGGGTCAGCTCTAAAATATCACTGGATTGTCTATTTCTGAGCTTTTTAAATGGAGCTTTAGTAGATTTACCAATTTTCACAATCTTCTCATACGCTAGTTGTTTGAATTTTGCCTTCTAAACCATGTACAAGTTGTTTTTTAACCGTTGTTTGAAGAGTCTGATAGTTGACGTGGCAGAAATGTTTATGCCATAACTCACTATCAACAACAGTTGTTTCTTGCACTTCACAGTCCATGGCCGAGTTAACCACTGCATTACCATGGACAGCGTAGAGGTTGTTTTCTCTGTGAGCTTGGACAATTGTCTTACTGCGATGATCAGCCTTGATCTTTGCTATTCCCCATCTTGAAAGGTAACAATTTTTCATTTTTCTGCAATTCTAGCAACTGATAATAGATTACGACGTACGTTAGGAACGTAATACACATCTTTTACAGTTAATTGATTCACTACGTGACCAATTTGAAATTCCATTTCAATTTCTCCAATACCTTCTGCTCTCAACCGCTCACTAAAATTTGCAAATCCATCAGCCATTTGAATGGATTCACTCGGAATTGTTCAAAATGTGTGGCAATTTGATACATAGTGTGCAGCACCACTGTCTAGAATCCACTTTTCGTTTTCACAATTTGTCAAGTTGAAAGAAAGAAGAAGTGAGCCTTT
>JAHWFO010098770.1:0-12251 GCA_023313115.1 Rhysida immarginata | reverse complement strand
TTTCTTCCTTAAAAGTGATAAAGGAAATAGTACAGTTATTCTAAAGAAAAGTGATTATTTCAGTAGAGTAGATGCTTTAATTGCTGAAGGCCCGTTCGAGGTTATTAATAAGAAAAATCCGTTAACAACACTGGTCAGGGAAGTCAGGGAGGCAGTAAAGAGTAGCCCCAATCTCATTCCCCCAAACTCTGCCTCTTCGCTCAGCATTAAAAACCCGACTTTACCTAGGTTATATGCTCTCCCTAAGATACACAAACCTGGAAACAAAATGAGGCCGATTGTGTCAAATAATGACTCTCCTACTTACCAGCTTTCTAAATTTCTAGCAGAGTTTTTAAAAACCTTAAAATTGTCGAACTTCGACAGTTCGGTTAGTAATAGTATTGAATTAGTGAAAAAATTGAAAAATAAGGTCATTAAGAAAGGGGAAATTTTGGTATCCTTCGATATTGTCTCCTTGTTCCCTAGCATCCCTATACCTGAAACTATAAACTTTTTAACTAATATTTTGAGTGAGAACAAAGTTCCTGAAAACATACGCAACGAATGTTTAAGTCTAACGAGGTTATGTACCAATAATAATATTTTTAAATATAATGGGAAAGTTTACAAAATGGTGGGCGGGACACCGATGGGCTCTTGCCTTAGCCCTATTTTGGCTGAAATATTTCTGAAAAGTTTCGAGGATATCCTAAAGAATTCCGGATACTAATCTACATTTTAAAACACTTTAAGAGAAAATATGTGAATATTAAAAATAAATTGTAAATTAGTATTTAAGTAAACTAGTGTAAAGAGAGAATTTAAACGAATAAACTTGAAGAACTGAAAAGTTAAATGGAGAGTGAAGTTATTCTTTATATATTTGAACAAATAAAAGTTCTTTAATTTGTAGACATTCCCACATAATGATAAACGAAGTGAGCCAGAATTGCTGAAGCTTGTGTAAGCACCTATTATTTCTTCATATTCTATTACTAAAGCGTTTCTACGTTAACATCTACATGTTGAAGCAAGTGATTAGCTACTAGCAATTAACAAATTTTCTAACAGTAATTAATTATGGATATTGTTAGGCTTAACAGCAATATGCTCTTGATACCAATAAGCTATGGATATTAATAGGTCTAACAACTCGTAAGGATTTGGTTGATATATTACACGCCATATCTTTCCACAATTTCCACTATCATTATTTACGTGTTATGTTCATTCATGAGATGTCTTTACACGTATACTTGCAACTAGACCAATATCTGCGATCACTAGTTACTCTTATATATTCATTCATGAGTCTGCGATTTGTTTTATATATTACATGCCATATCTGGATATTGGATATTTTTAAGGGGGGTACCTTAATGGTACCATTAGAGCACGTGCTATTGTACCTATTCCTGCTATCTCACGTTCGAACATGTTCGTGCTCTGTCCCATATTAATGGATGTAGGAGCAGAGTGTGAAAAAGTTAATTCGTTTTCAAGTTATCGTTATAAATAATAAGCTCCCTACGAATAAAAAATTCTTTGGGTTTAGACATCGATCTCCCCCTTTCAATAATCGTCAATCACGTGCATCCTGCACGCGCACCATCTCAACAACGTTTAGAGCACGCGCAGAGTCGAACTGAAGTGCTTAGCACGCGTTTTCCCCAATGTAAGGATACTTCATCTATTGCAGCAATTCACTACAAGTACTCTCTCTATTGCAACGCAATGCATTGTTGGAAATGTGTCTACAGACTTACGTACGGACGGACAGCTGGACAAACCAATCACATAAGCAATTTCCTACGAAAATGTGCTTAAAACATGAGTTAATGGGCTCATTTGGGGCTCATATTGTTCAGCAAAGAATCGCTCAACTATTATAGGATATGTAACAAATGTGCTCACGAGTTTTCTCTAATTCTGCAAATACCAAGTATAACTGTTACAGGAAGTAACTAGCAAGTGGAAAATTCAAGGAAAAATTCTAATGAAATCAATAGACAGGATGCAATAGATAGTCTTCAACTGAAAAACTGCTACAAAGTTCCGCAATTGAATGATTTCATTGAATGCATCAGAAATATTTGGAAAAATATTTCATTGGAACTTTACTCTCATCTTACTAATAGAACGCCCATAAGATTTGAGGCTATTACTAAAGCCAAAGGTGACTTTACAAAGTGGTAAAATCAGATGTCCTAAACTTTTGAAACGAGTGTTTTCATAAGAATAATTTCAAAATTTTATTCCCTTGAATTATTACATTTTTATAATTAACAATAGTTCTGGCAACAGAAAAGAGCACAATTGTTTTATGGACTGGGGTCAAGGCAAAAGCCACGTTAGGCTATATGGGGAGAGGGGGAGGGTCAAAATAGGTCATAATGGAACTTCGCGGTTTATGAGTGCTCCCTAAGCTGCTTTCTTTGACAAAAATATAATATTTACGAGAAAAATAATTTTTACTCAAACTGCACTTTAAATATGTTTTATAATATTTCTTGTAATGAAAATATCAAATATAAATTGATGCTCAGAATACAATGTTCAGGTGACTTCAGTGCCGTCGCTGTCTTTTTCGTCGATCATATCGCGTGCTTCAAACCGGCGATAACGATGCTTAAATGTGCTTAAGTAAAGGACGTATTCATTCATCTACATTAATCTTCTCTCGGTGAAACTAATTGTTTGTTGTAGCAATTAAGCAATTCGTAGTAATGAATTTTTACCCTTAGAACACGTTCCACGAATCGATTTGAAATATTTTTCCTGTAACATGAATTGTCATCGGTACTGAATATGTGTTTCAAGTTTCAGCTCTTTACCTTGTCAGGAAGCTGTTTTAATATTATTGATTGTAAGATTTGTACCATACAGATAAACAGAAATACAGATATACAGATAAACTTGTTGGTGAATTAATTGAAAGTGTGGATAAAGGGAATATACTTATGAAAGTTCAGAATTCACTCAGCATTGTTCATTGCAGATATTTCTTCTTACTGGGCTATTCGCCGTTTCAGGTTCTTCCTTTTCCTCTTCGTTTAGTCCTTGTGCCTTAAAAGCATCAGAATGAACGTGGCTGAACGTGTATATTGGCTTTCGTTCCCTCTCCCGTGTTTTCTCTGTGTGAGATGAAGAGATGTATTTCAAATACTTTTTGCATTGGTCTAAAACTTGGTTATATTCCCAATTACTTCGATTATGTCTGGTATTTTCCATTTTAAGGTACTGCAGGATCATCATCGTTCCTCATGTTAAGATATTGTACCTGTGGGATTTCTGGAGTCAACCCCATTAAGTGATATAGAATACGTCTTAAGTTTCGAAACAGGGATGCCACGTTTAAACTGTGAATGTCACGAGAAGTGTTGATCACGAAAATTTTAATAATCTAAAATCATGTGAGAACGATATAGATATTTGAAAAATTAACGATATTGCATTCTATAGAACATTAAACCAAGCATGTTATAGATACTGATTGACTTTGTGCTGACGTCATCGGCTGATGCATTCGCAGTATAAAGTTTAGTCACGAAAATGTGAGGAGTGGCGGACATTAATTCAGTCTTGCTCCGGCTTGCATTGTACGAGCAACACGTTTTAGAAATCATTTGATTTGTATTTTTTTGCTTTATAAAATAGATAAAAAACAAAACCTTAATAGTTTATAGTGTATCAGATATTTGTCTTTTATGTGTGGATATTTCGCAAAAAGTACAGGATTTTCAAATTTACGCACATTACACATCAGAAGTGTTATAGAAAACGTTAACAGGAAAATAGATGCAGAGATGGGGACTCCAAAAAAACCTTGATGTACGCTGCTGAGCTTCAAAGTTGAGGTGAAGCGCCGCCAAGGAGAAACAAGTGCCACGAAACATTGGTATCTGGAGTCATACAGACTGCAATGCTTTCGGCATCTGCTGAATGATGGGTGGTGGACCATCCCTGGGGCCAGCATGATGTCGATTGAATTTGGGTCTCGGGAGCTGGGAGCCGAGGTCTTGGTCGTGCTCCTCGATACTTTCCCGGACGCGTCGCGGTGCCCTGCTGGAGTGTGCATAACCAGATCGGGCGAAAGCGCTTTCCAGGTGCGTCGATGGACCTTCACAGTGCCAAGAAGACGTATTTCAGACCAGCTTGTATTCTTCCAGCAGTGGTTACAGAATGATTCTTATCAGAGATTTCCCGTCGAATACGACAACGTACACCCATTCGATGGAGCAGAAACTGCGGCTCATCGGAGAATGCAACCCTTTGCCAATAACGTGATTACAATTTCTGTACTGCAATGCGAAATTGTAACCAATGAACTTTTGTCCGCATGGGTGCAGCGACCATTATTACTGCGGCAAACCAGACGCAACAGGCTTGCTGTTAGTCCGTGTAGACATACGTTTGATAGTGCCCTCTATTCTCACTGAATGCCATACCCGCAAATTTCAGTCAGTCTACAACGAAGGGTCTCCTTTAGACTGTAAAAGGTGGCCCCGCTTCGGATTTGTTCGCTTACGTCTTCTTGTTCTTCTAGGAGGGTTCACATTTCTTTCGTTCTTCTAGTCTAACTCTGTATTGTAAGTCTCCCATCCTATTTCTGCCGAGAATACGACCCAACTGAAGATGATAGAGCTGATGTAAAGCGATCTGTTTCGACGAGACTACTGTCGACGGCATCTTATAGGCGTTTTCAATCCTAAAGCTTTATTCTTATACGAACAACGACTTCTATAGCATTGATTGTTTGCGTGCATTAAAATTCGTAGTGAATTACTAGCAGACCGCAGTTAAAACACTTCATGCCGGCAGATGGCGATAGAGCCGTTGCTCATCAATTTTGCGCAATGATCGTCTTATGTTCTTTGCTCATAACTTCACTTATAGTCGGAGGTGCTCCCAATGACAAAGGATTTCATATTAAAAGTAGGTTTTAGTGAAATTTACGGAATAAATGTCAGCTATTCTTTATTGTTTTTTTTAATGTTAATAAATTTCGGGAGGAGCCCAGTCTTCCTGAGTCTTCCTAAAAGGACTTGGTGTAGCGTGAAACAGTTTTTATTATAAAAATAAAAAAATAAGTTTTTATTCAAGTCTTGGTAATTAAAACATGTCCTAGAAGAACTACTGTGTTTGTTTGGAGTTTTTGAAATGTCTCGGAGGTGAAGTGATGTAACTTCATCTTCTCACGGTGTAACGGTGATTAATCGATTAGATTGATTTATACATAATTAATAATAATATTCGTATAGGATTTTTTTTGAAAAAGATAAAACATGGGATTCGAAAGATCGATTGTACTTTACCGATCATAGTTATCGCAAAATTGCCCAACCTTAAAATAAATGCCACTGGTTGTAGCGGCCAGGCCAAAAGGTAGAGAACCTCCCTACGGTCTTCAGCCGTGCGCTCCACAGGCTTCTCTTCCTTCGCTCCACATCCGTGCTGTTTGTTTGATTACCCACGTAAATGCTACTTTCCTTCCGTTCATTCAACGCATTTTTTCATGTTCCTTTTGGTGAGTAGAGTTGTACCATGTCAACATAGTACATTATCTGGAACGGCCAGAGGTAAAATATCGGAGAAAAAATAAAATATGTCACGAGATTACTGGATGTGGCGATAATATTCGTTGAATAGAAGAACAAATGTCATGAATGCGCCGCGCATAAACGGCTCTTTAAAGAAAACCAATCATCGTGTAGGAAGTTAGATCCAAATTACATTTTATATGAAAAAGGCTAGATAAATGAGATTAAAGAATAAGTGCTCCAATCTTGAAATTATATCTAAAAAGTGAAAACTCTAATCCATAAGTAGTAAAGAGGAAATGTCGGATACCTATTTAGGGTACAAGGTACACATCCTCAGCGGCCAAAAGACTTTTCTTGATCTTTAAAATTTTGCTGCAACTTCTCTATTTAACACACACAAGAAGCTATGTTGGTCAGCACAAAAGCAGATTTTTAGTTATAAATATATACTCTCTGTAAGTGTTGCTATCGCAATAAGATACACAAGCAATTTGCGCTAAAACGTCGAAACCACACAAGTTCGCCAGAGTAAAGTTCGTTTTACTTACTCAAACCACTTCGTTTCTATGGTCGTAAAACTGCTGACCAGCTGCCGACAGTTTCATAGTTCCTTTCAACGACCTGATATGGATGTAAGCGAAATTATCCAACATAACTGGTAATACACAATGTTTAAAAATTCTATTCGTTCCATCATTGAAGTTGCTTTCAACGGGCGCACGGCTGGGCATTGTTGATCCATAGGCGAAGCTTCGTACCATGCAGTCCACAAAAAAGTCATATGCACAATACGAACAACGTCAGGTATACTATGTAGAAGACAGCGATTGCACCCCCCCCCCGCCTCTTTCATGAGCTTACCCACGACTGTCACGTGGTCTCTGGGATTTAAAAACTGAAACGGGAGGGTACTCAACTAATTCTCAGGTAAAACGGCTACCAGCTTAAGTTGCTCCATACGAGGTATAGGTAGATTTGGCGGTTTGGGTTGCCTGGAGATTTTTCTGCTATCGGAGTGAAGCATGATGGTCGTGGGGTGACGCTATAGGGTTGTTTCAGTTTTTTTCGGTATGGGTCCGCTGATCGTAGCGTATGGAAACAAGTATTCCGAAACATGCATATGCTGTACATTCTGGACAACTCAGTGATCCACGCGTGTTTGCATTCTATGGAAACGCGTTTTTTGATAACGTGAGAAAACCGAAACAAAGTCCTTCGGGAATGATACGATAGAACTACAAAGGATTCACATTGGAACAATCAACTGAACATCTTTCCCTCGATGGCCTGGTCTTCTCAAAGCCCGGACCTCAATCCCATAGAAAACCTGTGGGACGAATTGGAATGATAGATGCAGGCCAGATCTGCAAGAATTTCTTCATTGCCTAAGTTGGACGGATGCAGGTTCAAAGACTTGTGGATAATTTACCCAGAAGGTTTGCTGCTGTAATTGAGTTTACTAGCTCCTACTAAGTTTGAATAACCTGTTGAAAATCCTGTTGTTTCATTTGTTTCAATACCCATCATTGCCCAATCACTTTCTTCCACTTGTCTTTCGAACCATACATAAGCCCTAATTTGACTATTTCTAATGAGCAAAGATGTTCAGTTGATTGTTCCAATGCGAATCCTTTGTAGTTCTATCGTGTCATTCCCGAAGGACTTTGTTTCGGTTCTCTCACGCTATCAAAAACCAAAACCATGTTAAGGAAATTCCAAATAACATTCTATAACCGATCAAATATGATAGAACTAGAGAATTTTTCACTAAAATCGCATTTGTCTTTTGCCGAATGTTTATTTTTTTTTTTGGCTTAGTTGAGTACGTTACTGACTCTGAATGCTGCGCAGTAAAGCATGGTTCCCACATGCGTAAAAACAACGGCAGAAACCACAAAGCAGATAATTCTCTGACGTCACTTCCTGCTTTCGTCTTTCTACTCGACAGAAAATTCTTGTTTTTTTCGAGTTGGATTGAGTCATAGCCTACAAAGATAAGAGAATTCTCTCTCGGGCAGAATGAAGAGAGCAGGAAGTGATGTCAAAAATTTTTTATGTTTTTTGGTTTCTGCCGTTGTTTTGCGTATGTGGGATCCACGTTTTACAGAGCATTGTGGACAATGGTTCGCTTCCAACATTATTCAATCGCCATTCGCTGAGGACGGAAATCCCTAGAGTTTGTGGCCCTGCTGTTGCTCTTAAGCAATAGAATCAATAGGAAGTGACATAAAGAATGGTGCTCAAATTGTAATTCATCGAAACTGGAACATCGATCAATGGAAACGTATCTTATAGAGCGACGAATGCAGGTACACAACTGGCAATCGGAAGGACAAGTTTGGGTCTGTCGAATGTCAGGAGATAGCTTTATGTCTGACCGCGTAATCTTCACTGTGAAAGTTGGAGGAGGCAGTCTCATAGCATATGGCTCCTTTTCATGTTTCAATTGGGCAACTTTGTTCCATTACCAGGAATCATTCTGGCCAGCCAATGAACAATTCTACCCAGACAACATCGTGGAAACAATTTGGGATTAGACCATTCCAATACGAAGATAACTTGACCTAAACTAGCCTAATCAAGCGTAGCCTAGCCTACCCTAGCCTAACTTAACTAAAGTCCCTTTATAAATCCCATTAACGACCTGTGGGATGAATTGCAAGCGTCGACTACGGGCTAGACCACATCGCCAAATATGAACTCATCAACAATCTTCGGGAAGAATGGAAACAATTCCTTTAGGTATCTATTAAAGTCTGACGGCAAGCCTTCCTCGGAGAGCCTTAATAAACGTTATAGAATTAAACGCCATACTAAATTTCGAGAAATCCTGGTTACAGTGCAAATGTACAGGTACCCGGATATTTTTGAACACATAGCGTATGACCCACTTTCATGAAATAGTATAACAAGTTACCAAGGCTGTCCGGAAAGTATCTGGCCATGCAATATGAAAAAGAGACATTAAAGAAGATACAAGAAACGTTTTATATAAGGCAATGACTTCTCAGTCCCCTTCAAAATAGGGATCTTCGGAATGTGAACGACTTTCAAATGATTCTCGGCCATCTTTTAGCAGTTTTTCACTACACTTTGTGATATATATATATACCACACGTTGTATTGTTCCCGAAAACATTCTGAATAATTCTAAGTCTTTCCACAAAATTTAATGTAGATTTATAGTTCCCCGCTCAGTGGTTTTGAAGACGACGGTCACAACTTAACGTGCTTACGTCCCCATAACTGGCACAGTGAAGTAATGAATGTACACGCATGAGGATTCTAGTCCACTCTCCTTAGCTGTCAAGTTACATCGATTTCATACAAATCTTTTTCATCTTAGTAACAATGTCTGGTTGCTTTCAGGGAAGATTTACTTTAACGGCAAAACAACATGGATGTATAAATGCAGAAAATATACCCAGATATCTACTATTATTAAAATCCAAGCTCTCTTTCTGTTCTGTCCCTTTATAGACTGTCACGGATATTTACGCAGTGGAAGATTTTTATAGTAAAGACAAGTAATCGTGAACAGCCATGTAGCCATAACAAAACATAATTTTATTCATATAAAACAAATGCAAAAGCAAATGATAGAAAAATACAATTAAAATAAAAATCAGAAAAATGACGTAGTCTTTCTCTTATGGGGAAGAAAGATACGATGAACGTATCCTCTAACACGAGGATTTACGTTCCTTGGTTAACTAATTAATCACTTTCTAATTGATTAAAATACAATTGGAACAGCTTCTAAGCATGTTCTCCGGCCTCTGGGCTGAACTAGCGAAATGTAGGAATAAGTCACAACGTGGGGAGAAATCTTAAGATTGGCTAGCAGGAAAGAAAGGCTGTATACTGAGGACCCCGTCCTCCAGGAAAACAGCAACGCAATATGCGTGAAACGGCAGGGGAGTCAGGCAATGCTCCTGCAAAGCAAAGAGAAAGCATACCATTAGTCGTGAACAAGAGACGCTTAATGCGCGTGAGACTCAGTGAAGGGACAAATATTTTTATGAGTAACAGAGAGGATAGAAGACATGGGTTAAGGAGACCAGCTTACCTCTGCGGTTGAAAAAGGGCACCTAGATCCTCCTCCAAGTATGCACTTAGTCCCCAGGGCGCAATTATCGTCCAGCCTCCAACTTCGTCTTCGGAAAACGTCTTTTCGTGATGTGGCTCGGGAAACTCAATCCAATAAGGTAGTCCGTAAATCCAAACCAGGTTATGATACGCCGTTATCGACGAGAAGATTTGATGCGACCAACGCTCTCGTTGAATTCCGCTACCTTCAACATGAATATCGTTTCTCGAAAAACTATGCGGGTAGTTCGGCGGTGCACATCTACTGTCTGTGACGACGGTCCTTGTTCGTGCCGGCTCGTTGTCCAAACTGACGGCGACGGGTCCTTTGAAAGAAAATAAACACGTACTTTTACGCTGAGACGGCCTCGCACCTGCCTGTTGGTGTAACTTGACCTCCGTTTGCTCGCCTGGCAATGTCGCTTGACACGGGGATAATTGAGAGACACCCGAACTCATGGGAAAGCGAAATACTTGTCGTCGAGAGCTCGCATTCGCTTTCCTCAATTCCAAAGTTCGTGACTTTCGGGAGGAGTCCCTTATTCGACCTGGTCCCTTGGCTGGTAACTCCTTTCTAACTCTCCTCTCGTAATACTCCCCCTGAGTCTCGAAACTCGCGCGTTTGCGCATCTGACGCTCGCTTCCGCTCTCCGCGTTCTTGTGCCGCCATCTATTGCCACTATGATGCATATTGCGTTTATTAACATTAAGACTATCAATCGTGGCAACAGATGGAGCCAGAGGTTTCTGCCTCTTAGGCTGAGTATGCTGTGGCGACCTACATTGACGCGCGCTCGTGCCGACGCTCACAGTACTCTGTGACATAGACTCTGCCCCTGCAAGACATACCCCGGAACCATCTTTTGTTGTGGATACTTCTGGCCGTGTGGGGGACGATAGGGGGATTTTTATCCCAATTTCGGACTTTTTTCCACAAAAACATTTTATCCTTTTTTCATTTTTCCTTTTCATTTTTCCTTCATCTCTATGGAATTTTGGTTTCGTGATTCAGTTTGTGACGTCATGTTTGTTTGCCAATGAGTTTTGTTTGTGCGTGTGGTGATTGTGAATCAGCGTGTTATCACTACCAACACCTCCTAGGGTGCGTTCACTTATTCGCTTGGAGTCACTCGGAGTCACTCCGGTGACTGAGTCATTCGGATTCCGTTTCTTTATTCGCTCGGAGTGCGACTCTGAGTTAACTCCCTTGACTTCCATCATCAGAGCGAGTTCAGCTATTGGCTCTGAGTTCATGGAGTCACTCTGATTTCAAGGAGTGGCTCGGAGTTTATTTCTTAATTCGCTCGGATTGCGACTAGAAGTTAACTCCCTTAACTCCCATCTTTAAGCTGGAGTCATCGGAGTCATTTTTGATTATTAAGAAAGACAAAGCAACAATGAAAACTGCTAACAATGTTGCGATTTCGATGACGGTTGATTTTGTTAGAATGAGATAACGTTTGCCAGCGTGCTTGCTAGGATCCGTGGCAACAACAATAACAAAAGAAAAGAAGAATTTTCTTAGTTAGCTGACACATGCGCTTTTAACCGTTCAACATGTGCGCTTTTTGTAAAAGTTTTGCTTCGTATAATTTTACGGAAGTAGAGATACATTCAAATATCTGCAAAGTTTTAAGGGTTGTACCTGGTAAGTACTTTAACCATATATATTATGAATTAAGTATAAAGGGAATAATTTAGAGCATAAAGAAATTCAGGAATCATATAAAGGTAGTCCTTACTGCCACGATTGAATTTCGTTCTTAATTATTAACAAAATGGGAATGAATGCACGTTTAGCCGAAATAGGATTTTAATTTTACTTAAGTGCGAATTATATAATGATTGCATGATAGTAATCAAAGTTTTATCGCCTTTTACTTTAAGATAAGGGATATGTATCAGTTAGTAAGAGGAGGGGTTCTTGGGGGCATAGCCCTCTATCTATTGTACTAAATCATTCGTTAATTAAGCTTGCCTACCATAGCGCTGAACACCTAAAGGTCAACATTGCCAATCATTCAAATTGTTACTAGTTTATAAAAAATGCCCTAAAGGGCAATGAAAAAAGTTTATATTATGAAACTTGTTTTAGTTTGTCCATGGAAATAGTGCGCAAGCATGGAAAAGGAGAAGACAAGCAGCACTCTATCTGGCAAAAGTTGGTTCTGTTCTGTACTGTTTTTTTATATTATCGACCCCCATTTTAAACTCCTTGAACCTGTACAATAAAACGTCATATTATTTTATGCTCAGCTTACAACAGTGATCAATATATAGGACACACTGCCGTTATGCCGTACATTCCCTAAAGCTTCAGAATCCAGTATAAAGTTAATGCTTCATAATGTTTATTGGGCTGATTTGGCATATGTGTGTGCATACCATTCACAATGAAGAAGACAAGTTGAACAATTCACTACAGCATGCAAGAAACCAATTTTTAGCTTACAAAATTGAAATTTAAATAAACAAATGATTCCAGGCGCTTTTGATGCACCATCATGTTAGAAAATTAACTTTGCTTTCTAAATTGTAATACTTACTGTAGTCAGAGGAGAAAGCAAACACCTTATTTTCTGTGGATAAGTACTTAAGGTACTTACGAGAGTGAGAGACACAAACACTTTCCACATT
>JAHWFO010098769.1:2817-18561 GCA_023313115.1 Rhysida immarginata | reverse complement strand
GGATCATCCGCCCACGAACGGGCAGCAACTATCTTCGGCTCTGCAGACTATCTGGTGTCAACTGCCTCCAGAAGTGTACCAGGGACTTGCAGACTCACTGCCACGCCGTATTGCTGCACTCCACTCTTTAAAATATTACTTACCCCACATATAATAATGGGATCACCTCGTTTGCATAGAAAGTTTTTTATGACCAATTAACTAATAAGGACATTGATTTCCACCAAGGCTAAGACATGCCTGCCAGTGTCGAGCTAGTTAGAAAATTAATTATTGAAAAACGTCTCCAAGGCATCTGGAATTGCGATATAGCAAAGTTTGTCGGTGTTCATCGTTCAACTGTTGGAGGACTTACGAAGAAACTAGGAAAAGTGGTGTGACAGTGCGGCCGGATCGTCCCAGAAAGAAAACAAAAGCCCAAAACAATGTACTAAGGAGTATTGTGAAAACCGCTAGAACGAAGACTGCTGCCATGATAACTCAAGAATGGTCCAGCATCATTAAAGTAAATGTGTCCGAAAGATTGACAAGACGACGTCTCGCAGAAATGAAGTATGGCTTTCGAGTTGCAAAGAAGAAATCGCTCATTATGGCTAAATGAAGAAAAAAAGAATGGATTGGTGTTACAAATATCGTAGCTGGACTGTTGGAGTGATTTTCAGTGATGAAACCAGAGTTTGCTTGTTTCAGGATGGAACAAAAAGTTCTCTGTAAAAAGGGGGAAGAATTGCTACCAAACTGCATTTCTAAGACAGTGGAATTTGCCCCTGGACTCATGTTGACAGCTGCAGAACTAGGAAGCTTGACTATTATCGATAAAAGTGTAACTTCATCAGTTTACATCAACGTTATGGATAAACATCTCTTGCCTACTGCTGATTATTACTTTCCTGATGGACAGTACGTTTATCACCAGCACACACAGCCAAGATAACCAAACAGTACTTTGAAGACTTGGAAATTGAAGTTTTGGACTGGCCTAGAAACTCTCCAGACCTAAATCCCATCGAAAGGATATGGGATATAATAAAGAAAAAAATTAAGCCAATCTTCCCAAAGTCCATCGACGAAATGAAATCCCAAAACGTTTCATGCTTGAACACGAATGACAGGCACTTGTGGACTCATTGCCTAAGCGAATCGAAGCGGTACTTAAAGCAAAAGGTGGTTCTACTCATTATTAATTGCAGTGTTGCAGGACTTTTGTCACACACATGCTTTTTCATTTCTTCTAATTTGTAACAACAGTCGTAGAATCCATTCAATATAGTTTCAAAGTCGTAACCCTAACATACATTTTATAACTATCGCTTAAATGTAGAAGCGTGCGCACAAAATCAATGTTGCAGGATTTTTGTCATGAGGTTGTAAAAGACGTAAATAAAAAAAGGAGCATTCGTTGATTTTTGAAAATCGATTTTTAGGGGGCAGAAATTCACAAAATCCCAAAATAGGCCTAATTTTAACCCCACTCTGCGGCAAATAAGCCTAATTTTAACCCCACTCTGCAGCAACCCCTTAGATATTTAGCAACCAAGAATAGTTCACATAATTTGCAAAAAAAACAACAAATTCTGCTTTTTTTCATATTTTACCCCCTTTGCCCCCTTATGGCCCTCCGTAAAAATATGCGATTTCTCACAGTTTTTCCAGTATTTCGCGAGTAAAAATAGGTCTATGAAAATGAAAAACGTTGAATCACTGTGGAAAGCGACATAATAAGAGAAGAAACACCTCTTATCCACAAAATATTTTTACTGGACATATACGTATTTCGAACCCTTTGGGTTCATTATTCAATGTCAAAGGATTATGTGAATTAGGGGACAAAAAGGATTATTCCTTTGACATTGAATAATGAACCCAAAGGATTCGAAATACGTATGTGTCCAGTAAAAATATTTTGTGGATAAGAGGTGTTTCTGGAAATTTGGTACGGCGATGACAATTAACGAGATCAACTGTCTGCTTAGTTTATTTTTTGATTATCTGGATCCAATTTTCAGGTAATTTATGTTTTCCGAATTTTTACCGAATTTTTTTTTTTTTTTTTTTTTTTTTTTTTAATAAGTTAAAATAGAAACTCGCATGTTGAAAGCTTAGTTTTTACATTGGTCATAAAATATGGATTTTGTTTTTTGATTTAAAATTTATTTCAAGTATCGCGGACTATTTTTCCATGTTATTATGAACTTACTTCAGATATTGCAAAATTTCATCCAAAAAAATGTCCGAGCAAGGCCGGGTATGTCAGCTCAGCTAGTCTTTAACAAAATCGTTTCATCCTCTTATGACCCAAGTTATTATGAATTCAGCTTATCTCAAAACAACACAATACAGGGTGTTTGGGGGGAAATGAATATTGATTATTTGGTTATAAAGTCCCCTAATTCAGAATAAAAACATTTCGTGTCCCTGGGGGTCAAGGGGTAAATTTTGAAAATTTTAATTTTGTAGGGGTAGGGGTTAGACCCCATGTGTTATTTAGAAAGTTGTAGAGCATCATGTAAAATGTGGGTTTAGAAAAAAATCCGATGAAAAAATCTCATGCCCTGCCCCCTTTATCGAATGGGTAAAGTGAAAGGTATGGCTAGCCGATGTAGACAAAAACCACACTCATTAGAAAACAGTAGTGCCCACATTTGGAGTGGGGTCAACCATTAGCTTTTCAGGGTAACGACTCATTCATTTTCATTCATTTTCAAATGTACTGTTTTCTAATAAGTAATAAAGTTCTAATAAGTTTCTAATGAGTTTTTCTGTTTTTGTCCACATTAGCTAGCCATACCTTTCACTTTACCCGCTCGATAAAGGGGGCAGGGCATGAGATTTTTTCACCGGGTTTTTTGCTAAACCCACATTTTACATGATGCTCTACAACTTTCTAAATAACACATGGGGTCTAACTCCTACCCCTATAAAATTAAAATTTTCAAAATTTACCCCTTCACCCCCAGGGACACGAAATGTTTTTATTCTGAATTAGGAGACATTAAAAACAAAAACAATTGGACCTAAACACTGGACACCAATTATGAAACACCCTGTATAAAACGGTCACTTACAAAATCATGGCAACTTTTTTTTTTTTTTGCAAGCAAATGTGTTGTTATACAAGATCTAGAAATATCCGGATCCGGGTCCGTATCCGGATTTCGGATTTCGGATCCTTTCGCTGGATGCGTATTAAGACTAATTAGGACTTAAGAGGACTAGGCTAACACTTAATAAAAGCTTTTATAAACTGCTTTCAGAAAAAGTTTGCATATACACAATTTCCTGATACAGGATCCGAATTTCGGATCTCGGATCTCGGCCCTAGGTCCGAAAAAAAGATCCGGATATCCGGATCTTGACATCACTAGTCTGCACGCATATTAAAACATTAAGAACACGTTAAGAATTTTCGAAGTGACCTCCTAGCAATCAACCTTTCACTGCCGACGAGTGCCATCAGCTTCTCCATTGTCCAATCTGGTAATCTCGCTCGCACTACTGCGTTGGCGATATCTTCTCGTATAGGGAAGCATCTCTCAGACCAGACTATGTAACTTTCAATTTCGTTAACAAATCGAAACTTCATGGTGACAGTTAAGGTGAGTAGGGGGGGGGGGGGATGGTGGTTTGCTACTTCCCAACTCAACATTAAGACTATTTTGCTCAACATTATTACGGTAGATTAACTTTTTTTTTTTTTTTTACTCTTCTCCCTGGTCTACAATACTTCCTCCGTAAATCATGTAACAGTACATTGTGTATTTTCATATCTATATTATGAAATGTTTGTATAATAACACATTTGACTGCAAAAAAATAGTTGCCATGACTTTGAAAGTGACCCTGTTATGACTTGAGAAGAATAGAAATATCCAGAAAACAATGTCTTCTGAACATGGTCCAAACATCAGTGGTGTACCCAGAGGAGGAAGGGGGGGGGGGGCAGAAGACCTGGCCATAAAAAAGAAAGGAAAAGCAACCCTAGAACATCAAATGAAGAGAACCAACACAGTTACGTATACACTACTTGGAAAAAAAGTCACCGGACGATACCCAGAAACAAAGTAACAGTGTCAAATGAGAAGTCATGTGTCGATAACAATAGAGGATTGGTAGACAGTCCTCCCAAGTCAGTGGAATCATATCCTAGTGAAATGGCTACTGGAACCAATGGAGTTTGAATGAGATGTTATAATGGAGTGCCATGTCTGTGCGTACAATCGTTGAGAAATTGGGCCATCCTAATCAGCAATTAGTGATATCATACTGAGATGGAAGTGCTTCCCAAAGTGAACGACCCATCAAATTCAACGATCATGACTGTAGAATACTATAAAGGATGATACGCTAATACCACCACTTGCCAGCTGACTCTTTGAATTCAAAATTTCAGGAATCGACTAGAATACAAATTTATACTAAAACATTCAGAATTGAGGTGGGTTTTCGTGGTCGGACTGTTTGAATGCAAGCCCCTTATTACTCGGACCAACAGGCAGCGTCGACTTCAGTAGTGAAACGAGTGGGCCCAGTAGGATGTGGAAGCATGGTTATCTATATTATGGAGTGATGAATCTGGCGGTTGCCTGAAGTGCTTTGTATGATGCTTTTCACGGTTTAACCTTAGACCTCTGATTTTGTGCCAAGCACATTGAATGCCGACAGGTATCTGAACATTCTGGAGAATGAAATGTTATCTACTTTGTGATGTTTTTATTGAACAGACTTCTCTTTTGCAGGACCATGCGCCTTGCCATAAGGCTGCCGCTGTAACTGCATGGTTTGTAGACATTAACATCACTACACTTGACTGGCCTCCAGAAAACCTGACCTGAATCTTATTGGGATGAACTGGAGAGCCGATGTCCGCTCCACAACAATTCAGGATCTCATTACATTTCTCAAGGAAGAATGGTCCATCCAACATTCTGGCCAAATGCTCTCTTGTAGAAACTAAGCCCCAGCAATCATTGCAACTAAAGATGGTCCTATTAAAACTTGCATATGGGTTCTCTGATGTACAGTGGTACCTCGACATACGAGTGCCCTAACATACGAGTGTTTTGAGATACGAGCCGCTGAGCGAGCGATATTTTGCTTTGAGATGCGAGCAAGATTTGAGATGCGAGGAACCTCACCTAACCTGGAAATCTAATCCTAACTCAATGGAACACAGGTTAAGAGAGCCAAAACCAAAATGGACCATTAATGCTGGGCTGTTTTCATCAATCCTCACCAGATGGCGATAGCCAACATTGTCCATGTAGTGCCATTAATGTAATGACCGCCTCGTCTGCACACGACCCCAACATTTGGTGTCGTGTGCAGCGTCTAACAGTTTCTCCCGCCTCGGACGAAGCATTTTTCTTTTATTATGTTTTTTATTATGTTCTTTTATTATGTTTTTATTTTGTATTTGTCATTTATAAATAAATGTTTCTTCTTGTAAATACATTTTTCTTATTCAAAAACACGTAACAAAAACAATTGAGGTGGTGTTTTGGGAGCTGGAACGGATTATTAGCATTTCAATTAATTTCAATGGGAAAAATTGCTTTGAGATACGAGCAATTTGACATACGAGCAAGGTTACGGAACGAATTAAGCTCGTATGTCGAGGTACCACTGTATTAGCCTTGCTTTTCGTTTCTTTTTTGGAGGAGCCAGGCTGTAGCTATCAATTCAAAGTTTCCTTACATTAATTAGAAAATCATTCTTATTTATCAAAATAATAATTGTAAATTTGAACTGTGTGCAATGGAAGTCTGAAATAAAGGCATATAATTAGTAAGCAAATAATATTTATAAAATGCTTACAGTTCCTTCACAATAGAAAACTTGAGGACTTATGTATATTTAAGGTAGATTATGTTATATTTAAGGTAGATTATGTATATTTAAGGTTGATTATGTTATATTAAGAAAATAACTGCCATATAACAGGTAGCTTCAAGATAATTTTAAAGAACTTACACAATTACTAGATAAAATTTGCTTACAAAAATCCATAGAACTTTCATCCATATAATCATTGCAAGGTACCGTTGCGTATGTAAGATCAGATATAACAATTACACCTGTATCCTGCAAAAGCCAATACTCATCTAAAAATTTGTAATTACAAAAATATTGGAAATTGTAAAAAAAAAAAAAAAAAATATGAATAAAGAATTATCTGTAAAGAAAGGAACAAGAAACTTCTAACCACAAAGATATTTGAGATATTAAATGCTGGAAAATTATGAAAACTCTTCCAGGTACCCAGCATTTCATATTTGGGATATCTTTGCGGGTATCCGCAAATCCTTATTAAGTAAAAATCTTTATTTTTACGAAACTTCCATACAACAGTTCCATCTTGTACTAGTACGATCAATAAGTTCGGAGACTGTGCTGATATCTCCGATCAGGCTTGGAGAAGAGTGGAACTATTTGAGAGTGGCGTAGAGGCACATATGAAGCGAGACATGGTAAGGAGGAAGCAGTGCAGGAGTTTTTAGGGCTGACAATACTCTGAATCTTTAAAAAAGGTAAAATGAATCTTTGCGAATCTCACCGAATCTATTGTGAATCCCAAGTTTTTGAATCCTGAGTATCATGTCTCGAGCCAATATCTCGTAAAAAAAGAGGCAAGCAAAAAGTTCTAACTTTTTACCTATCAAAATCAAAGCAAAAGAAAGCGAGTCTTATTTAGCGGCTAAGAATATTGGATTATCTCATTTCAAAAGAAATACGAGGCCTGTGAGAAAAGTATCCGACCTTATTTTTTTTTTGCGAAAACCTGATGGATTTGGATCGCGCGCGCTTACACGAGCCGTCCTTGAACCTTTGTGCGTATGCGTAAATTTTTTCCCGCCTCTCAATAGCGTCAGTTGCTGGCAATCAGCATTAGAGGGAGGTAGTGTGTTGTGCTCTCGTCGGTTTTTGATTTGAAGGAAAATGACGGAACGACTGGAGCAGCGTTACTGCATCAAATTTTGCCAGAAATTGGGCGACAGCCAGGTGGAAACCATCCGGAAGATTCAGTGATGATGCTATGGGCATCACACAGATTAAGGAGTGGTACAATCGGTCGGCCATCAGCATGCCGAAATGACCAGGTCATTGCCAAAGCGAACGCTGTGGTGATGCGGGAACGTCGTGTGACTATCCGAGAAGTTGCGGAAGAGGTGGGCATCGGTACGTTTTCGGCACATTCCATTCTGACCGAAGATTTGGCCACGAAGAGAGTGGCGGCGAAATTCGTGCCGAAGCTGCTGACGGCGGAGCAAAAGCAACATCGTGTCGACGTCTCACAGGACATGCTGGTCTCCGCAAACAGTGACCCCGACTTTTTGCTATCAGTGTGGGGAAACGTGTCTGTCAGTCCGTCCGTCCGTCTGTCTGTCCGTCTGTAACTCTAACTCCTCCGAGGCTATGAAAGATTTTCAAAATCTGTTTTCGTCAGTCGATGAATATAGTTCATGGCACGAACCAGTTACAAATATTATCTAAATCGGTTCATTGGCACGTGCACAAATGGTACCTCTATTTTCCCGCCTAGCAATTTTCAATGGGAAGATATATTGAGTAGTATATAAAACAAATCGTAATGACGATATAGATGCGGTTATTCATTATTATTTTCGTCAGCCGATGAATATGGTACATGGCACGAATCAATCGCAAATATTATCTAAATTTGTTCAATAGCACGTGCACAAATGGTACCTTTACGACCCCACCTAGCAATTTTCAATGGAGAGATACATTAAGTAATATATCAAACAAATCGTAATGACGAGATAGAAGCGGATAGAAATTAATATTTTCGCCAATTGATAAATATGGTTCAGGAAATGAACCATTTTGAAAATAGTTGTAATCGAAACAATGGCATGTGATCTAATGGTACCCTTATGACACCCTCAAAAATTTTCAATGATAAGATATGGCATGTAATATATCAAACGACTTGGAATGAGGTGTCATGAATGAATATAACGTAAAATTAACGATAGTCCAAATTGGTTTCAAGGAAGCTGGTTTAGTGGAACCATTCTGGTTCATTGAAACTTTCAATGCTAAAATATGGCTTGTAATATATCAAACGATTTGGAATGACGTGTCATGAATGAATATAACGTAAAGGTAATGAGAGTCGAAATTGGTTCAAAAGTACGTGGTTTAATGGTATCTTTATGGTCCATTAGAAACTTACAGTGTTAACATAGGGCAGTTTAAAAATATGGTTACGCGACTGGTTTAGTTTAACCTTTCGGTACTTGGTTATGTCATTCCTTAATGGTTTATTAACTTTGTTTTTGCTTTGTATTTTATTTCATTTCAAGTTTTAATAAAGCAGTAAAATTTTAATTAATGACTTCAGTTTGCTGCTCGGTAGTCAATTTAAATATCTTTTGATTCTTTGCAGCGAACTCGACTGGCTTGTTAAAAGTGAACTTTTGTTTAAAAAATTGAATTTTTTGAGGTATTTATTCACTAAATTTACCTCGTTTATGGTTTATATAAGCCTCTCCAATAGAGGCAATATTAGGTAAACACTATTGAGAACTCAGTTAAGACCAAAACCAAAGTCTGGGTTCTTTATTGACTTTATTTTGTTTTGTCATAGCAAAATAACGCGTAGCCTACGAGATCAAATTATCGAGATTCATGAATCTTTGCCATAATTTTGTTAATGTCAGAATTCAAACAATGCGTGTCAGTGAACTGTAGTTGTTCGCGTTCGTCGGAACCAGAAATGGCGTTTGAAGAACAAAACGTGTGAATATCAAATTCTGACGACAGTGAACAAGGAGGGGTCACGCAGATCCTGGCTTGCCTCCGTGATGCTGTCGCCGGAAACGCCCAGAACTCTGGAAAAGCAAGAATCGGGTATTGCAACATGATCGGACTTTCATGGTCAAAATGGGAACGTCAATTCTTCCACACCTTCCTTACTCACCCGATCTCGTCCCATGCGACTTTTACCTGAAGTGGGCATTGAGGTTAAGGAAGCCATCTCCTCCAAAACTTCCAGGAATGTTTTCAGCAACGTGGAATGTTTTATATTTATAATGTGTTGCTTAAAATTTTAGCTATTACACACTAAAATTGATATAGTCCTCTGAGGCCTCGGCAGGGGCTGCGAGGCTCCAAATACAAATCAAACTATAATTTTTGTACGAAAAGACCTATACTGCGTGAGCAAAAGTCCATAGTTCCAGAAGGAGAGAACTTTGAAGGTGGTTGTGTGTAACACGTGATATCAATACATTATATCCATCAGCAAAGCCAGTCTCCGAACTTATTAATCGTACTAGTATGTATTATTATTATTATGAATACACAATATTTAAAAGATAAAATATCGCATTAGTTTAATAGTCACAAGTTCTTTAGAAATAAAGTTTGGGGATTTTTCTACTTGGGTCCAAAATTAAACTGACAAACAATTAAAAGACTATTTCAAGAAGCAAACAATAAACTTTACCATGACTCGGAATAGAACATTCCTAAGTAATGTTAAATTTACATATCCAATCAGAACACCTCTTGGTGTTGTTCTTGAGATTGAAACACCAGTGTCTCCTTCCACACCATTGTCTGGGCAACTCTTTAAGGTTGAAGGCAGTTAGAAGAACGGAAGCAGGTGAATTTCAAGCTCAGGTTGCAAGATGGCTACATGTGGTCTCCGTCGTCTAGAAATAATTCAAGGTTACTGGAACGCAATCACCAGAACATACAGAAAGAGTCAGATGCCGATTTAGCACATCGTTTGGCTAGGTTATCAGCAACCTCATTACCAATTATGCCTTTGTTCTTATTGCATTAACTATCTGATTTTCAAATTTTCTAGATTTTCCGCTGGAGTAGTGTAAATTAACGATTTCAGATGCCCCCATGGAAAAAAATCCAAAGGATTCAAGTCCGGGGATCGAGCAGACCAAAAGTGAAGTTCATCTTGACCAATCCAGCGGTTTTGATATGTTGCATTTAAAACTCTCCCATACGCACACAAAAATGCGCTAATGGACCATCGTGCATAACCTACATTACATTTCTCGTTGCCAATGGTATATCCTCTTCGTGTCGACCAAAGTGGAACAACGAATAATCATCAAGTTTCTCCACAACGAAGGTGTGAAAGCATCTGAAATTTATCAGAGACTTCAAAGACAGTTCACCGAGTCATGTTTGTTTCGATCATCCGTCTTTGCTTGGTGTCAAAAGTTTGAAGGAAGGCGAGAATCCGCCGGCAATGAACCTTATAAGGCTAGGCCAGCAACTGCTGTCAACAAATGAACTGATAAGGAAAACAGGCGGATTCATGTTCGAGAAATGGCAGTGTGGATAAGCTGGAATTCAACAAGATCTGTGCGAGATGGGTCCCTAAGCAACTCTCCGAGGAGACATGGATTCATCACCTTACTCCTGAAAGCAAGCGTGCGAGCATGAAGTGGCAACACCCTGATTCACCACGACCCAGAAATTCAAGATGACACCGTCGGCAACGAAACTGATGGCGACTGTATTCTGGGACATTAAGGGTATCATTCATGTCGATTTTTTGGAAGAACATCGAACCATAAATCTATCCTCCTTACCAGTAGTGTTTGTTTTCTGCAAGACAATGCCAGACCACATACAGCCAAACTGACTATGGACACACTGATGGAACTCAAATGGGACATCTTACCACATCTTCCAAACAGCCCGGATCTCTACCCTTGCGACTATTAACTTTTTGGACCATTGAAAGAGTTCTTGGGAGAGAAGGGGTTCGGCTCCAATGAGAAAGTGAAAAAGGCTGTCCTGACGTGGTTTCAACAAAACCGGTGTCCAGATGCTCCCAGAACGCTGGAAAAGATACAGGGTCGGGACACATTAATATGACCACCTCTCCTCGAACATGTTGGAACATCCCATGGTATGCAGATGAAAAATCATTGCATATCATTAAAAGCTGACAACAGCAGACGTGTAATAGAATCCGTTAACACAGCAATTGTCGCCGTCATGGACAGAGCAAGTGACCTGTCGGACTCCAAAAGGGGATGATCATTGGCTATCGGGCCAAGGGGGGCAGCATTTCAGAAACGGCCACCTTTGTGAACTGCTCTAGGGCTGCCGTTATGAAGGTGTACCGCGACTGGACGAACCAGACAGTTTCGAGCAACCGAAGAGGTAACCGTGGGGCCCCACGAAATGAACAGTGCAACGGTCCCTCTTGAGGTTGGGGCTCCGGAGCAGGCGTATGGTAACAGCACCCATGTTGACGCCTGTGCATCGCCGAAAACGCCTCCAATTCGCAATGGACTATCGCCATTGGACCTCGGCCGAGTGGCAAAGGGTTGCTTTCTCTGACGAGTCGCGGTTTCTGGTGAACAGAGTGGACGGACGATGGAGAATTCACCGGGAAGCATCTGAGAACAGGCATCCCGACACCATCGTTGGCAGACGACAGGCTGGTGGGGGAGGTGTGACTGTTTGGGAATGTTTTCGTGGTATGGTCTGAGTCCACTGATACCCCTTCGTGTCGACAGTTTTTCCTCAGGGGATGGCACCTTTCAACAGGACAATGCTCCCTGCCATACTGCCAAAATTATCCACGACTGCTTCGAGGAGCATGTGGATGAATTCAAGCTACTCCCACGGCCACCAAACTCCTCAGACCTCAACCCCATTGAACATTTGTGGGACCATATTATCTTACTGAGAAAAAGCTGCTAGAATTTTATTCTAAGACAAAATGAACCCTGTAAAACGAATTTTAATAATTTGAACTTTAAATTTATCCAATCATCAACTCACATCAAAAGCAGTAGCTGCATCCACAAAGTCCGAATCCACTTTCGGGATTAGAAAGGGATAATGGTGGTGATCTCCAATCTCTACATAAAAAAATTTCTTAAACTGAAAATTGATTGCTGCTTATCTGTATATCTAGCAACACGAATGTTATTACCGGAATGGAGAGAGCACTGTTTATCTTCACTTTGTTTGGGCATACTGTTTTTGGTAATATCAAAAATGGATAAAGCATTAAACACCTGCAGGGGGATAACAAAAAAAATATAATAAAAATTTTCAAAATTGCATAAATTTGTATAAAAACTGAAAATTATAAAGTACAACAACAACCTTTGCTAATGTTATTTGATTTGCAGATCGTAAAAAATGTACTGCCTTATCGACAACTCCCAACGCACAAAGGGAATGCGGAAAAGCCGTCATTGAGACTTCAACATGAGCTGCCGGAATGACATGCCGAGGTTGGAAGTTAAGTTTAACCTGATTGAAGAAAGCCAAGAAATTTATTTTTATTTATTTAAACTCTACAACTCAAATTTACTCCTTTCTACTCACATTATTTTCTGTACACTTTTGTAAACCAAATTCCAAACTATCCGCTATGACTTCACCATCAGATTGAATATAAAACACTAGCAGTCTACTTATGGGAGCCATTTTCAATAAAAGCGGCACTCTTATTGTAAAAAAATTAGAATAATCCTCTTGCCCACTTTGTAAGTACCAAGAATTGTTCAAATTTACTTTATTTTCTTTAAGCTCTTGAAGATGTGAGGATTGGTGCAGGATATTGCCACGCGAAATAATCTACAAAATCAAAAAAAATAAAATATTATAAAACATGATCATACCTACAACCCTAGTGACAATGAACTTCGGACACCGTACCGTTTATTGCGCATTACCACTGAGTGGCGTCACCTTTCCGACGAATGACGCTCCGAAGTCGTGTTCGAGGCTTCTGCCGTCTGACTTTTCGTTTTAAAATGCGCCATACATTTTCAATGGGTGACAGATCTGGGCTGAAAGCATTTTCAACGCCATACTTTCGCGTTGTCCTGCTGAAAGATGCTTGGTCTTCTATTAAACAATTTTTGGCGGGATGGACGCAGATGCTGTTGAAGAATGTTTATATAGGCAGCAGAGTTAATAGTGCCCTCGTAAAAGTGAAGCGATCCTGTCCCGGCTGCACTCGTGCAGCCCCACACTATCAGCGATGCAGGCTTCTGAACTTTCCTATGGTAACAGTCGGGAAGATTACTTTCGTGCTTGGTCCTTAGCACCTTGCGACCGTTGTTGCCCTACATCACTGCAAAGGTGGACTCGTCGGACCACAGAACACTATTCCACTGAGCAAGGGTCCACTTTAGATGGGTTCTGGTCCATGCTACCCGGCGACGCTTAGCTACAGTGCTCATATATGGCTTCCTCTTTGTAGCGTATAAGTAATAGTTGCATCTTCTGATGTATCAGCGGTCTGTGCTTTCGGATATGGGTATATGAAAATATTCTCGAGCCCAAACAGTCATTTCACTTATGGGAGCATGCCTGTTTTTTACAATGTAACGTCGAAATACTCGAAGGTCCCTAACATTCAATAATCGCTGCTCGCCTGGTGCAGTCCCTGGTTCTGTTTTCCCGATTTCGCTGAAACGCTTGATGATCCCATTAACAGTAGAGAGAGAGAGAGTGGAACTGATAATTCATGGGAAATAGCTCGCTGGGATTTGTTATTCTGGAACTGCTGTATAATATTTTGCCGTATACACTTTCCTACTGGTTTACCACGTCCCATGGTTCAAAACGACGCGTGGACGGTGCTTTTAAAGCCTGATGCAAAGCATTCTGGGCGTTTCTACAGCCTTCAGGAAAGTTCTATATGCTGGCGATCCCTTGTGTACGAAGTTCTTTGAAACCTGTTGACAACGCAATTTTACATAAATTTGACTAAATTATTTCACACCATAAAATCGATTCTAAATCGATGTTGATATTGTTGCATGTACACTCAGTAAATCTATTTTCATTAGCCTGCAATTCTCTGTGTGCACTTTTCAGTGTGTTTTTAGCCAAATTACTTGGTGTCCGAAGTTTATTGACGCTAGGTTTGTACCAAAAAAATAAAAAAAATAAAAAAAGACTGAAAAACTGACTCACGAGATATGTCAGTTGAATAATTTTATTTGACTCTGTGTAGAATACAGTGAAGGGATATTCTCCATCACAAGGCAAATCGTAAGGTGGTTTCTGGATCTGAAGAAAATTGTTGCTGGGTGAATGCCAAATTGGTACAGAAAACGAAGAATGCGGTCCAAAGTCGTTTTCATTATGACTGTGATGTAAGGGGCGATATCTTAATGGAAAGGAATGAGCAGTGACTGCTAGGATTCTTGCCTACATACACAGATAGAAATATCACAAAAATTTATTGGTTTTGTTAAAACTTTCTTATCATCAGTTTTTATTTATTTATTTATTTATTTATTTATTTATTTATTTATTTATGGTTTAATAGTTAGATACAAAAGTGCCTAATTTTCTTTTGTTTTTGCTGGATGCAATTTATATTTTAAATTTCTGACCTTTGAAAAATTTCTAATAGACTAGTGATGTCCGTTGGATCCGGATCTCTGATTCGGATCTGATAATATCCGTATCCGGATTTCTGATATCGGATCCAGATTTCGGATATCGAAACAAAGTTAATACATTTTCGGGGATTACAATGAAAAAAGTAGTTTTCAAAACTTTGCAGTGGTTTCCGAGATAATTGGACCCTAATATGCATAGATATCAAATCCTGTCGCATCCTTAAGACTAATTAGGACTTAAGAGGACTAGGCTATCACTTAATAAAAGCTTTTATAAACTGCTTTCAGAAAAAGTTTGCATATACACAATTTCCTGTCTAGGATCCGATTTTCGGATCTCGGATCCAAGATCCGGATCTCAGATCTCGCATCCAAAATCCGGATCAGAGATCTCGGATCCAAGTTCCGGATCTCGTATTTCTGAAAAACATCCGGTTCTCGGATCTCGGACCTAGGTCCGAAAAAAAGATCCGGATATCCGGATCTTGAATTATCCAGATCTTGACATCACTATAATAGACCTTTTTAGAGAACATATTGTTCGCCAGGAGGGACACTGTAATTGTCCCCCATTGCACACGGTCTTTTTGACTCCTAGCAAAGCGTCGTTTTCTGCTGTAGCAAAGCTGCAGAAATACCGAGCTATTGCACGAACTATAGGGTTTGCTATATTTTCATTATTAAAACAATTTCTTCTTTTGAATCGGTGTAGTTCACGTTTTCTACTTTTTATTTTTATTTGCACGACCGTAAGGCGGCGCCCATGAGATGACGTGATGAAAAGGTCTATAGTTATATGTTAACTGTGGCCTGGTTGTCTCGTCGGTTGGCTCGCTGATCGACGGAGTTAAGCAACTTCAGGCGCGGCCAGCTGCTGGCTGGGTGACAGCCAGTGACTTGAGGACCACTGTTGGGTGGGACGGCTATTAGGGGCCCAGCTGTTGGGGGAATTTAATCTGACCCACTTGCTGAGTGACCAGCAGCTGGTGATAGCTACTGGCTTGTTCGTCCGCCAGCAGCTCTTCCATCATGAACCCCCCCGTGCTTCGGAGGGCACGTTAAGCCGTCGGTCCTGGCTGTTACTGTCATCTCGTAGCACGTTAGTTACTGGGATGGCGCAAAACTCCCTCGAAAGAGTAAGTGCCGCAGATTATCTACCCTCTGTATAAGATAACTGTGCAAAAGGTAGCTCCCTCATTATAACGAACGGCTAGGGACCAAAAAAATGTGTTTCCAGATTTACTCGTCGGCTGTGACGCGTTTCAATATTACGTCATCATCACGGGTGAAGTCCTAGTCTTTATCCTAGTCTTTGTGCCCTTACTCTAGTCTTTGTGCCCTTATCCTAGTCTTTGTGCCC
>JAHWFO010098765.1:0-17480 GCA_023313115.1 Rhysida immarginata | reverse complement strand
ATTTAACATTGTTCTCTATGCAACAAAAGGAAATCACAGGGCCATCTAGTGTTATGGAAATATACTAAGAATGAACGGTTTCCTCGAGACATATGACATTTTGTGATACCATCCCTTAGCTATGAGAAAAAAAATAGTTGCCACGACTTATGCCCCAACCCTCGTATATCATAATGATGAGATAGAAACGGATATAAATTACTATTTTTGCCAAGTGATAAATATGGTTCAGGAAATGAACCATTTTGAAAATGGTTGTAATCAAAACAATGGCACGTGCTCTAATGGTACCCTTTTGACACCCTCAAAAATGTTCAATGATAAGATATGGCATGTAATATATCAAACAAATTGGGATGATGTATCATGAATGAATATAACGTAAAATTATTGATAGGCGAAATTGGTTCAAAGACACGTGGTTTAGTGGAATCATTATGGTTCATTGGAACTTTCAATGCTAAACTATGGCATGTAATATATCAAACGACTTGGAATGATGTGACATGAATGAATATAACGTAAAATTAATGATAGTCGAAATTATTTCAAAGGTACGTGGTTTAATGGTATCATTGAGGTCCATTAGAAATTTACAATTTTAACATAGGGCGGTTTAAAAATATAGTTCCGCGAATGGTTTAGTTTAACCTTTCGGTACTTGGTTATGTCATTCCTTAATGGTTTAGTTATATGCCAGATGGAATAAAGTATAATTAGGAAAGTAAACAGGAAAAATAATAAAAAATATAGAAAATCGTTGGGAATACATCATTTACTGTATAAAATTTTGTTAAAGTTCAGGATAGTATTATTATTATTCTTCAGAGTAGATTAGTCATGGTCCATTTGTCCGTTGAAATAATGTTCCGTGATCATCGAAAATAGGGTAGTTCGGTAGGTAGTGTTAAATTTATTTTATTTTATTTATTTATTTATTTAATTGAAGAAAATACAGAAGATATCTACCCAGGTCCGGTATGGCCATTGGCCGACAAGTTAGGTCCCTGGGTGGAAGCAATCTAATAGATAGTTATTAAATTGAGAACAATTGCAAAATTGATAGGATATTAAAATCTACTCCAGAATTCGCTATTTATTAGGAGCTTTAGCAAAAAGCTACTTATAAAAATGCACGCTTGGACTGTACGTTTATCCGGTCGTCCGACTATCCGTCGTTTGCACGATTACTTGAAAACGGACTAACTGTTTCAAATTATGCTATTAGAAATATGACCATCAAAGTCTTAGCTCGGCTGTATGAACTTTTCAGGCTTTTTCGTGGACCCCTTTTTCGAATTCACGCGCTAAAACAGTGACCGTAAAGAACACCAAAATAATGGCATGTCATAGCGCAATTGATTCGTCAAGAATGAATTAACTGCTACTTTCATGATCATCTTTTAAGCATTGTGACATGGGCACGCGCACGTGAAATCGTTTTGTCGAGGCTCAGTAACTCAATCATTCAATATTTGAGCAATAAAATAGACATAAATTTGGAAAGAATTAAATGAATTTCCGTTGGTTACTAATAACTTAGCTAGACCTTAACTTCTCGAATTTAATATTACTTCTATGTTACAGCTAAAGCTGCTTGAAATATTTACAAGATTTTATTCTCATTTCATTTTGGGATTTTTTTACTATTTATTAGAAGAAACGGCAGAATAATGGTATCATATTTTAATTGTTACTATTGTTTCAGAAAAGTATATACATTTCAATTAACCAATTATAAACAATTACTAGCAAAGGTACCCGGCGTTGCCCGGGATAATTACACTTGCA
The DNA here is from genome assembly GCA_023313115.1 of Rhysida immarginata. NCBI lineage: Eukaryota > Metazoa > Arthropoda > Chilopoda > Scolopendromorpha > Scolopendridae > Rhysida > Rhysida immarginata. The sequence continues at coordinate 15,689 of JAHWFO010098765.1, read as the reverse complement.
GGTAAACAGAAAAATCTTTAAAAAGTTTAAAATAAACACATGAAAATGCTTAGAATTAATACAGTAAAAATTCTTAATGAAAATTCGAAAAAAAAAATTTTAAAGGCTCACAATGGATGGACCTCTCCGATAATTTCTTACGTAATCTTACTTCAGATGTATACTTGATGTTGTTACAATTCCCTTTCTTCTCTCGATGTGTTGAAGCAAAACTTGGCCATTCATCACTTTGTATAGTCTAGCGATCGCCGAATCTTCTTTTTACTTGCTTCCGATTTGCTCAATACAGCACGGAGCTGAAGGAGTACTTCCTCTGTCGTCTTTCCACTCTTTATCAACAGTCTGCTAACTCTTTATTATCTCCAGTTACTGATCATTTTTAAAGATTTTCAAGAAATGTTTAAGTAGGAAGAACTCTCTTTTCTAAGAAAAACCTGAATAACAGGAATTCTATGCATTGGTACAAATTGAAACTTATCCAAATTGCATCATCATTTTATGTTCATTGTTATAATTCTTAGAAAGGATAGCTTTATCATTGCATCATCATTTTGTGCTCATTGTTATTTGTGAATTGCGTGTTGACACCATTGTTGGTATCTATTGTTGCACAAACTTTGCTTGCATTGTTGGTCATGAGATATATATTGTTGATCCGTGCAATGTTTGTGAATTGCGTGTTGATACCATTGTTGTAACTTATTGTTGCAAAAACTTTATCTTGAATTGTTGGTCATTAGATATTTCTCATTAATATGCCCTGCCATAACCATGAATATCGATTTTTTATCAATAATTATTATTTTTTCGAAATCTGAGGTAGACAGTGACCTTCCTCATGCTTTGAAGGTCATGTATGCGAAATTTTATCAAGATCGGAATAAAACTGTAGATGTGTATAAAAAACAAACAAACAAACCCACAAGCAAACAAACATCCTTCTTTATATATAAAGAGAGACTAGCAAAGGTACCCGGCGTTGCCCGGGATAATTACACTTGTACGTAAACAGAACAATCTCAAAAAATTAAATTAAATTTTGCAATATCTTAAAAATAAACCCATGAAAATGCTTAGAATTAATTTAGTAAAAATTCTTAATGAAAATTCGAAAATTTTTTTTTAAAGGCTCACAATGGCTGGACCTCTCCACGGATGCCACTGCTAGTCTAAATAATTTCTTACTCACGTAATCTTACCTCAGATGTACACTTGATGTTGTTGCAATTTCCACTCTTCTCTCGATGTGTTGAAGCAAAACTTGGCCATTCATCACTTTGTGCAGTCTAGCGGTCGCCGATTCTTCTATTTACTTGCTTCCCATTTGCTCAATACATCACGGAGCTAAAGGAGTGCTTCCTCTGTGGTCTATCCACTCTTTCTCAAGAGTCTGCTAACTCTCCATTATCTCCAGTTACTGATCATTTTTAAAGATTTTCAAGAAATTGCTAAGTACTAAGAACTCTCTTTTCTAAGAAAAGCCTGAATAACAGGAATTCTATGCATTGTTACAAATTGAAACTTATCCATATTGAATCATCATTTTATGTTCATTGTTATAATTCTTGGAAAGATTGCTTTAACATTACATCATCATTCTGTGCTCATTGTTATTTGTGAATTGTGTGTTGATACCATTGTTGATGTGAACACGATGGGCCTATGGTTGCACAAACTTTGCCTTGCATTGTTGGTCATGAGATATATATTGTTTGTCCATGCCGTGTGTTTGTGAATTGCGTGCTGATACCGTTGTTGATACCTATTGTTGTACAAAGTTTGCCTTGCATTGTTGGTCATGAGATATTTCTCATTAATATGGCTTGCCATAACCATGAATATCGATTTTTTTATCGATATTTATTATTTTTCTGAAATCTGAGGTAGACAATGACCTTCCTCATGCTTTGAAGGTCAAGTATGCAAAATTTCATCAAGGTCGGAATAAAACTGTAGATTTGTATAAAAAACAAACAAACCCCCAAACAAACATCTTTCTTTATATGTATAGAAAGAAGATTATAGATATAAAGAGCAAGAAAATTAAAAGCATTTTTTATTAATATACTTTCAATGACTTCTTTGAGAAAGAAGAAGCATCATTTCCAATGAAATTAGGAAATATCGTCAATGTCTTCCTGGGTAGTCAAATTTTTTATCATAATTATTAATACAAATCTGCATTAAAACTTATCTATTATCAGCATAGAGACTGTAATAAAATTTAAATATTAGTAAGGATGTATTAATATTCATGAACTCTCTTGATTTTTAAACCCTATTCAAAGTGAACGCGCGAATCTTGATTTTAACAGCATCGCGAAAGGTTTCGGTTTCAACGAGATGCTGACAAACGCCATTAGATGGCAGCACGTTAAAATCCCCCTAGTTTTTTCGCGATGATGGGACCAGCTTTTACATGGAAGAGACTCACTCTCCCTTATGAGCTCTTGGTTTCACAGAGGTAGCCTCCACACAAGGTACAGTCAACTGTTGACAGGGAGACCCCTGAAGCGACCAGTCTACTGATGAAAATGGGTGAGCAGAGTGGGCAGGGGCGTTGGACTTCTTCCCTTATGTACGAAGAAAAATTCCTCTCTCTCTTCCTTCTCACTCATTTTCATCAATGGACTGGCCGCTTCAGGGGTCTCCTTGTCAACGATTGACTGTAAGTAGACTATAAGGTATGCTCGTTCATGGCCCACTAGATTATAGAAGCGCTGTCCATTCGATTCTTTTCCCAGGGCCGTACCCGAGGGGGGGGGGGGGGCTGCTTGGAGGCACCCCCCCAAAATTGGCCACCAGGTCAACTAAATCTGTTACATGGGGGACCCCCCCCCCCTCCACAAGCAGGATTGGGCCAGACAAACACCCTCTAAACTAGATCCTGTAGTCATCTATTTTTACCCTTTTATCTGCACGTTTTAACTCTCCCCAAGTTTTTTAATCAAAAAATTAATTTTCTCGAACCTAATATGTAGAAAATGTAAAAAAGCTCGTATTTTCTTTCCTTTCTCATCATTTCCGAACGTATGATGTATCATGTTCAGAGGGGGAAGCAAAATAAATAGAATTTAATGGGTGGTACTTTAAAAGAAAGACCCCAAAACTTAAGAGTAAACGTGGCTCGTTAAAAGACTTTTATTTTGTTTTAAAAATTGCGATATTTATTTATAAAATGCAATTGAGGAATAGGTATTGCGATCTCAATTACAAAAGAAAATATTTTTCGGAATAAAATAAAGAAATACTTAAATGTACGTTAGATACATCAAAACACTATAACGAGAAATATTAATCGCTACATTGAGCGAATTGAGATTAAATATAAAAAAAATTGAGACAGACCAATTCCTTATAAAGAATAAGAAAAAGAAATTTCAAAATTCCCATTTAATGTCTAAAGAAAGACTGCGAAATCATAATTAATTATTAATGGGGAATAAGATTGAAAATGTGCAGCATGGCGTCCCTTATGCGCGTTATTGTTGAAATAGCATTAAAAGAAATTTCATTATTACCTTATGGGTAAACCCGCAAAACAATGCTGCTCGGTAAAGAATCATGGCTGCCGCGAGAAAGTGAGAAATTCAATAAGAAACTAAACCTCGAACGGCAGGGTAGGAGTAATTTGCAGAGCATTGGAATGAAAATGATAAATGGAAGTTGAATGTCATGCTGCAGGCTAGTAAGGACGTGGAGGACCAGAAGGAGGGACGACTGGTCAAGCCAGAAGCTGGGAGTGGTCTGTCTGAAATAAAAAAAACAGTAACCACGGAAAGAACATCAACAATAGTGGGACACACATCCTCGTGATCACGAAAAGTATTCGTGAGGAACAACTAGCTGCAGACAGTGATAATCATGTGGAGATTTTTTTAATTAACATTTATTAAAACAATATATACTCAACAATCATTGTCTGCAAAACAGTAAAAAAACTTAAAGAATAGAAAAAATAGAATTAATTACAAATAAAATTATATCTATTTTTTCATAAAAAATCCGAGTTTTCCTGAACATATCACATGCCATATGTTGCCTTAGTTCTAAAGACCAATTGACTGCCACCGCAGCAAATCCGACCCCAATGGAACAAATGAGCCTAAATTTCATAATAATGTAGATCTTGTCTAAAGGAATCTGGAAACTGAATTAAGTACCTACACTACCCTATCAAAAGTCATGGGACACCATCACTTTAATAAAGACACGCAAAAATATACATATTTTATATCTTGTTGGTCCACCTTTTGCTGCTATCACAGCTTCTACTCTCTGGGGCATACTGTCCAGTAGTTTTTGATACGTTTCGACAGGTAATTTTCGCCTTTCTGCCATAAGTGTCTTGGACATTTCGGTCACGGATTTCTGGCGTTCTGCACAAGCGCGCAATCGACGTTCCAACATGTCCCATAGACGTTCGATGGGGATTCAGATCGGGGCTCTGGGCAGTCCAGTCAAGTTCTCGAACCCCCTTTTCATCAAACCGTGTGCCTACAGCCCTTGCTTTACGACAAGGTGCGTTATCGTGCTGAAACAGAAAAGGGCCATTGCCAAAGTGCTGCCAGAGAGATGGGAGTGCTGCGTTGTCCAGAATGTCTTGGTAGCGCTCTGCGATTAGATGTCCGTCCACAGAAACGATTGTACTCAACCCATACCATGAAAAGCACCCCCACACCATCACCGACCCTCCACCGAACTTCGCCGTGGGCATAACACAGCTTGGCAGATAACATTCGCCGGGATTTCGCCATACCCAAACCCGTCCATCCGATTGCCAGATGGTGTAGCGGGAGTCATCACTCCATTCAACCACTCGCCATTGATCCAGAGTCCAATGTCATCGCTCTTTGCATCATTACAATCTCCTCGCTGCGTTGCTGGTGCTGATGTGAGGTTTATGGGCTGCTGCTCTGCCATAAAAACCCATTGCATGCAGTTCCCTGCGTACAGTCATAATGCTGACAGTTGTTCACTTCGACTCTATAAACGATCTTGTCAATCTATCAAGCGATGTGTGACGGTTTGCAGTGTCCACTTTACGAAGAGCCCTTTGGTCTCTGGCCGACATGATCTTGGGTCTTCCAGTCCTAGGTGGAACACTTGTGGTGCCCGGATGACGTTGTGAACGGTCGATTTCGGGATGTTCAGGAGGGTTGTTCTCTAACAGTTTTGCCTGCGAGATGGCACCCAACAATTGTACCTCTTTGGAAGACTGAAAGCTCTTTTATTGAGACATTCTTACAGCATTCATGCAAGCATCATCTCATAATAGCATACTCTCTGTTATGTAGTGCTGGGAAGAATGCCAACAGTGAAATTGCAAAGGAATGTCTCATTTTCATGCAAATTAGGTTGTCCCATGACTTTTGATAGGGTAGTGTAAATAGCACATAGATATGTTCTCCTCTCTGTATCCCACACTCGTAACTTCGACCCCAGTGTACCAATCAAAACCAAACAAAATAGTGCAGATGGACATGCCCATAGGAAGCTATATTCCGAATTTCAACCTTCTACTTCAAAAATGTAGAAATTATGAAGAGGACGGACTGACATTATAAAAACAAGAAGTAGCTCCATTCTTCCGCTATTTAATAATATCGATTATGAGCACTTGAGCAATTGTGCGTCGACAAAGCGATTTCACGTGCGCGCGCCGATGTCGGTAATGCTTAAAAGATGAACAGAAAGTAACAATGCATTCCTTCTTGACAAATCGATTGTTATATGACATGCCACTATCTTTGAATTCTTTACACTCACTGATTTAGCACGTGAATTCGACTTGAATGGGTCCACGAAAAATTCTGAAAAGTTGATACGGACGAGCTAAGATTTTGATGGGCATATTTCTGAAAACAGAATTTGAAAAAGATAATCCGTTTTCAAGTTATCGTGCAAACGGCGGACGGACGGACGGCCGGATAAACGTACAGACCAAGGGTGCATTCTTATAAGTAGGTTTTATGCTTATGTGTGGCAAATTTTTTATTAAATTATTTATTACCCTTATTATACCGGTCATTCGGTATGGGATAGTAATTTGGGGGTTCGCATCAAATCATGTCATGAATAGACTTCATAGAGTGTATAGTCTATTCGCAAAACTTTATTTTTACCGCTATATTAGAATTGGTAGTTATTCCTTTTCTCAGATCATGCAAGATTTGAAAGTCTGTCAATGTGTTGACATATTTTATGCGGAGATTTTAAAATTTGTTGCTAATATCATTAATGGAACGATTGATAGTCCTTTTTGTTTGGCTTACTTAAACTTTAACTGTATTACGTTGTTTAGAAAACGAGAATTGTTTTATATTCCTTGCTTTAATTTTATTATTTAAAATTTTATCTTGTTTTAATCAATTGCATAATGCTAAGAGTAATTTTGGTTGTTTTTTATAATATTATCCAGTTTTGGTCTTTTATTGTTTTCCTATGTATTTTTGTTTTGTGATTTTTTTTTGTCTTTGTTCTCGGTGCCTTGGTGGGGATTCCAGGAATCCGACTCCTGTGTGGTTGCCTTTATGCTTATCTTTGGTAGCAATCAATCAATCAATCAATCAATCAATCAATCAATCAATCAATCAATCAATCAATCACTCAATCAATCAATCAAGCTCCTAATAAATAGATACAGACCATACAGTAATACAATGAAAAATTTCATTTGAGAGATCTTGACTGGTGCGCGTTTCAAATTTAACGCGTGAAAATTATTTTTTCATAAATAAAGCACGTAAATAAGATTTAAATATACTGGAGGATTGCGGCAGTTCAATATCAAATAAAAATTCAAGACGAAATAGTTTAAAAATAAAGACAGATGGTATTTTACAGTCTCCATTTTTCGCCTTTATCCGAGAATATGGTATACATTTCAATATTTTTTTATGACAAATGTATAACCATATTTTTGGACAGAGGGAATAAATGCCCGTATTTATGTAAACAAAGCAAAAAAATCCTCCAAATCTTTCATTTCTTCTTCATTAATTCCTGTTGGTTTAATTACCGTGTTTACTTTGAAACGAAATACTCACTATGAATTATTGTATTTGGTTTATTGTGATTACCTCCGCTAATGATTATTTTGCATCTTTTCTGAAATTATCTCTTTTTAAAATTATTTTAGTGTTCGTTGTTAGAGGTTAATTCTAAACTGTTTTCGTTCACAATTAAAACAAATAAAATTAATAATAATAATAATAATAAAATCTTGTAAGCATTCCATGAAGGAGCTTTAGCAGTGAATCAGAAATATATATATACGTTATTAAAAAGAAATTATTCTCCCCCCCCCCCCTCGCCCGCTGCATAGGCTACGGCTAGACCGGTAGTATTACCCCTTCATCTGCACTTTTTACCTCTCCCCAAGTTTTTTTTTAATCAATAAATTGATTTTCTCGAACGTAATATGTAAAAAATGTAAAAAAAAAAAAATCGTATCTTCTTTCCTTTATCATCATTTCCGAACGTATGATTTATCACATGCCATATGTTGCCATAGTTCTAAGGACCAAGTGACTGCCACCCCCGCAAATCCGATCCCACTGGAACAATTGGGCCTAAACTTCATAGTAATGTAAATCTTGTCTAGAGGAATCTGGATACTGGATTTTACGTCTTTACGTACCTAAATACCACATAGATATGTTGCTCTCTTTGAATCCCACCCCTGTAATTCCGAGCCCCGTATACCAATCAAAACCAAACTAAATAGTGCAAATGGACATGCCCATAGTAAGCTACATTCCGAATTTCAACCTTCTACCCCCAAAAAATGTAGAAATTATGAAGGGGACGGACTGACATTATAAAACCAATAAGTAGCTCCATTCTTATTCTACTTATGAGGGTCAATCAAATGAAAACCGGAAAAATTTTTTTACAGCTCCGTTATTACAGACAGAGTTGGTCCACTATTTTTCAATGTACTCCCCATCTTTTCGATGCATCCCGCCATCGAGTCGGGAAGGCAAGGATACCTCGGGAAAAAAAATCATCTTATAATGGAGATCTTGCTTATAGGAAACTGCACATGGAATTTCACTCATTTGTATTCATAAATACACCTAGACCTTTTGGTTCCCTCTAATTTTCACCCCCAAAACTCCGACCTTAGTGCGCCAAACTAAATAGTGAAGGTGCACATACTCATTGTAAGCTACATTCCGAATTTCAACCTTCTACCTCAAACAATGTAGAAATGATGAAAGGTGATTCAAATCGTGTGTAAATTAAAACCAATAAGTAGCTCTATTTTTCCGCTACATAATAATAAGCTTATAGATTATGAGCACTTGAGCAATCGTGCGACGACAAACTGATTTCACGTGCGCGCGCCGAAGTCAATAATGCTTAAAAGATGAACAGAAAGTAACAATATATTCCTTCTTGACAAATCGATTGTTATATGACATGCCAGTATATTTGAATTCTTTACACTCACTGTTTTAGCACGTGAATTCGACTTGAAGGGGTCCACGAAAAATTCTGAAAAGTTGATACGGACGAGCTAAGATTTTGATGGTCATATTTCTAAAAACAGAATTTAAAAAAGTTAATCCGTTTTCAAGTTATCGTGTAAACGGCGGACGGCCGGACGGACGACCGGATAAACGTAGAGACCAAGGGCGCATTCTTATAAGAGCTTTTATGCTAAAGCTCCTAATAATGTGACAACAACTGGGTTAATCCCACCGTCAACTGTCGACGGGGGGCTAACACCAAGTTGCCCCTCAACAGGCAACTAGCCTAAACGGGGGTTAATGAACAAATAATAAGAAAAAGAAACAAAGAGAAAGCAGAAGGAGAGGAAAAAAATATGTATATATATATTTATTAATTTTAAATAAGCAAAGGGACGTAGGCATCCTTGGATTTCGGAAGGTCAATACTATTGAAATGTGCCAAGTAGTTATTGGTCACTTTCATAATTGGATTTAGGGTAGTTATCTTAGTTCTCCATTTAATATTAGAATTAATGACAAAGCCACAGATATCTTATAATAACTGGCGAAATTAAAATCGTCTATTACAGAAGAGACGCATAACCTGCCGAGAAAAATATTTATTAAAATATTTAAAAATTAACGATTAATGATAGCTTGAATATTAAATAGATTATGTCGATTTTTCAATTGAAAAAAAATTGCGATAGCCCAATTGGTAGAGGCATCGGCCATGATAGTCGAGGTTCCTGGTTCGAGTCGCAGAATTCTTCCTTCCATTTTTCAATTGAAAAATCATTACCTATGCTTGGAGACGTATCTCCAGTTAATAATTATTATTATTCAGATTATGTCGAGTAAGAAATAAGCGATGAGATGGGTAAGAATTGATTAAAAAGCCTCTAAAATTAAAAATTTGCGCTGAATACTGGAAACGGCCTGCATGTTGCCGCCGTACCAGATCCAAGCGCAGTAAATATCAGGTTGTTGCAAAAGTTTCTTCCAGTTCTAGGACCCGTGCCTAAGAAGGGCTCATTTTCCGAGGGGGGGGGGTGTTCATATGTTTTCAAACAAATTATTGCACTCGACTCCTGAATATCTTTGCTATATTACATCCAAGAATCAACTTTCTGATTATACATCTGTGAGTGCCATCAACGGTCTGAAATGGACCTTTCACGCGAGCATATTCGAGCAATAATCTTCTACGAGTATTCTGGAAAAATCAGTGCTGCGCAATGTCACCGAAACATTTGCCAACGTTTAGGTGATGGCACTTTTAGATTACGTACAATAGAAGAATGGTACCGCCGGTTCAGACGCGGAACTCTTCAAGATGCACCTCTCTGGTCGGCCAATCATTTCAGATGGTGAAATACGCCAAGCAATTGATGAAGATCACAATGTAACAACGAGGGAACTCGCAGAACAGTTCAAGAATCACTTTTCAACCATTGCCCGGCATCTGCATGAGCTGAATCTGTCATTCAAGTTCAATCGTTTTTGTGTTGGAATAAAAATCTGGAAAAAAACTTTTGCAACAACCTGATAAGTTTGGGGATAATGAAGGTTTTGTACAATAGAAGTATAATCTTCAGATCAGAAAAAAAATGTAATTTTCTCTTTAACAGACCAATCCTTCGAGCTATGTCTAACTGGACTTGATCAATGTGATTCATAAAAGAACAGTTATCAGCTAAGATAACACCAAGATCCTTAAGACCGTTGGACCTTTCCAAACGCTATAGGCCAAATATAGTAATCATGGTAAAAAGGGGCGGTTTTTCGGTGAAAAGATACTACGAAGGATTTCTGGGCATTAAGATCGATCCCGTTCTTTTCGGAGAATCGCGAGACTAAAAAAAGAGTATCCTGTAAGGCCTTGCATGAGTCCCAGTCTTCGATAACATGATACAGTTTGATATCGTCAGCATATAAAAGTAGATGAATGGGGCTCTGTTTAACAGCTGCATAAGGTCAGCAATAAAAATATTAAAGAGCACCTAAAAATATTAAAGAGATTAGACGTGATCGTATTCTAAAACTTCTGTTCTGCAACATGGATTTAAACCAGTCAAGTGCTGTGTCAGACAAACCGACGCAGCCTTGTTTGGCGAGCAAAAGTTGGGTATTAACCTTGTCAAATGCCTTGGAGAAGTCCAAGAACAAGGCGTCTACCTGCTTCCTTTTGTCTACGTGCTGAGTAAAATAATGCAGGAAATTCGGCAAGTTCGTCTGAGTTGACCTCCTCGGCCTAAAACCATGTTGAGAATCCGGCAGGCGTGGATTAATATGGGTAGGTAACTGGTCTGCAATCAGAGTTTCCAGCAACTTTACTGGGAAAGGTATTAAGGTGATTGGCCTAAAATTCAGTTTTCCACTCGCATCCGATTTTTTGGGAATGGGTTGAATCAGAACGCGCTTCCAAGCATTTGGATAAGACCCTGATATTAATGAGACATTAAACAGGTATAGAATAGGCGTTATTAATGGAGAAAGGCAGCCTTTAAATAAAAAGTCTGGAATATTGTTCAGAGGGGGAAGCAAAATAAATAGAATTTAATGGGTGGTACTTTAAAAGAAAGAACCCCCAAAATTTAAGAGTAAACGTGGCTCGTTAAAAGACTTATTTTGGTTTAAAAATTGCGATATTTATAAAATACAAAAATTCTGTACAAAAGAATGTTCTATACAATACGATTTAATTGAGGAATAGGCATTGCGATCTCAATTACAAAAGAAAATATTTCTCGGAATAAAATAAAGAAATACTTAAATGTACGTTAAATACAGCAAAACACTAACGAGAAATATTAATCACTACATTGAGCGAATTGAGATTAAATATAAAAAAAATTGATACAGACCAATTCCTTATAAAGAATAAGGAAACGAAATTTCATATTCCCATTTAATGTCTAAGAAAAACTGCGAAATCATAATTATTAATGGGGAATAAAAATTGAAATGTGCAGCATGGCGTTCCTTATGCGCGTTATTGTTGAAATAGCATTAAAAGAAATTTCATTATTACCTTATGGGTAAACCCGCAAAACAATGCTGCTCGATAAAGAATCATAGCTGCCGCGACAAAGTGAGCAATTCAATAAGAAACTAAACTTCAAACGGCAGGGTAGGAGTAATTTGCAGAGCATTGGAATGAAAATGATAAATAGAAGTTGAACGTCATGCTGCAGGCTAGGAAGGACGTGGAGGACCAAAAAGAGGGACGACTGGTCAAGCTGGAAGTGGTCTGTCTGAAATAAAAAAAAACAAACAGTAACCACGGAAAGAACATCACCAATAGTGATCCTCGTGATCACGAAAACTATTCGCGAGGGATGATCATGTGGAGATTTTTTTAATTAACATTTATTAAAACAATATATACTGAACAATCACTGTTTGCAAAACAGTAAAAAAAACTTAAAGAATAGAAAAAATAGAATTAATTGCAAATAAAATTATATCTATTTTTACATAAAAAATCTGAGTTTTCCCGAGCAAAGCCCCCTGTAATTTTCTTGAACACAAAAAAATGACGGTCATTTGTACAGATAGAAGTTTTAGGTACTGACGTTACATATACAGATTCAAAAAAAAATTGTCTAAGTTACAATAATCAAAAAAACTTTATGCCTTTATTATTGTTGGGGATTGTTACAATTGAATGTCACGCGTGCATGCAATAGATGTCGTACCATTGTTAATGCCGCGAATCTCGTGTACAATTACCTTTTTTTTCCTATTTATGTTAATAAAATGCGCAGTGGAAGCGTGTCGATTTTAAGACTGTCGTCTTAATCCTTTAAACTCTGCACAATTCCTACAGGTTATGGGCCCAGCACGGCATTCGACTGCGCACATTAATACATTAACAGTAAACCGATCGAAATAAACGGCTCTCGATCCAACAAGAGATGGCAAATATTATTAATGCTACCCGCATAGAGACTCTATCCAAGGAGAACTACGAAACGTGGATTCTACACGTACGGGGTTGTGCATAACCTTTTGCTAGGGGGCTGCGACTTAAACCGCAGCGTTGTAGCACACTCTTATGACGCTTCGGCAGAGAGTAGTTCATTGTGCGTCTATTGGTATCAAACAAATATGGCTGGTTTAATAAATGACAGTGAAGAGCAGCGTTTCATGGATAGAGTTCGTGCAAATGCATATCGAGAGGCAATGGAAGCAGGTGCGTCTTTTATTAATCGCAAATGGGTTGCGAACAAGTTAAACCGATCGGATAGATGGGTGACGGACAATTGGAAGAAAGGTTATGATAACTGCCATGCCGAATTTACTGAGAATAGGCCCGAGAAATTATCACAGGAAAGCAAAAACATCATTGCTAATAACAGTGGCAAAAGACGTCGCAGCTGTGTCAACGTTGCACAAGAAATTAAAGCCAAGCGTGGAAAAACAATTTCTCGTTCAACGGTAAAGAAATGCTGGGTAAACTCGCAAAACAATGCTGCTCGGTAAAGAATCATGGCTGCCGCGAGAAAGTGAGAAATTCAATAAGAAACTAAACATCGAACGGCAAGGTAGGAGTAATTTGCAGAGCATTGGAATGAAAATGATAAATTGAAGTTGAACGTCATGCTGCAGGCTCGTAAGGACGTGGAGGACCAGAAGGAGCTGTTGGAACTGAAGCCGATGTTATGGCTCCAGAGGAGCACCCTTAGTTCTTAAAGCAGGCAGGGTGCCCAGGCGCGCATGCTGTAGGAGTACGGGCAGCCCTCAAGGGCTGCACCTCCTATTCAAACGCCTCAAAAAGAGGCCCGTCCGCCCACCTATCGATGTCGAGGGGAAAGGTGAAGAGGTACGAGATGGTATTCGTATCCCCTTCGATGACCTTACAGAGACGCTGAGATGATGAATAGCGTCTCCGGAACGTAGCTGGGCCAAGCCGATGCCATTCAAGATGAAGGAAGGACCTGAGATGGATGGCGCCCTTCCTCCAGATGGCTGAGGCTGGCTGATGAACACCAGCAGATCGCTGCTGATGGACCAGCCAAAGCTCTGTTTTCATAAAGGCGATGGAAGTGGCTCTGTCCAGCTTGTACGAAGAACCGGTGGAGCAGTCCATCAGAAATCGCACTGACTGATAGGTAAAGTCAGTCAGAAGATAGTGACGAGAGAGGCGATCGCAAATTGACTGAGCAAACGGGCACTCGTAGAAAACATGAGGAACTGTCTCAAGCAACCCGCTAAACTGGAAACCAGCAGATCTGACCACTCCCCATCGATGTAGACATTGGAGAGTGTAGAACCCATGGTGCAGCAAGCGCCATTGAAAGTTGAAGACCGCCTTCTCAAAGGCGAGAGACTTGACGGACTTCAAGATGGCTGACCATGGATATTCAGGGTGCCACCGTACGATGTCAGAAGTCGCACCCTGGTCAGACTGCTGGAAGAACCAAGATAGACGAAGGTTTCCCCAGTCCTGCGGGTCAAGCTGTCGAAGGCCAGAGAGGGAAGATGACAAATGTCGCCAGACTAGATGGTAAAAATCCGGCGAACGTGAAATGATCGTCAATGGCAGCGTGGACGAAAAAGGTAGCCTGTTCACTTTCAAGAAGAAGCGCAGATACAGAAAGAAGAAGTCGTCCCAGATGGGGGGAGGAAGGAGGAAGGCACGAATCAAGGTGGCCATTCTGGCCGCGATGAAGTATCGTCGAATGTTTGGCAAGCCCAATTCCCCCCCCCCCCCCCCCCAGCGAAGAGGATAAACAGCAGCTCCGAACGGATGGGATAACGGGCTGCTGAATAACCCCACACACAGTCAACTATCGCACTAGGCACCTTCTTTAAATGAGATGGAGAAGCCAAGCAAACAGGCACTTACACGTCAAGATCGGTAGGACGTGCGACTGGACGAACCTCGCCTTGGCAAACATCGAGGTGGTGAAACGAAAGTTCTTGCCAAGGCGAGCGATGCATTTATCAATTACCAGCTGCCAGTGACGAGAGTCCATATTAGGTGAAAAGGAGAAAACATATCCCAGCACTGTAATTTGCTCACACCATGTTATTGGGAAGGATCGAAGATAGTCCACTGTCCACTTCCCAATAGCAATGCCTTTAGACTTGACGAGATTGATGGAACTTCCCGTCGAAGTGCTAAAGAGATCGAAGGATTCTTTATAGATGCCCAGGGAATACGGATCAGATGCAAATAGCACTACATCGTCCGCATAAGCCAGCGTACGGATGTTGATGGAAGCGGCTGGCAAATCATACCCCCGGACATCTGGGTGGCGATTAAGATATTGTAAAAGTGGCTCCAAATAGAATATATATAACAGGGGAGAGATGGGACACCCCTGTCTGACGCCTTTGGACAGTTCGAAGAAAGGCGAATTGGAGCCATTAATCGCCACGCACGATGTGGCAGAAGCATACAGTGCTGAGATAATCGTAGCAAATTTCCGAAGATAAAGATGGTGAAACACTCGGAAAAGAAACACGTGATTCACATTGTCGAAGGCCTTTTCCTGGTCAAGACTTAGCACGGCAAGAGTCTGACGGCGCACACACGCTTCCTCCATAACACACTTGATGGTAATGAGGTTGTCGGACATTCTGCGAGATGGAATGGAGCAGGATTGTCCCGGATCGAAGAACTCGTCGGCGAAGCATTTGAGCCGTTGTTGGAGCACACCAGTCTGTGTTAAGTTATAGTCTGTGGTGACAAGTTCCTGAACAAGATGATTCTCCCCGCGGTAAAGTCCGACGTAATGGAGGAAGCGTCTTTAAGAATGGAATTGAACACTTGCACCAGGAAAGGCCCAAGAAGTTTCCAAGTCGCATTGAAGAACGAGTACGGGATGCCGTCTAATCCAGGGCTGGACTGTTGACGGCCATCCATCGACAAAAACTTCTTGACTTTTTCCGGGAAGTAGTTGGTTCTTTTTAGGTCTTCTTGGAAGTCATCGAGGTCATACGTAACATCCACATTACGAATTACGTATTTCAAGACCTTCTCCGACTTCAGTTGATGATGCTGAATTTTTAAAATATTATCAGATTTAATGCCAGAGACTAACCTGTTGTGTGTTTCTTCATCTTCACATTTAACCTTGATGGTTTCAGCTCTGCCCGTATGAACGGCGATCTTTTCGACTGGAACATGCTTCTCGAGCTAAGTTAAAATCGTCTTAAACGGGACGCCATGAGTCCGCACGATAATTGGCGGTACATACCTCTTCGTGATCCTATGGT
>JAHWFO010098758.1:1331-20139 GCA_023313115.1 Rhysida immarginata | reverse complement strand
CGTGCATTAAAATTAATTTGTGGAAAAGTGTTTTCTTTATTTGTATTGTTTTTACATCCACAGTTTCGTGACCTGATTACTTTATGTATTAAATTCATTTAAAATCGTATTAAATCTGTTTAAAAATGTATGAAATTCATTTAAAATTGTATGAAACCAATTTTTAAAAACTGTATTTACAATTTATACAAAACAAACTTCAAAATATTCTACTTTAGATTCAAACATTTGTTTAATGGATTTTTTCACTGCGTGAAGCATTTCTGGAACTGTTGGAGCGCAATATATTGAGTCCTTCGAACCTGTTTTCACCTCGTCCATGGTGTCAAATCTCTTTCCTTTCAATGTTGTTTCATAGTCGAGAATAAGAAGAAACCAGACGGAGCTAGATCCGGTGAGTAAGGTGGTTGGTGAACGACTATCCAACCCTGAGAAGCCAATTAAGGCATGTCCCCTAAGTAGAGGCACACATTATAACTAAATTATACCAAACTTTATTTTTAAATATCACTAGAAACACTAATAATTGATAACATTCACAATAGTCTAGCTTCCTGAATGCCTTTGTACCCGATTGATCTGAGGTTCTTCTAGCCCGTTTTCATTATTGCTTTTCCTGACTCTTTGGCTACTCTCCTACTGATTTCACCCCACATTCTGCTAAATCCTTTGAGTTTTTAGATGGAACTTTTCGTCTGCCGTATTCCCTTTTGCATAGAGCCCAAAATCTCTCAATGTCTTTGGTCTGAGGCACATTGAGGACATTGTCTAGTTTTCTGGCATGTAACAGAATTGGAATAATGTGGTGTTACCATGTAAGGCCAGAATATAATTTCTTTCATATCAGGATGCTTGTTGATGAAGGGGATCAGATGCTATTTCACGCATTCTTTCAGATACACTTGTGTATTAAATGTCCCTCTTGAAATATAAGGTTGCGAAACGTTCCCGGATTGATCAATGGCCTGCCAAATCATAAACCGTCTGGTAAATTTTGATTTAGGCTTGACTTTATGATTGTATTTAGTCTCACGACGATTTCTGGCATGGTAAAATTTTGCTCCTGGAACATCAGCTGGGTCCTGAGGTACATACGTCTCATCATCAATAACAATAATTTTCTTTAGAGATTTTTTATAAATTTTCCTACAGCCAGTTTTTTCCCGCTCTTCTGAACATTTATGTATTATGGAGCAGATTATTTTAAATATGACTTAAACCCAAGTTGATTTACTTTAATTCTAGCAACGGTTGATTTGGGTATATTATTTTGTTTTTTTGCTGTAACACGGACATATGTATCAAACCATTAGAAAACAATTGGTACACCTTCTTCAAATTGTTCGGCGTTGCTTGGAACGCAGGACGACCAGGAAGCAATTTAAATTTCACATTCCCTGTAGGTTCATACCTCTGTAGAATATTGTAAATTGTTCGTTTTGATCTGCTCTCTTCCATAAAATGTTTAACATTTACCTTCCTTTCTTTTTGAGCAATATTTTCATAGGAATGCATAACCCTTTTTGCACAACGCTCCGCTTCTTTATCGCCATTCTTATCGTCTGCTTTCTCAACCTTAGTGCGCATGCGCACATACATTTTAGGCCCTTGTTAAGAATGGAGAAAAGTATCGACGCTCCATCAGCGCGCATTTCGAAGCTATGTTCATTTAAACATTGTGCCTCTACTTATGGGACATGCCTTACCATGTCACAGAATTCGAGCCTAAAAATAGGTAGAGGGGTCAAAGCCTCCTGTTCCATGGAATCAGAATTAGGCCACATGACATGGGCATACTGATACCCCTACACACTAATTTGCCAAGCATTAGGTGTGATGTGATCTCTTTCTAGCATAGAAATAGAAGGGGTAGGGTTTATTTCGCATGGCATAACAGACTTCGAGCATAAAAATAGAGGCAGAAACGAAATGGTGTACTCAGGAAAGAGGGAGAACGAGAAGCGAAATTCGTAAATGATTCAATGCTATTTAAGTGTTAATAAAAACAGCGGCACTGATCTGCAACGTCTGGGACATGAGTTAATCGGCTGTTATGTCAAGCCCCTCCAAAGCGTGACTGGTGGCTGTTCCAGGGAAGAAGGAGGCTGTTCTCCCTCCTCCCTGGCTGTTCTCTCCATTCTATTTCTACTTTCCTCTTTGAATCAACTTCTTTAAATCCCTGCTTTCCGATTGGAATGGACGATGTCCACGATAGAAATTGCGCATGCGCTATTGTTTTACTACCATCTAGTGGCTTATTTTGAAAGCGGTCAACCGGGTCACCATGTGCGCTACCAACACTGAAAACATTAATTACCTCATAAAATATTCACCACTAATACCTCGGATACATTAATTTCTTTTTCTTGACTTAGTTTTCCATAATGAGATTCTCTGTTTGCATTTTTGGCGTTTGTTCGTTGAGAACGATTTAATGCAAGTTCAAGCTAAAAATATTTAAATAATCTAAATTTCTCTATTTATTTATTTTTGCTCCTTGTTTTTTGTTTGTTTTTTAAACAAATTTTATAATCAGCTTATTTTATTTATTTATTTTATTTTTATTATTATTATTTTTTTATTGTAATCCAATACGTCCATCCAGGGCTTGTATGGCCTGAGGCCGACGAGTTGGGTCCCTGGATGAACCTGGATTAACGACTGCTGTATGATGGTCACAGCAGCCGGGGGAGGGTTGAAATTGTGAGTCACTGAATGGTCGCCCATCCAGGGGCTAGCCGTGCCTGATGTTGCTTAATTTCACAGAAGTTGATTCAGTGAAAGTCCACCAGGCCACGGCCTCCCCATGATATATACAATAAAAATAAAAACCTACGATATATATTACAATAAAAATTAAATTTAAGATAAAAAAAATAAATAGTGTATGTATTTTGGGAGTATATGAGTGAAATTTATATGAAATTATATATCTTACTCAAATTGACTTAATATAATGAACAAAGGGGTAGCATGTCCCCGAAAGGTCGCAAAATTTTTCCTTCCCTTTTCTTTTTGTAATTATGATATGATATTGAAGAGTTTCTGCAGTTTAATTATTTTCTTTTTGAATATAATAAGATGCATTTTTACCTCATCAATTTTTAAATTTTTATTAACTATTTCCGAATACATTGACAAAAGGGTAGCATATTCCCGAAATGTTTATAGTCTTTTAATGTTAAGCTTAAACGTAATTTACACTTCAACTCTTCATAAATTACTATACTCCAAGTCTGAAAACTGTCGTGAATTTAACGATAAAATATGTAAAAATTAAAACTATTACACCAAAATGAAATAAAGCTATAGTAAATATATCATTATTTTGATCTTTCGGAAAACAGTGCCATGTGGTTGCTTTATTTGTATAATTTTTGCAGGAAGTCACAACCAACAACCACCTCTACTCAAAGCCTGAACGCGAAAATTTCATGCATTGTTACATCAACATACCTAGTCATAATTTAGCGCTTATTATTGGTAGAAATGCGATTAAATATGACTACCTATGACGTTTTAACAATGTATGACGTTTCCGCGCTCAAGGCTTTCTCTTTAGGTGGTGTTGGCACAGCGAGTCATGCTTTCAGACCCGGAATGAGGGTTGACAATGTTGTTACAAGAGGGCGCTCGAGTTACGTGGACATCGTCCACTTCTGCATGTTTTCTTTCCACAATACCTTGCTAAATGCCACTGCCATCAATAAATATTATACAAACAGCACAAATTCACTTACACTCATGATGGAGATATATTTCCAAAGTAAAAGTGCTCTTCATATCTGGGTTAGAGGTTAAAGCAGAGACTTTCTTTAACGATCTCTGGTTTTAAGATTAAAGGGACTAACGTTTTATGTCCCGAACGATAGGACCGCTAGGTGTTTCTTTACTTCAACAAAAGAGCATCCCTTCGCTTCCCGTTCTCTCTCTTCCCTGATATACTCTTGTTCAGCTTTGGTTGCGCCGCAAAGATATGAGAAAAAAATAAAAAGTCTTTAGCATGTATTAATTTATTTACAGAATTAGATGTAAATTCCATGAAATAATATTAATAAAGTAAATAAATAAATAGTTCAAAAACGATTGTACGAGCCATAATTGGATTGGCTGTTTTGAACTATTTATTTATTTACTTTATTAATATTATTTCAAGGAATTTATACTAAATATACAATAGAATATACATCTAATTTCCATTAAACATTCAACTAAATAATTATTTACAGAATGTATATATTAAACAAATTTTAACAGGTATTAAATGGGTTAATAGTGAAAATTTAATTTTAAATGAGTTCTTATTAATATCATTATAACATTTTTGTATTTTTTCGAAATGTTAGAATAAATATTAATTTTTTATTTTATTTTACTTTTTGTTATTAAACAATTTTATCTTGTTTTTTTCTTTTTTTTATTTCAATATTTTCATTAGAATTTTCGTTGAACATTTTGTGCTTTTGGATAGAGGATATCATTTTTTAATTAATTTTTTTATTTGTAAAAAAATATGTGAATTAAATTATAATAAATATTTACTGAAAAATAGGCCAAATTATTAAAAAAAATAATTTTTTTTATTCTAAACCGATCATAAACCCCGTAATATTATACAGTCTCATTTTTAAACATAAAATAATAATAATGACGCTTAATAAGAAATAATATTGTAAAGTATCATTAATTATGATTAATAATAGGCAAACTACATTTAAAAATGAGCGGGATCAGTAACATAATCGAATAAAGCTAAATTAATATGTTATCACAATCAATCCTAAGCCAACAAGGGAATGTTTTGCCCTATCACAGTTGACCCACAAGGTAATTGATTTTGGTGCCACTGGCTTCCCTTTGCAATGAATAGGGTGACCCCTTCTATTTTTATGCTCGAAGGGTGACCCCTCTATCTATTTTTATGCTCGAACTTCACAGAGAAATCTGTGTGACCTGGAAAACTTCGCAGTAACGCCTCTCATGTTCATATAATAATATACGTATTATATCGTCAAAATCCGCTGACACATGGGAGTTGTGAGAAAAAATTGCTTAAATTTGGTAAGGTACCTCATGCCATTTGCAAAGAAGCTCGTATTTGGTGCGGACTAAACCCCTAAATTGACAGAGAGAAGGAGGCATGAATGATAATAACAGATCATTAGATAATGAATAACCCCACTCAGATTGTTGGGATTTGAGAGCAGCCTGCTGCAAACGATCATGTACATCCACTGCCACCAAGAAGTAAGCTGTTTCGTCGAGGTTATTGTTGCCATATATTTCCATATCAAGGCTGTGGTTGAATCAATACTAACGTATGCTGGAAAAAATCACACCAAATTGACACCAATCTGACAGCAGAACAGAGGAACTCATAATCTGAGAGCAGCATACCAATGATGGGCTTTTCTGCAAATGCGTGAAATACCTTACCAACTACCATGAACGGATATTTATAAGAGAAAAGGACGAGACACAAAAACCCTGGAATACAATAAATAATAGTTAATAAATAAAAATGAAAAATAAAATAATAATTAACAAATAACAAAATAATTAATAAAAAATAAGTAAAATCAAAATAAAACTATAAAATCAAATAAAAAGCTGACGTTTCGGATAGAGACTATCCTTTATCAAAGCAAAAAGGATAATTCTCTAAAGGCAATTAGAATATTAGAGAATTATCCTTACCAACTACCAGCAATTTTTTCAATAAAGCAATGATTTTCGCATTGATTTAAAGTAATTGAAGGGTGCTCTACAACTTTGCAATTGACACTATGCCTCTATCTCTCATAGTTTAAAAGATAAGTTTCCGAAATTCATAACACTTTCTTCCAGCAAAACACTTAGCTACGATTGTTTGTCCTTTTTTATTTCTCCCTCGTAGACCGTAAAAAAGAAGCCCGCAGGGATATATGGAACTTTCTTATACTCATAAAAACGAATTTTATTTGTATTTAATTTTTTTTTCATTTCATAAATGCAAGTTCTAACTTACGTTAAAAATTTATAAATAAGTTTCCAGTATAATATTAATATTGGTATTTATTACACAGGGTTTCTTTCTAACGAGGCTATTAAAACGGGCACTTCCGCAGTATGAAAATCTCTAATTTCATAAAAGAATTTAACACGCATTCCAAAAATTATCCATTCTTTTCTATGGTAATACAATTTTACACTTAACCTCAATTTTAATGCAAAAAAAGTCTCAGATTTTTTTTTAATTTTAAATTTTAATATAAAATAGTAAAACCAATGTTTAACCTACGTTACTTCTTCAGAAAACTCCGTGAATCCACTAAACGCTAGCTACATTAAATGCCACCTTTTTATTGAAATTGTTAATTCAGGTAAAGTTTTTATATATAATGCATCCGCTTATTATTATACGAAAACCAATTTTTCTTCTATGGCACATAAAAATTTCCACTTATTAATCATCCTTTATCTGCAGTTTAGAGGAAAGTACTAACTTGGTTATTGCATGTTTAAACGTAATAAAAAATTTTTAATGATGACACTCGGTTTAAATGAAAATTGGAGGATTATTTATGTCTTCATTTTGCTATTTTATTTTTAATTACAATGATGAAGCAACTGAAATTGTCGCTTTCTAAAAATGGTGGCTTGTGAGTTAAATATGACTTTATAGAAATTAAAGAATTTAGAGCATGAAATTTATAGATATGTAAACGAGTCTCAATACTTTCCCAATCGGATATCCAGATACGAACAGTTTTTGTTTTTTTTCTTGTGGAAAAATACGCAAAGCAGAGCAAGTTTCATTAAACAGCCCTGAATCACTGCAAAGCAGCTAAAAATCAAATATTTAATGTTATGTTAAAAACAACCTGTGACAATAAAGTTCGGTGAATGACGTCAAATTGCTAACGGTCGTAAGAGTGCACCATCGTCGTATCCTGCCCCAGACAGGTCGAGACATGTTTAAACAAATTTGAGAGAATCAGCGCTGCGAGTGTGTTTATTGTGTTTAAACAGGACATTGAAGAGAGAAGGCGTAGTACGCGCGGTCGAAACCGAAAATGGATCAGCGAACGAAAGAGACTCATGAAATAATGACAACAGTTTACAAAGAAAGTGCTATTACTTTGAAGTGTGTTTATGAGTGGTTTAAACGGTTCCGAGGAGGCCGGAACACCGTATAAGACGCCCCCCGAAGTGGCCAGACATCCAACGTAATGTTACGACCCAACTGAAGGCTATCCCTAAAAACGACTACGCCAGGAGTTTCCAGGACTTGTCCAGGCGTTCCCAGAAGTGCATTACCATCGACGGGGATTACTTTGAAGGATAGTAACTGCTGTTTCATGTAAGCGAGCAATCCACTCTCAATATGCCATCATTCACCGAACTTTATTGTCACAGGTTGTAGTATAGAGTGGCTCATAAAAAAGGTGTCCTTTAAACTCCATATCGAAAGTATCGAGTATTTCTACGAATATTGGAAGGCAGTATCGAGTACTTTTAGAAACTGGTTGTTAAACTTGTCTTTATCGAAATAACTAATCTATTTATAACTCTCAGTTCACTTATGAGACTGATGAAGTGAATGAGAAAGATGAAGTGGATAAGTGAACGACGAAAGTTTCGGTATCATTTATAATCGATATATGGTGATATTTGCGGTTTTCGTGTGAAATGGTGAACAGTTCGTTTTCCAGTTCGGTAAACGGCCCAAGAGAAAGAACAAATAGAAAAGTAGGGGGGAAATGACGTTATTAAAACAATAAAAAATTAAAAAATAAATTTCAACTCTAAAATAAAAACAATAATAAAAAATTATTTCAAAAAGTAGCGAAAGAAGAGAGCTATTTACTGGTTTTACTATGTCCGTCTGTACAATGTAACATTTTTTGACATAGATGGTTAAAATTTGGAATGTAGCTTACAATGGGCATGCGCTACTTCACTATTTAATGTATTGTATTTTCGATTGACCCAGTGGGGTCGAAGTTATGGGGATGAAAGTTATAGGGGACGATTAGGTCGATATGTATAAACTTATTGATAGTGCCCGGCACGAAAGAAGAAGAAAACTGGCGCATGTGTAAATGAATAAAACTCGTTCAACCAATCAGAAACGGACAGTAATCAGGGCATTACTTACTACTGAAGCCAGATATAATTAATACCTCGTTTCCAGTCCGTTTCTGATTGGTTGAATGAGTTTTATTAATTTACACATGCACCAGATTTCTTTTTCTTTCGTGCCAGGCACTATACGGATTCTCTAGGCAATATCTACATTAAAGAATGACTTAAGAATGGATAATGAGGGTTTTTATTCTGTGCCAGACTTCAAATGTTTAGATTATTAATGAAAAATAGGAAAAAATCTACATTACTATGAAGCTTGAACCAAATGAAAGAGATGTATATCATTCGATCGAAAGAGATGCGAAACAAAAGAAGGTTGAGTTCATTTTCATTTTCGAAATACTACATTCGAGAAAATCAATTTTTGATTTAAAAAATGGGGGTTAAAAAGTTAGGATAAAAGGGATATAAAATAGACGAACTCCGCTAATTTCCTATACCCTCCTCTGAGGAATTAATTTCTTGTTAATTATTTCAAGAATCAGGAGAAGGAATAAAATGCAAACAATTCCATTAAATATTTTATCAAAAGCCAAATGATCTCTATTAACAAAAATAATTTATCAAAACCCGCTATTAAAAATAAAATTCAATAAAATTTTTTCATCAAAAAAACAAGATGTTATAAATTCTTTATCATAATACATTTTATAAAAATATACTAACTTGTAACTATTTAAAATATTAAAACTCGTGCCATCTTGGGTGAACTTTTTTTCATAATGAAATAGGAAAAGTTATCTTAGATGAAACGCATAATTTCGGATTGTTAAATTCAGCCCATTTTCTAAGCTTAAAATACCCGAATCGGTAGATTTATGGCTTTAGTGTTTTCAACAACTTTATATACGGAAATTGTGAAATTTGATAGTATAACTATTAACTTAGTTTGAATTTGTAACGTCCTGTTTTATTTGTAGTACGTGTGTGGTGTTCGTATAGTAAATGTTGTAATTGTTTGTTATTGTAAAAATGGGTCGTTGTAGGGAATGATTATTAATTGTTTTAGTACGTCGCTTTCGTGTGTGTTTGTCGATTGTTGGGAGAGGGATTGTTGTTGTCGCTGTTCGTGAAAAAGAAAGCTTGTTTTTTTTGGTTGTTGTAAGAAGAAGATATTTTTTTTAAAAATATATAAAAAATTTTTTAAGACCGAGGCGAGAGGAAAGAATGTGCTAAGCTTCAACGGAAAAATAGCTGAACATAACTTTCATACACCCCGACGGTTGTCAAATTGGCTTAGAACAAAAGTGATAATGATGTTTTGAATTAATTACCACGCCGGAATACTGTCGTTCGTGGCTCAGCGTCGAGAGCAGTTTCGAACATGATGCCTAACCATATTGGAAGGAATTATGACCTATACTAGAAAGATGAACGTTAAGTATTAGGTGATAAGACATGTTAAGTATGGTTGAAATAATTTTTATATGCAATATAAATCTTTTCATGCCCGTATAACGAAGTCTACCCGATGCCTGCGTAAGATCCAGAGCGAATGGAACACGTTCGTAGGAGCAGTCCTCGCCGTTGCAGTAGGATAAAGTTCGTCATACCCTCCACCGATCAACGTGTACCCGAAGAGAGGATGAGACACAGTGTTTGAGTGTTATGGCTCCGGCTGAAAACTGATCCGGTGAGATTGTTCTAAATTACCCCTTTCAAACGATGATAGTCATATCAAGAAACTCGAGTTGAAAACCATTCGAGAAGCAACAGTGAATAACTGTTTGTTAAGATGATCTAAAATGCTTCAGTAAAGCGCACGTATACTCCTGCCTTAATAAATTTAGGTGTAATAAGACTCTTGTATCAAGGACTGGTAAAGCATGTTAATGATGATAATAAGACGTATGATCAGATGCAGTAATGCTTATGTTTCACATGAGTAAATTGCTTAAGTCATTAGTTAAGTTGAGTAGGTCTATTTGGACTAACAAATGATAACACTCAGAAGGCCGCTCATCCATTCAGTGGCGCCAAGAGGGGTTTCAGTCCCTCCCCCCTTACTGTACGCATAAAAGGCGGGACGTAGCGCGTTCTAGCGCAGAGTGATAGGAATATTTGTCCGGGCTATTGGATGGATGATGTCACATGACTTGTTATCGTTTGCCTTGCGTTCAGGTGTAATGATTTAACAATACAGTGTCTCGATTAAGTACTTATACACCTAGGGTGAGAATGTGGAAGGTTTAAGGATATTATGTCAATATTATTGATGCATGTGGTTTAGTGCATGAGAAGGACGTCCCCATATAACCTCTCCTTAGGTTAATAAAATAGGAGTTAAGAATTGCCTGCGGCACTTATATTGCATTAATAAATAATGAATAAAAGGGTTTTGTTATTTACAGGATTAGTGGTGGTTTTATTTCAATAAATATCGGTCCCGAACCCTTGCGTCCTCCTACCCCTGGGTGATAAAAGGTTATCACCCCCCTTAGTATATGTTTAGCGGGATAGGGGGCGCTACAAATTAAAGTAAGGAATGAGAGTCTGTATTTTGGCTCTAATTCATTCCAAATTCTCTAAAATTGCAGTGTAAATATAGGTTACTTGGATTTTTTTTTTTGGCTTTGCAGATTGGTTAGGTTGAGTAGCCTACTCATAATACTCATGAGTACTCGATACTTTTAGGTTTGATTTGGTTTGGTTTGTTTGGTATTAACATCCTTTTCAACTGCTATGGTCATTTCAGGACGGCGTTATAGAGGCCGCAAATTTGGCATCGCAAGGGTGCCAAACGGCTTTACTTCCCTTCCGAAAGAAGTGCGTGATCTCAGGATTTTCTCCCTGAAAAAATCCTCGTCGTCCTCGGCCGGAAGCGACCCGCGTCCTCGGGCATCAGAGGCGATCACGCTACCACTGAGCCACCGAGGCCGATGATACTTTTAGGAAATATTAAAACGGTTATCGATCCCTGCAAAGTAATGGTTCAATCCATTTCTAGTCGTGGCGCATGAAAACATTCATTTGTAAAATTAGCAACATTTTGTAGAGAACAAAACTTTATGAGGCAAGTTTACATTTCGGCAGCCAAGCTGCCTTCTTCAGCCGTTATATCTTTGCTAATTTATAACATTCATGAGGGATATGAAGCGAAGGTGGGCTCTGAAGAATTATCTAACGAAATTTAATATGAGATGAAGAGAAAAGAGATCTCAGACATCGATATGTTCATTCAACTAAGCAAAACTTCAAATACAAGAAGCGGTATTCAAATTGAGCCAGTCGAAATCGACGTTGATAAACGACAGGAACTGCAAGCTCAAGATTAACTTTTTTTGCCCATGCAGACAAAAATGGATAGGCGATATTACTTGAAACCCTTGAAAACTCCGATACTTGCAAGCAAAGAGATCGTACCTAGAAATATTTTTAGGCCCGTATAAGAATGAGCGCTCTTGCTCAAACCAAAGCCAAAATCAAAGAGGTGAGCATTTTCAGTTTCCGAAAAAATAAACTTACATTAGAAAGATAGTTAATAATTTACATAGATAGTGCCTTATATTTTAAAATGGTTTGAAAAGGGCCACGCATAAAATCTGTTTATATTTTAGTTATACCGTAAAATAACAGAAGTGGGGTTAAATATTAATTATTTCGGGAACGATTTTTAAATTGTATAAAATATGATGTAATTAATTTAACTTACTATTCCTTTTAAAAAAGTAAAACAGAAGGCAATTCTCAATTAGATAATAATATATTTGATCAAGATATTTAAACTTTCAAATATGGATTTTTACAAGTATTTGTCGTGATATCGTTTTAGATGTGAATTCACAAACGAAACTTTATTTTTTTGCATTAAGAGCCTGTATATTCAATTCAGATTATGATGCAATGAGTTGATAATGTATTTATTTATTTATGTACAAACAATTTAAGATATAATGTAAATTAACTAATGTTGATTTATTTTCTTTTTTCCCGTCGTTCCCGGAAATGACGGTCGCGTTCCCTGAATGAAGATTGCGATCACATTTTACAAGTGACACAAAAAAAACTTTTTCAGTAGTATTAAATCTTTTTTGTACTTTAGGGATTATGACTTTTTGATCAATTACGCCATATTTTATAGAATAACATACCAATTCAGTGTTAAATTAAAATCAAAAATAAAGAATCACAACCTTTTTTTACTTCTCAAATACACTACCTTGCATAGAAATAGATATACACCAGAGGAGGAAACTCAATGCTAAATCAAGGGATTTGAGATCAAGTGCTCGCCAGGGCGGCGCTTCGATTCGCAAGAAGAATAGCAGACGACGCTGTTGTTTTATATGGCAATTCCAACGTTCAGTGTCTTTAAATACAACACGTAAAATAAAAAAAAATATTCCCTGCTACACCTTTGTCTTTTTTTTTAAATTTTATGAATTCTTCTTTTAACGCGAGGCACCAAAAAATTATTTTTTACTTTTTATTTATTTATTTATTTATTTATTTATTTATTTATTAAAATAAAGTTACAAAGCCGCCAGGGACCTTGTATGGCCAAAGACCGACAAGTAAAGGTCCCTGGTGACAACCAATATTAACACCATAAATACAAGTAGTAAACTAATTAGTTACAAAAAATATATTAGTACTATTACAACTATAATTAAATTAAAAAAATAAATTAAAAAATATGAATAATTAGTAACATACACTGATATAATGAAAAAATAAAGTTAAACTACAAACACCCAGTAATTGCTAGTTGTGGACTGTTTAATATAAATTGCTTAAGATTTCTTCGAAACTTCGAAAACATCGCCGCCTCACGACGTTCTAGTGGCAGAGATGCCCAAATGGCAATATCGAGGTAAGATAAACTGTTGTTCCGTTAATTTTAGTTATATAAATATTTCTAGATTGGCGAGTTCTATAATTGTGCGTATCACGCACTATGCTTAAGATAATAGGGGATAATACAACTAGGATTGAATTTAATATTTTTTATACAAATGAACAAATCTGTAACTTGATTAATTGAAAGATCGTTAGTATTTTAAAAGATTTAAAATATTGAGAGACCGAGATAACTGAAGGAACTCTTAATAAAACTAGTCGAAACCACTTCTGTAACTTAAGAATTCGAGAAAGATTGACCATTGAAGTAGATCCCAAAACAAAACACCGTAACATAGATTAGACTGGATCCAAGCGTGGTACAGTAACAAAAATATATTTCTGGGCAAATAATGCAAAATAATCCAGGTATCATCCCCATTTGTCAGTTTAATTTAGTCATTAATATATCTACATGTCGGTCCCAGAACAAATCAGGCAAAAACGAATACTTTTTATATGTAAGAACAAGAATGGATGAAGGGGGGGGGGGGAAATATAAAAAAGATTTTTTTTATCATTTTTAGCAATATTAGGGGGACAAACGAGGACATATTTATTAAAATGAATAATTTTATCATTTTAAGTAGAAATTTAACTGTTGTAGACTATACTTAAAAAAACAACTTATTTGTTTTAAATTTTAGAAATTTATTCATCCAAAGGGCCTAGATATGGATACAAAGAAAAATCTCATTTTTGGGAATTCATTATTTCTTTCATTAGTAAAATTTCAAAACTCTTTTGGCATACTTTAATTTCTTGTTTGCATATTGTTTGGTTAATATTTTTAAATACTGTTCTATTCTCATTATACATACTTAATTATGATAGCTGGAAAGTACAATTAAGCAGGAGAATGAGAACAGTATAGTGATTTCCAAGAAACAGTTGGATGAATTTTTTGCAAAAGTTTTTTTTAATAAATCTGTACTTAATTGCTCAGTCTTCTTTTCAACAAAAGAAATTTGTTGAGAGATATAAAAGATATTCAATGCCTTCAACTGCCAACCGAGAAGTAAAACACACTTTAAAACCTTATGGTATGGGGGGTGTTTTAATAGTCAAAGTGTTGGTGAATTGTTTATTGTGAAGAGCCGGATCCATACCGAAGTTTGTACAGAAGTAATGGAAGTCTTTGTCACTCCGAATATATTTTTTATTATGAAGATCTGTTCATCGGAAGATGTTATTTTCCAACAGGATTGTGTACCAGCTTATACATCAAAAAAATCGGGAAAGAGAAATAAGTGTCCTGGAATGGCCAGGAAATTCTCCTAACATGAATCCAATCGAAAATCTATGGACGATCATGAAAAATAGAATCCAGAATCCGTGCACAAGAAACAAAAAAGATCTCACTGAATGCGTCAAAAGCGTTTCAAATTTATATGTATAAAAAGCTGAATATATAACAGAGGAACTTTGCCCAAAAGAATGAGACTTGTTATTACGGCAAAAGCTGACTGTACAAAATGGTAAAATCAATTATGTAAAAATAGATACTTCCAATTTAGCAATACGTGAAATTAATTTTATTTTCGCTGACGCATTTTGTAACAACTTCTTCAAAGCAATGATTAAATTTAATTGTTATTTTACTGATTTTGTTTTATTAAATTGTGCATTTAATTATTCTACTTTATTAATTCATTATTCATTTATTCATTTATATTGGGCTATTAATTAATTATTAGCTTTTTTTATTTTATATACTGTATTTGTTTATCATTTAATTAATCTATTCTTATTTAATTTTAATTAAATTTTAGTTATTTTTTTATTTATTTAATTTATTTTTATCAAATTCCATCATAAGTATTTTATTTCATTTATTCATCATTAATAATAGCTCTGTCAATGAAATGCCAAGATATATAATACAGAAAACATTAGGATGCCGTCTTCACGACGCCGCCATCTTAGTTTGACAAAAAAAGCTATCAGTTTCACCCCCCTGCTACCTTGCCAAAAGTCATGGGACATCTCTATTTTACATATAAAGGAGACATTCCCATGCAATTTAAATGCTATTCATCCCGACAAAACACAAAGGTAGTAGCTTCCATGCAGTAGGAATGGCTCAAACAAAGGATCTTTTAGACTTCGAGAGGAGTACAATTGATATTATCAGAAAATAAGAATGATTTTACCGCCAAAGCGGATAAAGGGAGCACATTTTCGTGTTATAGCATCATACATGGATATTTAGAATTAACCAATATTTTAAAACACTTTAGAAAAAATACGAGGGTTGGGGCAAACGTCATGGCAACTATTTTTTTTCTTGAAGATACCAGTCCGGTTGGAAAATCTGCCATATACAGACGAAAGGACAAGGTGTTAACTTCATGTGTGGACAATGAATAGCACTGAAATATCGTAACACACTAATTTATTACGGTAGTATACAGGGCAATATGGCCTTCATGGTTGCTCATCACTGGTTGACACACGTCCTTGCTGAAACTTTCCTACCCACCGTGCTACTGTACGGTATGGTAGCGCATTATTCCCAAGGGCATTATTCCCACTAATTCACTGTGACATTCCATCGCATTTCTCCTTCGGAGAACGGCTATTTTGATGTAAGCGCGCTGCTCAACACGGGTTACTTCCATCTCGCACGACACTCACCAACTGACTGATTTCACAGCCCTCGCTGCGCTACTATCAGCTATCACAGAGCCATCTGTTGAACACTATGCCTACAGAACTTCCACACGACACATATACGTTTGTGAATCAAATGAATCTAAGAATAACCAACAGATAAATAAAAACAAATAAAAATAAAATAAAACGAAATATAATTTTTTCAGAATCACACTCTTATGAAAAATGTAAATTGTACAATATCTATTTTGTAACAATCTATGTATACATTAATAGGTAAATTCATATAAAAAAGTTAAGGTACAATTTTTCGTAGGGGTGTAATTCTAAAAATAAAAATTCTTTATATTTACCGTTTGTTTTTGGATGAAAATTATTTCTTTTTATTTTCGATTTTTTTTCTTTACTTTTTTATTAATTTGTTGAGATAATAAAGCTATCTTAAAGAATTTATTAAAATAATTTAAAGAAACCAGGTCGGCTCTTAGCGAAACGTCCCCGATTTGCATTATTGGTAAATAATTCATATCAACTTTATTGATTTTGCTCTGCATTTTTTATTTTTAATAAACTATACTGAAAAATTAGGAATAAAAATTTATAATTTTCTTCCGGTATTGAAATTAACTTCTAATAACAAGAAAATTCTTTTATGACAATTATCGTAAAATATCTAATTCAATTACTTATTTTAAATGTCTTTTGCCAACTGCAAGTGATGCTTGAGAGACCAGTTGATGGGCCCAAATTGCTGCAAGCGCCCTCGAACGACGAACACTGGAAACCCCTTAGCTTCCCTACTTCACCTTCTAATACGATGGTGCTATTAAACCAATTCCCACTATCATTATTTACTCATTATATTCAGTCATGACACGTTGTTTGATATATTACATGCTATATCTTAGCATTGAAAGTTCCAACAGTACCATTTGGTACCATTAAAACACGTACTACTGAGCAATTCACACAATCATTATATACGCGTTATATTCATTCATGAGAAATCCACGTGCACGTGCCACTAGACCAATATCTGCTATCACTAGTCATTCTTATATATTCGTTCATGAGACGTCATGACGATTTGTTTGATTTATTACATGCCATATCTCGTTATAGGAAATTTTTAGAGGGGTATCATAATGGTACCATTAGAGCACGCGCCATTAGAGAACGTACTTATTCCGGCTATCTCCTATTCTTACTTGTTCGTGCTCTGTCCCATATTAATGGATTGGTGAAAACAGAGCGTGAAAAAGTTAATTCGTTTTCAAGTTATCGTAATAAATAATAAGCTCCCTACGAATAATAAAATTCTATTGATTTAGAGACCGTTGTGCCCTTTCAATAATCGTCATTCACGTGCATCCTGCACGCGCACCATCTCATTAACGTATAGAGCACGCGCAGAGCCGAACCGATGTGCTCAGTCAACGCCTCCTATAAAGAAAGCCTCAGCACTGAAACGTCATACATTGTTACATCATCATAGGTCGACCAAATTTAGAGCTTATTATTGGTAGAAATGCGGTTAACAAAGGACGAAGTATGATGATGTAACAATGTATGACGTTTCAGTGCTGAGGCTTTCTTTATAGGAGGCGTTGGCTCAGTACGCGTTTTCGCCAATGCAAGGATAATTCGTGTGTTCCAGCAATTCAATACAAGCACTCTCTCTATTGCAACGCAATGCATTGTTGGAATTGTGTGTACAGACGGAGGGACGGATAGACAGCTAATCAAACCGACCACATAAGCACTTTTCTACGAAAATGTGCTAAAAATGGAAGAGAAAAGTTTCCTCCAAGTTTCCTACCGCTCATCGACCCCATGCTTTCGCTCTCTTAATCCCCCCACCCAACCAGACACCGACAATTTCTCCCGCTCCGGAGTTTATAGATTAAGCTGTGGATTTTGCGATAAATATTATATAGGCCTGTCGTCCCGCAATTTCAATAAACGATTCAAAGAACACATGGACTCCTACAAGAAACAAG
Source organism: Rhysida immarginata (assembly GCA_023313115.1). Lineage (NCBI taxonomy): Eukaryota > Metazoa > Arthropoda > Chilopoda > Scolopendromorpha > Scolopendridae > Rhysida > Rhysida immarginata. Next base: position 2,554 of record JAHWFO010098758.1, on the reverse strand, counting down.
ATAATAATTCACACTACGCGATCCACCTTGCCCGCACGGGACATGCCCCAAAAGAGCAAAGTGAAATTATGACTATTCTCCATCTATGCAACGACCCATTCAAGACCGCCACTCTCGAAGCTATTGAGATCTTTAAAGCTAAGATCTCCTCTCCAGATCACCTCCTCAATTGTCAAACCGTTTTTGATATTTATTCACTTTTAAATTCTTTATCCGATATCTTGTAATTTTTCAAATTTGTATATTTACTTTCATTTCCATTTCTTATTGATACCTTAGTTTATGTTAATTCGGAATGAGTCTTCTACTAGGTCCGCGTTTTCAATTTTATTTGTGTTATGACATCAATTTTTCCTTTATATTTTAATTAATTTTCCTCTCAAGGTTTCTTTATAATTTCATTGTTATTGTTCCTTATCCAACCATTCTCCTTTCAATGTCGCCACTGTATAATTTATATTATTTACGATTTGTTATTTCTTCATCCAATCATGTTCTCATTCTGTACCATATTTTCTGTATATAAAGGCTTATGTCCACTTGTGTGTATCCTTGATAAAGCCGGGAATAAATGGCGAAACTAGTCGGAAACTCTGTTCTCCCTTTGTTGTGTTGTAAAGTCTCTACCTTTGCGGGTACAAACTAGCAGAGGTACCCGACGTTGCCCGGGTTAATTACACTTGTAGGTAAAGAGATAGATCTCAAAAAATTAAATCATACCTTCCAATTTGTTAATTAATAACTCAATCAATACAACACAGAGCAAAGGGACTATCCATTCTACGAAAAATACGAAAACAGGTAGTCCAGGTGATATCCCGGAGCATCTAAACTCTTCTTGACTTACCTTCCATTACCAGATACTTTAAACTCGAGTTTTTCTTGCCCTTGACGTAGAAGCTTTTATACCCTTAAATAATAATAATTATTAACTGGAGATGCGTCTCCAAGCATAGGTAATGATTTTTCAATTGAAAAATGGAAGGAAAAATTCTGCGACCCGGATTCGAACCAGGAACCTCGACTATCATGGCCGATGCCTCTACCAATTGGGCTATCCCATTGGGCTTTCAACCGTGACAACTTGGTTGTCTTTAAGACACCTTGAGACAGCTTCGCTGTCCGTGGTGTCTGCGATAGCCCAATTGGTAGAGGCATCGGCCATGATAGTCGAGGTTCCTGGTTCGAATCCGGGTCGCAGAATTTTTCCTTCCATTTTTCAA
>JAHWFO010098752.1:0-13201 GCA_023313115.1 Rhysida immarginata | reverse complement strand
GGGGGGGGGGGGAGTACAGGCTGTTGACTCACCCTGTATAGTGCTTTAATTAGCAGACGGCAACAGCGCCGCGATGGCCAAAGTTTGCGGTAAAGAGATCAAAGGGATTCGAACAATGGCCAAGGGTATTTGACCCGTTTTACTTCGTGTACTTCCTCTCCTTATTCCTTGTTCACCATGACATAAGACAAAGTGGATAGACACACACATCCCCACACCATGACTCCATCACCACCAAACTTCACCGGTTAGAACGATGCACTCGGGTGAAAGACGCTTCAGTCGGCCTGGTGACCGAGAGGACATGGATGTTTGTATTAGTCATGTGAAAATGACCTAGCTGTTGACGCGCCCATAAAATCTAATGAAAGAAACAAACAAAAGACGTTTCCCTAGCATTTGCCATACCCAAACGCGGCCACCCAACTGGAACAGAGTGAGGAGTGATTTGTCACTCCACGAAATGTTTTTCCACTGTCCGACAGTCCGATGACGGCGTTCCAAACAGGAGTCTGGCAGCCCAGTTATTTGGCTTCATGTGTGGATTGTGTTCACTACACATCCATGAATGGCGAGTGCATCCATTTCCTTCCTCACATTGACTCCTGTTGCCTGTTGGAACTCCTTCCTGATTATCTAGAATGGTTATTACGGTTTTTATAAACCTGGGAGTATGGGGATCGTCCGACGGGGAGGGGGGCTCTTTTTCTTCACACCATGGTTGAACATGGCTATAATTATTTTCCCGAAATTTTACTTATGTGGCATCCCTCTATTACTCATTTCTCAAAATCACTAACTTCCCTCCCGATAACCATTCTTCACCTACGACAACGTTACACGAACAATTTACCCAAAGCAACAGTATAAAATCATATCTGCTATTAACTTTGGATTCCAACATGCAAGTCTACAGCATTTCATGTACATTAGGTGAATTTGGTAGCGTAGCGAGATGAGAGGGTAGTGGGGGATGGGCGGTGGGGACGTCCGGGCGCCAGTCTTGATTCCCTTGCGGGGAGACGCCGCGATGGCAAATTTTATAAGTCGGGGCGAATATGAAAAATCATGTCTCGTGTGCCATTTTCCTCGCTACGCCATTTAATCCGTTCCATTTTGGGGTTTAGTGTATTTAATCACAATTTTTCTAGGGCTCTTCATGCTAAACAAGTGACTATAGATATTTACTGAAATATAGTAATATGTAATTGCAATAATTACTGTCGAATTCACTTAGCATATATTGCACATATAGAAGAGTCAAATATATATAATTAATTCTACACTACCCGTGTATCGTTTTGTTATTACATTCGCAGGATTTGTGGTTTGATGCTGTTGGCTGACTTACCATCAGAAATTGCATACGTGTCACAAAAATCGACTCAGTATCATTCTCGTGACAAGATTTCGCATCAGAGAACATGTTTTTAATACGCGATCCACCATCCTTCTGTTGATTGGTTGAAGGGGGAGGAGTAAGTGAGAAAAGAGAAGGAAAAAGGTAGAACAAAGCTTTTTGGAAAAAGGAGAACGGAAAAAGATGGAGACGGTATGGCGAACAAGAGTATGCCGATTATAGCTGTGCATAGCTCCAGAACCAAGTGCAATGGTCCTGGTAAAGCCATCGAAAGTTTGAAAGGACAACTCCAGCCTAATATAAAATTTTATTTAAAATTGAAGTTCGAGATATAAATAATAACGTGGCATGAATGAAAAATTTTAAATTCGACGCGAAATATATAAAACAAACGAAAATTACGAAGGTGAAGGTCAAGATGACTACCCGCGCTCCATTACACATAGAAGATATGTCCTTATTAGAGACTAAAGTGACCAGCACGCATTTATTTCTATACATGTGCTTTTTTACGATGGCTTACGCTTATGCACAAGAGGATTACACCAGCAGCAGTTCTGAATCGGATTAGATTTTAATTCCTTTTTAAAGGATATGGAAGAAGTTTCATTCGGAAACGACACAGATATTCAGCTTTACTATTATGAATCTCTGTAATGCGATCTCGTCCGTTAGAGAACACGAACGATGCACGGATCGGCACAGCTGAATCCAGATAAGTACAAATACTGATAATGCTTATTAATTAATAAACTATACGAACTGTTTATTATAATATTATAGGCATTTTTAACGTAGAATAGTGGGAGAATATATTATAGCAAATCATGCGCTTTTAGGAAGTGAAAAGTTCTGAACTGCGTTCCGCAGTTTCCCGAATCGGCTGGGTCGCTCGTACCTACTATCAAATGGCACGATCGGTTTGGCGTTCGTAGCTACATTATATCAGACAGCAAGACGCTGTTTTTTTCTCGCGTGAATTACACAAAAGTTAGTGCAAATGAATTATTTATTACGTGGAGTAGATACAGTAATAATAATTCTAAAAATGAAGGTGGCTGGCCTGGACAAAATAGTTGGGAAATGTATACAATTCTGAACTTTTACCCCAAATTTATTCTTTTTTGCCTGGCTTCTCCGGCGCTTCATAGGAGCTAATCGTTCAGGTAGCTCCTGGATCACTCCAAAAATATTTGGCCATTGAAAAGTAATTTATTCACTTCACGTTTAAAGATTTTAAAACTATCGGATCGGTAGTGAAGCATGAGGTTTCGAAATGAGCAGTTCAAATATTTGAGTATGCTGAAGGGCGCCAATTTTCTCTCCAACAAAAGTTCATCATCTCGTTTCTTTTTAATTCCGACTTAGAAACTTATGAAAAGATAAACTTTTATCAGTAGCTAGGTGGTTACACCCATACACTGAACAATTGGTTGGTATGGTTCAATTTAATTAGGGTTCGCTATGGAAGGGCTTCTCTCTATTGTTTATCGGACTAAACCCTAGTCTAAGAAGAACTTCTAAGTGTAACGTCGTTGTGAGACAGCTGATACAAAATGGAGCGAGAGGGTGAAGACCAGAAGTATCATTTTTCACACTTTAAACGCTTTTTTCATATTGAAAGAATGGTTTTAAAATTTTTCTATTGCTACAGTTGTATTTTATTTGTTTCAAATAATGATATTCTGCAAAAAAATGATATCGATTATTTGAGTGGAGTTGTTCTTTGAACGCACCGATGTCAAGTGGAATAAGAATAAAGTCGAAGCGAAAGTGGGATGTCAAGCAGCCAAGTAACATTTGCTCTATTTCTTTATGCCAACACTCCGAAAGCAAACAGGGTTGTTGTTCGAGATGGCGTCGCTTCTAAAGTGCATTCGAAGAAAGTAACGAGATTTTGTGAATTATTTTAACTACTATTATGCAGTAGCATAGGACTAAATGATATAGTTCAAATCGAAGTGCAAACGCTGTTAAGCGACCATTTTTGCCCGAACGGTTATTTACAGAGATACCCATCGGTGTAATTCCTGCAGGGAAAAACATAGAATATTGATTGGCCTTTACGGTTTCAAGCTTACATCCAAAGCAGCGAGGGATTTGTGTTTATCCGAGGATATTATTGGTAAAAGTTTGACCGGATCTTCGATTGTTTTTCCGTCCTTCCTGACTCTTAGCATTTTACTTCAATCTATCCTCCTTCACGTATGTGGTCGAGCGAATGCTGTGATGATTATTTATTTTGCATTGCTTCGTCTCTGTGCTAATTCAACGGTCCCCAGCTAGGCTGGGCAAGTGTTATGTGCTACATGACAGTAGAAGTTTTATTATCAGCAAATGTTGAAATGGATCTAGAGGTAGTAATGGATGTGCATTACCCGGACGGCAATGGTAGAAAAGAGAGGAAATTGCTCGTGTTCTCTCCTTTAAAAGAGTGGAAAGGAAACATGCAACTCCATTGTCGTACAATGGATCGCTTGACTAATGCGGAGCTGCCGGACATGCACAGGGTAATGCTACGGCGAGGCACAGGGTAATACTACTGAAGAGGAAAGGATTTACCAACAGCGTTTTCCAGACCGTGATCACCCACATTGCCGGGTGTTTCAAACACTAGACCAACGACTAGACTAAACACTTGCATCGAGGCTCAGGGTCGGCATTTTGAAAACCTACTGTAATGTCATTTCTACCTCGTACAAGTTGCATTATCTCTGTAAGGATGCATTTCCGGACCCATGTTTATAGGAAAAATTTTGTTCCCCGCTACAAACTGTACATGGTATTTCATTCTTGACCTACCTTTCTGAATCACCCTGTATACTGACAAAGATCGGCAATGGTGAAAATATCGGCCTCGGTGGCTCAGGGGTTGCGCGATCGCCTCTGATGCCGGAGGACGCGGGTTCGATCCCGGCCGAGGACGACGAGGATTTTTCAGAAGGAAAATCCTGAGATCACGCACTTCCTTCGGAAGGGAAGTAAAGCCGTTGGTCCCTTGTAGTCGTTTGCCAGCTGCACGTTAAAGAACCCTTGCGAGGCAAAATTTACGGCCCCTATAACGCCATCCTGAAATGACCATGACAGTTGAAAAGGACGTTAATACCAAATAAACCAAACCAACCAACCAATGGTGAAAGTTTTACGTCAGATTGATAGCATATTTAAAAGTAAACAATGGTGCATGGAGAATTTGTCCCATGTAGTTAGATTGTTTCATCGCAACAACATCGTTGATGCTCACAAGATTGCTATCGTGAGTAATATAACTCCCATTGCCGATGATAAAATTACTTGTTATGGCGATAAAAGTAACTTAGTTACAACAAGAACAAAACTACACAAGATGAGCACTTCGAATCGGAAGGCTTGCCATATGCTACATGCTTGGCTATCGACTCACCGTACATGTTGACAGTGAATGTCGATGTGGACGATGGATACACGGTACGATCGGTGTACTCAGACATATAGTATACACAGACAACACCAATGATGATGTTGATGATGATGAATTGACTCATATACAACATATGAAAGATGTCAGTGTAGTGATTATGGTTATGCACTTGACGAATTCGAACAGAAAGAAACGAGTGAGCAACATCTGCAACATCAGCAGAAACAATGCATCTCTTGTTATGGTTATAGTTGCCCAATGAAGAAATGGACAAGATGACATGAATCATATGTAAGCCACTTGTGATACCAAAGTTCAAAGATAACATAAATGATGTTTCGAAATGGACACCGATCACTAAATGTATAACGAAAATCAATTTAGGAGGCACGATCAAATATAAACGTGCACGTTTCTCATTGGTTCCAGCCGCTGCGTTCACGGTGCATAAATCTCAAGGTGCTACATTTGGTCGTATGATTCCATTGAACAATAAAATATTTTGAACGTTATGGTAGCCAATCTCAATTCTCAAAGTTTAGTTGCGCATGCACGAGACATCGAAAGAGATACAGTATTATATTACACGTGATTACTTGGCAATAAGTGAGCTATGGATGAATCCAGGTGACATATAGAAAAATTCGAATTGAGGACACAAATATATCAGTCTGGTTGGATTAAATCCGATTCACTCAACAAACATGGTGTTATAAGTTATAGATGAGCAGACGGTGTTACGACAGACTGGTCAAATTATAGACGACTGGTTGACGCTGGTATCGGTGATATTTGTATGGTTCAAGTGTTGTACAATGGTGTAGTGAGATTTACTAGGCAGTGTTTACAAAGAGAATTTAATATACAGTGTTTATAATTATACAATGTATGGCGATGATGCACCATCGTACGCTATAATGGCAAAAACAGTTCTAATATGACCAAAACACCATTCAGGGTGAACCACAATCCGGACATGGACAGGTCGTTTCGACGCCGACAGTTCGCTTCCATTGATTCGACGCGAGATCATTTCGACGCCTCCAGTATAATCATTTTAAAATGAATATAACTAATATAAAGAACAGGAAACGTATCGACGCATGTTCAAATTACTGAAAAGCAAATGGCCCCATTTCGAACCGACATCCATTTCTACGGACTTCGAACAAGCGGCAGTCACTGCAATGAAAGAGGAGTTCCCCAGAGAAGAACTGTTTGGTTGCCTCTTTCACTTAGTCAAGAGCATAAAGAAGAAGATTGATCAGGAAGGGCTGACCCGCACTTACAACACGGATCCGGGTTTCGCTCTAGCGTTCGTACCTCTCGATTCTTTGGAAGTTGCGTTTGAGGAACTGTGCGACGAAGTTCCTATAGCCTTGCAGCCAGTCCTTGACTGGTTCAAAGACCATTACTTAGGGTGTCCCGACCGTCGCGTTGGTCGCCGGCCAGCGGCCTTTCCCCGAGAGATTTGGACTGTCTATTCCAGAACTCTACATGGGCAAGATAAAACGAACAACTACGCGGAAGCATCCCATAAGAGAATGCAAGCCGAACTGGGGATGGATCATCCGACTCTGTGGAAGTTTATAGACGGAATTAGGAAAGTTCAGGTAGAAAGAGACCAGGTGTACGAAGAATTCGTTAGAGGGCAGGATCCTCCGACAAAGCACAGGAAGTATGTACGGGCAGATGAGAGAATCCTTGCTTTGGTTCGAGACATCGCCAGTCGCCCTTTTCGTGAGTACTTGCGCGGAATAGCTCACAAATTTATGATGGAATGAGTTTTTAATAAATGCAATGTTCTCATAAATATGATGCAATAATTAATGATGTCTTAAAAATGTGATTTAAATGAAATGAAATGATTTCAGGCGTCGAAACGATCTCGCGTAGAAAAGATCTCGCGTCGAATCGATGGTGGCGAACTGTCGGCGTCGAAAAGGGCCCAATCCGGACGGCCGTCACTGAGCGAGGAATCTGACATTTCGGCGCAATTGAGGCCAAGGTGTTTGAAGATCGTTGAATCACTATCGAAACAATCGTCCATAATGTCAACATTAGTCATGGGTTGGTTGTGAACGCCTTGTGTAACTTTCTTCTTTCCACATTAATGATTTTCATTCCCTTATGTCTCTTGACATCACTAACTTATACGCCAACGTCCCTGTCCCAGACACACTTTCATCCATGAACCCTCCTGCTTTCCTCCTTCTTTCCCGCATATGATTCTGTTGATCTCCTCGCTATTCTTTCCGTTATTTCTACTCAAAAATTATTTTTCCTTTAATAATTCCTTCTACTCCCAACCTTCTAGCTTAGGAATGGGGTTCCCCCTAAGCAGCTTCCTTTCCAAAGTTTTCCTACAACACCTTGAACTAATCTTTGTTTCCCCTCTCCTCTATAACTCTACTATCATTTCTTATGTTCGCTATGTTAATGACATCCTAATTGTCTTTGATTCCCGTTCCCCCCTGCTATATCTAGCACATTTAACTCTTTCTGCCCCCATATCCAGTTCACTTTTGAAACCGAAGCTAACAAATCTATCCATTTCCTTGAAGTTCTCATCACTAATGACCCCCTCACCCACCGTTTCTCCTTCTTTGTCTACCGTAAACCCACACGTCCTCTAATTTAATCCATTATATTATCGCACCCTTCTACCCATAAACATACCTCCCTCCGCTTCTTTATTGATCATGCTCTTAAGCTGTCCCTCTGTCCTTCTTCTCGTGCCTATGAATTCCGCATTATCCCCTCCCTCGCCTTAAAAAATGGATACGCTTCTTCCATTTTTTCCCGTCTACTTCGCCGCAGAAACTCACCCTCCTAAACCCTAAACCTCCAGATCTATTCCCGCCCAAGAAATGGGTCTCTTTACTCTTTCTTGGTCCTCACTTTTCCCGTTTAACTAATTCCCTTTCTGCGCTTGGTCTCCAGATTTCCTTCCGTTCTTCCACCCCCTGTTTACGTACTTATGCCCTCCCACCCGTATTAATACCATTAACTTTTCATGTTCCGGCGTATATCGTTTAAACTGCGGATTTTGCGCGAAGTTTTATGCAACTTCACCATCCATATGGCCTCTTACAAAAAGAAAATTACAAATCCCATTACGCTAATCACCTCGCCAGTACTGGACACGAAGAAGTGATGTCCATTCTCCATTTTTGTAAAGACCCATTTAAGACTGCAATTCTGGAATCTATAGAATTTTTTAAAGCCAAGAACTTCTCATCAGATCTCCCCCTTAATTGTCAAACCGATTTCGACATTTTTCCTAGTCTTAATTCTGTCTCAGATTTATTGTAATATTTTCATTAATTTGTTTATCATATACTTGTCGTTTTTATATATCAATTGCTCTTGATTTATTTATGTCTTTTACATTTATTTTATTTTTATTCTACAGGGTGAATACAAAAGACTGAACCCCCCTTTTATTTTTTGAACCGAAGCAGATATGTCAATTTTGATGAATCCAGTGAATAGGAAGTTGTGGGCGGCCTATCCCATGGTGCACTTTTCATCATCCCAAATATGCAAATTAGAACAAATTCAAAATTTATTTCAAAAACCTTAAGGGATAGAGAAAAAAATCCAATTGCACACTTGTTCAGCATAAAAAAACAAAAAAAAATCATCCAAATCAGACCAACCAATCACCCACAATCACGTGGTGAACTGTTTGTAGCTTACAAACAGTCACACTACACAAGGAAAACTGAATGTTGATATTTCCACCATGTAAAGCATGCAAATCAAAAAATTAACATAAATTACCATACTCACATTCACTTTCATGCGGAAAAGCAAATAAAAGGCACGTTTCGGCCCACAGAAGACAGAACAATTCCAGCATGGCAAGCTATACTGTTCCGGAAATGGTCAACATGATCTTCTGATTGTGGGTGACTGGTTGGTCCGATTTGGATGATTTTTTTTTGTTTTGTTTGTTTTTTTATGCTGAACAAGTTCGCAATTGGGTTTTTTCTCTATCTCTTACGGTTTTGGAAATAAATTTTGAATGTGTCCTAATTTGCATATTTGGGATGATAAAAAGTGCACCATGGGATAGGCCACCCACAACTTCCTATTCATTGGATTCATCAAAATTGACATAAATGCTTTGGTTCAAAAGATAAAAGGGGGGTTCAGACTTTTGTATTCATCCTGTATATTAGTATGTTATTTGTTATCCAATTATTATTTTTCTGTTTTCATCCAGTTAGTGCGTTTCTATCCCTTTATTGTAGCCATTCCCTTACCCTTTATTATATCTAGCTATATATTTTTAGCTTTTACCTTTTTCCAGTCATTGGACGCAGACTGTATTACTCATTGACTTTGTCATGCCATACGTTGTGTTTTATCCAATCATATTATTTTCATTGTACCATATTTCTGTACATAAGGGCGTAAAGCCTCTTGTATCATTGATAAAACCGGGAATAAATGGTAAAACTAATTGGAAACTCTGTTCTCCCTTTATTGAATTGAAAGGTCTCTACCAATTTCATTGCTAGAATCAATACTAAGGAATCACAATTTAATGATCATGTGTAACTTGGCTTCACATAAGCAGCTCGGCGAGTTTCTCGTTTGCGAAAAGGGGTGCGAAAATAGTTTCAGCTGACACATTGAAGATGTGGGAGTTCTTTGACAGACTCGTCACGCAGTACGAGCGCTGAGTCTATCATTATACCCAAAACCAAACATCAAAACAAGCATTGGATGTATTCATCTCCACCTCCCAAAAGGCTTGTACCCAACCGTCGTCCGGAAAGATTATACAGAGTGGGAGGCTTTCCCGGGATGACGATGTTGTCATTTCTACTTTCTTAAGCAACCAAGCTGAGGCATCTACAAATCTCCAGCAGATGACCGAATTATTTGGAAAAAAATTTCAAATAATTTGGTACCTGTATAGAAAAGGACTAATCTGACCACACTAAATCCGTGTGTCTGGCTCTTTTTTTTTTTCTGTATGATTTCAAGAAATTTATGACCGACCATCGTTTATAATGATATTGTTTCGGTATAAAAAATTAATTACATGCAGTCACAGTATCAAAATAATAATATATTAGAAATAACTAAACTTAATAAACGTAAAGGAACTTTGAATTATTTGACGATATAAAAATGCTATATTAAATTATGAAAGCGCTAACATATTCTCTTGAAGGATTTCATATCTCGAATGTTTTCTTGTGGTAAGAGGTTTTTCCTTCATATGCAGGCAATTCCACACCAAAGTTCCTTCTTATTTTTTCATTAATTAGAGCTTGTTAACATATTCTTGATTGTTATAATTAAAGCTTGTTAACATATTATTTCAGATACGTTCTCAGGCACAATTTTATTAAACGTGAAATGAATTAATAGCTAAGTCCTTTTATTTTCATTTATTTTCTATTTATATGCCTATAATACTCTTATTAATTTTATTTTTAATTTAGAATGTGATGAGAATCCAGACTGCCCACGGACTGCACCTGATTGTATATGCCCAGTCTCTAAAGCCAGTTGCACACAAAAACACTGCAACAAATGCAGCGATAAAATGGTCGGAAAGGACGGAGTTTGTACAGAAGGTAAGTAATTTGTTTCCTACAGTGATTGTTGTAACGGAGTGCAGCATCCTTAAGCAAATGCTGCAGCTTCACAAAAAAAGTCGCTCAACGAGAAAAGACGATTAGCCAAAAAGGAACATATATCAAATTTAAGACCACTAAAAATTTCAGACAGATGTAAAACTAGACACATAAATCATATGTCTTATTATTTGTTTAAGCAATATTGAAAATTCAATGAGAAATACAAAATTTGGTCGGCGTAACTTTAATACCATGCTCATTTTTTATTACTTAAGGGAAGAGCTACTTAGATATACACTTGATTTACAAAAAATCTACACCGAAGAGCCAAAATATTATGACCACCTACTCAATAACGCGTTGCGCACCTTTGGCCTGCAAAAACAGCTGGAACTCGCCTTGGCATGGATGCCACAAGTTCTTGGTAGATGACTGGAGGCAGGTTGTACCAAATGTTTAAGCAGCAGTCACGTAAAGTCGAGATATTCCGACCTGGTGATGTTTGAGCTTTGAGTTGCCTCTCCATGACATCCCAAATGTGCTCTATCGGATTAAGATCCGGCGAGTTAGGTGGCCAGGGCATTAATTGGAATACATTCTTATGCTTCTCGAACCACTCCAACACATCTCGAGCCTTGTGACGTGGGGCGTTGTCCTGCTGGAAGATTCCAATTTCCAGTTGGGAAGACAAACGCTATGTAAGGGTGCAACTGGTCCGTAATGATGTTCAGATAGTCCGCAGCTTTCATGGTCCGTTCTAACACAACTACGGGTCCCAGAGCTGCCCATGAGAACATCCCTCAAAGCATAATACCGTCACCACCAGCCTCTATATTGCCTGCTGTACAGGGGGGGGGGGGGGCAGCTGTTCGCCTGGAAGTCGGCTTTCCCTCACGCGACCATGTATCCCTTGTTTTCGTCTATTTTTATACGAAATATTTTCGTCTATTTTTATAAGAATACCAGAATTGTGTGGTCTCGCAAATATCTTGTCGATGCTAAATTGTGGGACATAATGATGTTCAGTGATGAAAAAAGTTTAACTTTGATGGAAGCATTTGTAAAAAAAGGTAAATTAGAACTAGTATTCATTGATGAACGAATGAATTCTGCTACTAGGTATCAACAGATGTTGGATTAAACATCGTCAAAGTTTTTGAGTGGCCTGCATTGAGTCCCGATATTAATCCAATAGAGAACATCTGGGGGATGATGGCGTGTGATATCTACAAGGATAATCTCTAGTATTCAAACAGACAGGATCTAAAAAAAAAGCTATTGTCGAACATTGGCGAAGTATTTCATTAAGCATTTTGGAAAGCCACATTAACTCGATTCACAGAAGATTAATGGATATTCTTTCAAACAATCCAGGGACTATTAACAAATAAACATGATTTGTGTTTGTTTTACAATGTTTTTGACCCTGGTCTTATAGTTGTCATCCTCATTTTGTAGTTTTCATGGAATTTTCATTGCTTCTGATACAGGGTGTTTCATAATTGGTGTCTTTAGGTCCAAATAACGGCTCAAGGGGAACAGGTGGGGGGAAAATGAAGATTGATTATTTGGTTTTGATGTCTCCTAATTCAGAATAAAAACATTTCGCGTCCCTGGGGGTGAAGGGGTAAATTTTGAAAATTTTAATTTTGTCGGGGTAGGGGTTAGACCCCATGTGTTATTTAGAAAGATGTAGAGCATCATGTAAGATGTGGGTTTAGCAAAAAACCGGGTGAAAAAATCTCATGCCCTGCCCCCTTTATCGAGTGGGTAAAGTGAAAGGTATGGTTAGCCGATGTGGACAAAAACCATACAGATTAAAAAACAGTAGGGCCTACATTTGGAAAATTAATGAGAATGAATGAGTCGTTACCCTGAAAAGCTAATAAACTCGCCCGGGCTTTTCCCTCCAGGAAAAAACATTATGAAATTTGAATGAATTTTCTAATGAGTTTTTCTGTTTTTGTCTACATTAGCTAGCCATACCTTTCACTTTACCCACTCGCTAAAGGGCAGGGGATGAGATTTATTCACCGGGTATTTGGCTAAACCCACATTTTACATGATGCTCTACAACTTTCTAAATAACACATTGGGTTTAACCCCTACCCCTACAAAATTAAAATTTTCAAAATTTACCCCTTCACCCCCAGGGACGCGAAATGTTTTTATTCTGAATTAGGGGACATAAAAAACAAATAATCAATATTCATTTTCCCCCCACCTCTTCCCCTTGAGCTGTTATTTGGACCTAAAGACGGGACGCCAATTATGAAACGCCCTGTATAAATGACAAGACAAATCAATTAATTTTTATATACAGTTGTTGGCAAAAGTTTAGGATCTCGTATATGCAATATATCTTTCACTTTATTCAAGATAAAAGTATTTCTGTATAATTTTTTGATTTGATTCGTGAAATGCAATTGTTATTTAGTATCTTTACAAAAATTACTACATGGATTATGCTCTCCTGAAAAGGTTAGTACCGATGAAAAAATGCCGAGCATACCATAAATGTTACTTCATGTGAACATAAGGTGAGAAGCTATAATTTAATGTCCTTTAAAGATGGGAAAACCTATACAGGGTGTAAATTTTAAGTTGACAAAGCAGAATAACTCGAAAAATAAGCTTCACACGAAAAAATGCGTAGAATCCAAAGTTGATTATTTTCGAGGGGGCATCTGCTGGTGCTAAAATTAGCCCACCCCCCCCCGGCCCCTGGGGGTGGGGCGGGGGGCAACTTTAAAATTTCAAATGGGAACCCCTATTTTTTATTGCAGATTCAGGTCCTACATAAAAAACTACGTACATTTTGTCTGAAACATTTTTTTT
>JAHWFO010098738.1:0-19838 GCA_023313115.1 Rhysida immarginata | reverse complement strand
GGGGGGGGGGGTCGTAGGGGGCTGATTTTTGGCGAGAGAGCAGGTCCTTTATTGATAAGCCTGCCCTGAAAATTTCAAGTCGCTAGCTCAAACCGTCTAGGAGGAGATAGAATTACAGATAAATAAATAAATACACGCAAGAGTTTTAGTATTTACATTGTTTTGAGATTTATATATCTCGTTTTTTAATTTCCCATCATTCCATACAATCCCTAATGGGGCTTCGGAACATGGGTGACTACTGTTTTATATGTATTACTGGTTATATTGGTTATTGTTTATTGGGTTTGATGGCAGTTTGTAAATGTACTGAGTAATTTTATATTTTCTACATTTTAAATTTTATATTTTCAATAATTTTTAATTTGAATAAATTTGAACTTGAATTTGAAATTGAACTATTATTATTATATTTTCTTGTCTGACTTGGCCTAGCCTTTTGGTCTTGATTTTACTTTTTTCCCCCTTATTAATTTATATTATACGTATCATAAACCCCGTTTTGGGCTTCAGCCTGTTAGGGGCCAACATGGGGCTTCATCCTCCGGTTTATCTGGTAGATTGTTACCCTGCTGTTGTCACATTATTATTGAATTATTATTATTATTATTATTATTATTATTATTATTATTATTATTATTAATAATATAGGACATTGCATCCAGGGCCAGTATGCCCATTCGGCCGACAAGGTAGGGCTCTGGATGAACTAAGAACAAAAGGTTAAAGGATAAATATGCATACGTCAATTCAGGCAGAAATTTTATAGTTTTGGTACTTGACCTCTCGGATTTTAATGAAATTTGATATATACAATTGCCCTAGGGAGTTGGTAATGAATCCCAAATATTATTTTTTTTTCCTTTTTATGGAAGTTACGGATATTTTCGAAATTTGAGTGAGGGGCTTATCCATGAAGATGACATATGAGGGTCTCTTCCGTTTTATTTTTACTTGGAAAGATGTGATTGGTGACATATAAAAATTTTAAAAATTTTAAAACGCATGCACAAATATTTGAATTTATCAAGTTGTTGCAAAAGTTTTTTCCGGATTTTTATTCCAACACATAAACGATTGAACTTGAATGACAGATTCAGCTCATGCAGTTGCCGGGCAATGGTTGAAAAGTGAACCTTGAACTGTTCTGCGAGTTCCCTCGTTGTTACATTGTGATCTTCATCAATTGCTTGGCGTAGATCACCATCTGAAATCATGAATGGCCGACCAGAGAGGTGCATCTTGAAGAGTGCTATCTCCGCGTCTGAACCGACGATACCATTCTTCTATTGTACGTAAACTAAGAGTGCCATCACCTAAACGTTGGCAAATGTTTCGGTGACATTGCGCAGCACTGATCTTTCCAGAATACTCGTAGAAGATTATTGCTCGAATATGCTCGCGTGAAAGGTCCATTTCAGACCGTTGATGGCACTCACAGATGTGTAGTCAGAAAGTTGATTCTTGGATGTAATATAGCAAAGATATTCAGGAATCGAATGCAATAATTTGTTTGAAAACATATGAACACCCCCCCCCCCGCTCGGAAAATGAGCCCTTCTTGGGCACGGGTTCTATAACCGGAAGAAACTTTTGCAACAACCTGATAATAAAAATATTCTATTTATGCAAGTTTCTCAAACGGTGGGTATTTTTTTTTTCGTTAATAAATTATTAACATCTTACACACACTATCATAAAAAATATACAAAAAATTCAAAACTGTGTTTTGCTCCGTTTTGAAGATATTAATTTTTAAAGCTCGAGTTCCAAGTCACAATACATCCGTTTGTATGTTATAGTTCTTCGATGGACAAGGCATCCTAAAAAATATAAATTTTGTGGTAATAGCAGATTGTCTTAAACATTCTACAGCTGTTTTTTATTCCTTTCAATGTGAACTCATTAAGTTTTTCTAAGAAAATTCAATAAATATAGAGAAGATACAAGAATTGGTCGAAAAGTAATGCCTCTATGGCTGTAACTTTATTTGTTAACCAATTTTCAAAATTCTTTTTGTATCTAATAATTACAATGGCCCTCTATGTAATGCACTATTCACTTTTCGTCATAGTCCCTATCCCTTTCCACGCACTGCACCAACGTGTAATCACTCGGATGAACCCGTCGCAGAGGAATTCCGGAGTTGTTGTCGACACCAGGATTGAATGGCAGCTTTGGACCACCATCTGCAGCACGATAACGCTCGCTCGCAAACAATCGCCACACAATAAAGGTTTTGCAGCGTCTACATTTCAAAGATGAAAGATCTTGCACCTTGCGACTTTCAACACTTCCCAAAGAAGAAAAAGCACCTTAAAGGACATTCAATCCCTGATGACAAGACAAAAGAGACCATTCAAACCTCTTATCGACAATAACTCCGGATTTCCTTTCCGAATTTCTGTAGAGTGACTCTATTTCGCCACATATCATGGGAAGGGGCCAAGTGACGGATAAGGAAGAACACTGAAAAGATTAGCTGCCAGAGCTAGCCTTCAAATGCCCACAGAAAATCAAATACAACCCCAAGGGATTTATATGATTTCTGTTACATTTCAAAGGAAGAGATAAAAGCATATGAAAAAAGATTACAGAATAGATTCGATTTAGCCAGAGCTGTGAAACGGGCAAGAAATTATCATACGGCGGTACCTTTATCTGAATTAGATGTTCAAAATGAGACGATTCAAAATTTACTCTACAGTGGCTGGTCGGAGGTGGAAATGCCCGCCACGGCCTCACGACATCGGCTGGGGCGCAGTTGCATGTTGTGAAACACTCTGCTCAATATGGCTGGTGAAATTTGCTGAACTTCAGTTGTGATTTTCTCCTTCAGCTCAGGCAAAGTGTGCGCATTGTTTGCATACACTTTACCTTTCAAGGCATCCCAAAGGAAGAAATCGAGAGGTATGAGGTCCGGCGAGCGTGCAGGCCAGATACCACGAGAGATGATTCGATCAGCTAAGACGTCCTGCAGAAAGTGCATTGATGTGTGCGCTGTACACGTTTCCATGCACTACTGCACACTAACTTTTTAATCATTCTGTATAATGAAGCCTGTATCAACTTCAACTTTTGCAATTCATCTCGTCCTTCAGAGTAGTTCAGAAGTGATTGACTGTAAAGTAAATATACTGTACTTTCTTTATTATTAACAATTCGACATCATAATGCAAATTTATACTTTCCTACTAAATAATCTTCTTATTTAACAAATGCTCAATACTTTTCTGACTTCTGAAAAAAAAATCTGAAGTTCTAAGAAATATTTTTCTTATTGATATAATTATTATTGTAATGCTATTATTGATTTTGTTTTTTTCATGTAATTAAATTAATAATACTATTTATATAAATAATAAAACGTAAATAAATGAATGGTCCCAAGGTTACACGCTTTCTCTTCCCTGTACGAGTAGTCAAGTCCCTACTACCTGACTCCTGTTGCTAGGAGCTCAAGCTTTAAAAATTATTATCTTCAAAACGGAGCAAAAAACAGTTTTGAATTTTTTACATAGTTTTTATGAAAGTATGTGTGTTGACACCGCTTGCTCTTGCTTTGGGCATTGTTATCATGTAAAAATGCCCACTGCGTATTTCTCGTGCCTTGTTGCCATAGCACAAATTTTTGTTGTTTATTATTAGCTTAGCCTAATCGGTTTCATTGTTATAGCTGTTGCCAGATCGACATCCTACAACAATAATAACGACAGCAGCGCGCCAAGCGTTCAGCTATCTCCTTCTCTTTTCTGGATCTATTCAGGTACTGTTTTGCTATTGAGTTTTGTTAATGACAGGTCGTTATCAAACGCTTTTTACGATTTTCTTCATCGCTTTTTATCTGACTGCAAAAAAAGGTATGTATGCAATCATTTTTATTCATAGCAGCAAGAATAAAAAAAACTTTAGAGGTCCTATAATGTTTTAAAAAAGATTTTATTTCATCTAATTTAGGGAATCCAATGAAAACCATTCATCAAATTTTCTAATATGGCAAAATCCTTTTTATTTCAAACTATTTTGAATAAGAGTTCCGTTATAACAACCTTAATTCATATAGCTCACGGTTGTTTTATTTTCTAGGGTTTTTTTTTGCTTTGTTTTGTTTTTCTTTTCGAAAGGAAAAAAATAGAAAAACGTTTAGTGTAAAGGACTTGGAAAATAAATTTCTTCATTAAAATTTCTCCAATTTAATAAACGACATTTTGTCTCCGTTATGATTGCAGTAGTAAACAATGGATTTGACTTAGAGTTAGTCCGCCACTAGGGAATTTAGACAACATTTGAAAACGAGAGTGAACAGACTTCTCATTATTAGGCTATGTTATTAGTTTAGTTTTTTCTTCGCTGCCATTGTCTTTATAACGACGCGACGCTTATGCTGTCGATTTGTTCGATCTATTATTATTTATGTCTTTGTCAATAAACTTCTACTCATTTTCTACTCATGGCTTCACTCAGCTTTACTTTATTTAAGAACCATCACAGTCTTATGGATAACTTCTGGTTGTTATTTCTCCATAAACATTCGTCTTCCTGCTCCGCACGTCTGCGATTCGCGCTGACGGTAAGGAACCTTGCAATTCATCTAGATATCTTTGCATTTTATCTCACATGTATCAGTCTTCTATTTTTTGTTCAACGAAACCATTTAACGTTGAGCAAGAGTCACGAAAACTCTCTTCACGCCCCTTCATTTTGGTCCTTCGAGCCGGATAGTTCTTTCGCCCGCCTTGCAAACCATATTGCCCACTTCGCTCTCACCGGATAGATTTGCCCACTTCGCTCGCACCAGATAAACATTGCCCACTTCGCTCTCACCGGATTGATATTGCCCACTTCGCTCTCACCGGATTGATATTGCCCACTTCGCTCTCACCGGATTGATATTGCCCACTTCGCTGTCACCGGATTGATATTGCCCACTTCGCTCGCACCGGATTGATATTGCCCACTTCGGTAGCACCGGAGTGTTATTTTGCCCACCTTGCAAATTAGATCGCAACCTTATCCGGATATTTGCGTCCACTTTGTCATCTAACTCTCAAGGTCTGATAGTAGCTAAGCAATCTAGGCTTAAATTAGTGAAAGGAAAATGTTCAGCGATAATGCACGAGCTGCAGAATATCAACAAACGAGCTGAAAACATTCAACAATCTACCACTTCGACAACTAGCCAATCACAAGATAAATTCTTAGAGGCTTCACTAACCGCTAAGGGATCAAGAGCAACGTTTTTAGAATTGCTAGATGAGCGTAACCTGTTAGAGCTTTCAATGGATTCAGAATTCGTCCCGGATTTCACTGAACGGGATATGGTAAACGAGCTATTTGAAAAAATTGAACGCACGCAGATGCTTTTGGATGATGCTAGACGAACCCAAATAGCAGAAAGGAGCTCCTCCGCGCCAAAAATTGAACTCCCACGTATCGTCCTTCGGGAATTTGACGGAACACTCGAGTCCTGGTCAGTTTTAATGAATCCTTTAAACGCAATATAACGAGGTACTCCTTGCAAGCCATTGCAAGCTCGGACTCTCCCTCTACCAGCAAACGTTGTGTATATTGTAGCAATGCCAATTATGTAAACTTATATGCGTGTTCAGCGTTTAGAAGGTTATCAGCAAGATCTCGATTTGAATTTGTAAAAAAGAATGCGCTGTGTATGAACTGCTTGCGTCCAAGACATAGTATTGCCACCTGCAAATCCTTTCGTGCTTGTCAGCACTATCGAGCCAAACACCATTCTGCATTTTGATGAGCAACAAAATATTCCATCTATGGACCTTACCTTTGCAAGCACTTGTAATCAGACTCCTTCTTCCTGGGCCTTGCCTTCGATAAGCAATCGTAATTTAAAGCCAGCTCTCAGTGCAAAGCAAACCTCAACTATCCCATT
The DNA here is from genome assembly GCA_023313115.1 of Rhysida immarginata. NCBI lineage: Eukaryota > Metazoa > Arthropoda > Chilopoda > Scolopendromorpha > Scolopendridae > Rhysida > Rhysida immarginata. Next base: position 13,936 of record JAHWFO010098738.1, on the reverse strand, counting down.
CGTGGACTCTTCATCGAGAATTAGTTGTACTATTACACGAACTCAACGTCGCATTCAGACTAAAACTGTTTCTTCTATGAAAACGTCGTCTGCTGCTAATGGTGTTTCAAATCAAACTTCTGGAGACTTTCGGAATCAAAAATCTCTACAAGATGAACCATGGAATTGCACACTCAGAGATACGTACTCAAGTGCATCTATGTCGCTTCCACATCAACACATGCCAGCTAATCCAACAATCGCCACCCTCGCAGCAATTGCAACAACAAACATTAGTGAATCGAACGCCATTTCAGCAGAAGGGCATCAACCACCCCTCAACTAAACTGCATTTCGGCAACAGAGACAGCAGCTGCCACTGAGTCGGGCTCCATCTCGGAAGCAGATGCAATCGAGCCAGTGTCCACTGCAACCGCAGATGCAAGCCAGCTAGTGTCCACTGCAAATGCAAATGCAATCGAGCCAGTGTCCACTGCAATCGCAGATGCAAGCCAGCCAGTGTCCACTGCAATCGCAAATGCAGTCGAGCCAGTGTCCACTGTAATCGCAGATGCAGGCCAGCCAGTTTCCACTGCAACCGCAGATGCAAGCCAGCTAGTGTCCACTGTAACTGCAAATGCAATCGAGCCAGTGACCATTGCAATAGCAGATGCCTTCGAGGTAGTATCCACAGCCACAGTAGATGTAGTCGAGCCAGTCTCCAATGCCACAGCAGATACCGTCGAGCCTGTGTACACTGCAATAGTAGATGCAAGCCAGCCAGTGTCCACTGCAAACGTAGATGCATTCGAGCCAGTGTCCACTGCCGATGCCACCAAGCCAATGTTCTCTGCCACAATAGTTACAATCCTTAATGCAACAGCAGACGAGTTGCACTGAAGTTTTCCTTATCATAAGCACTTCAAGCACAATCGCTACTAAACTTCACCCAACAGCACCCGCAACAAACAAATATGAAGATTCATTGCAGTATTTCCAACGAAGAATTTGACACCCATTCAGATATTGGGTCTTACGCTGTTGTGGATTGTTAAGCTAAACAGCAAATGGCTATTGTTTTCTTACTTATATTCTTTGTTAATTTTATTTCAGCTAGCATTTAATTTCGTCAACGACTTGAATTGCATTGAAATTTCTTACTGGTTAAGAGAAGAGCAGATGAAAATTTACTTACTTTCAATTCAAACATACTCATTGTTCTTATTTGATGTAACCAAAGTGGGAAATTATTCAATTCAGTTTATGATCAAATGCTATCTTATACTTGTTATATCACTAACTTGTATTTACAAATATTTCTTATTGACTTTGTTTGTATTTATTGTTTATTAACTAAGTTTTTCATTGAGGAAATTTATACCATCGTCCTTTACCACTCAACAATAAGTTTGTTCTCTTTTTTCAGTTTGCATTGTCCGCTCTTCAGAGCAAACTATTTTGTATATCCTTTATCCAAGTGTTTTGAAAGGTCAACCCTTTCAAACCGGGGGAGGATGTTGACGCCACATGCTCTTGCTCTGGGCATTGTTACCATGTAACAATGTAACATGTTACCATGTAACATTGCCCACTGCGTATTTCTCGTGCCTTGTTGCCATAGCACAAATTTTTGTTGTTTATTATTAGTTTAGTTTTTTCTTTATTGCCATTGTCTTTGTAACGACGCGACGCTTATGCTGTCGATTTGTTCGATCTATTATTATTTATGTCTTTGTCAATAAACTTCTACTCATTTTCTACTCATGGCTTCACTCAGCTTTACTTTATTTAAGAACCATCGCAGTCTTATGGATAACTTCTGGTTGTTATTTCTCCATAAACATTCGTCTTCCTGCTCCGCACGTCTGCGATTCGCGCTGACGGTAAGGAACCTTGCAATTCATCTAGATATCTTTGCATTTTATCTCACATGTATCAGTCTTCTATTTTGAGTTCAACGAAACCATTTAACGTTGAGCAAGAGTCACGAAAAGTCTCTTCACGCCCCTTCAATGTGTAATATGTTAATAGTTGGTTAAATTGAACTATCTGAACACGGCGTTTTGCTTTTTTCGCGTTTGTTCATTTCAATTGTTGGCGCGCGTTTTCTTTCCCGTCGATTGTTCAGGAAGCTGCGTTTTTTTCAGATTACGTGACCAAGTCTAAAAGTAGTTCCAGTGATGAACGACCCGCCGTATATTGAGATAGGTTATCTATGGAAAAAAACACAGATTAAGGAGAAAAACAAATTTTTAATGTTTTCTCCTTAATCTATGGGAAAACTAACTTTAAATTTAAAGAACTTTTACCACTCTCACCCCATTAAAATATTGCTTTAACGATAATTAAACATGTTTATTTTGTATATAAAAATAAAAAAAAATATAAAAAAAATTACCTTAACTGTGGATAAATAACATCAATGGTAACACAATGAGCCAAAACCGCTTTTCCACAACAAAATTTATTTATTACGCCTGGATACGTATTTCGGACGCTACGCATCCATTTTTCAACAAGACTGAATGTTACAGTGTGCCTTAAGGCTATTTATATATAATAGGGACCAAACAGGTCCCTTTACAAGTGCAGAAAAATATAACTCAAAGCCAATCAGGTAAATTGCAGCCAAGAATACAGAATAAATTTGAAACGCAATAAGCCAATCAAATGCGAGCAGGACACAAGTACACCAAAGAATAAATAAAGTAAAATAAAAATAAAAAGAGGGAAGTTCTCCACCGTACCTGCGACTGGAGGAATCTCAATTTTCTTGAAACTTTAGAGCAGGAAAGCAAACTCCTTAATGGTGACAAGGGCCCTATGGACCTTAATGTCTGGGATACTTAATGACTTGCTTAGGTACGTGCACTAACGGCTTTTGGGTGCTCTCAGCCCTTAGTTTCTCTGAGTGGACCCTGGCTTGAGGCTCTTTGTTTCGACTTTCTTTTTTGCTTTTACCGGATTGGTCCTTCTCTCTGACTTATGTAGAGATAACCTTTGAATCCCCCCGCCCCCCCCCCCCCCCGCGCTCTTTTATTGGCTACTTCGCCCTTCTTTTCATTTTTTTATTATTATTTTATTTATTCTTTGGTGTACTCGTGTCCTGCTCGCAATTGATTGGCTTATTTTTAGCATAATTTCATAATGGCGACGTGATGGCAGCAGCCAGAAAATGCGGTGGCTGTAAGATTTACGTGAAACTAGAAGATCAGCATATCCAGTATGGCAGTGACTGTAAGAAGTATTATCATTTGAAATGTGTAAATTTAAAAATACAAGATTTGCAGTTTCTGAAGAAGGATAATAAGATCTGGAAACAGGGTTGCCAGGTTGGGCGATTTATCGCAAATTGGGCTACTTTTTTGTTCAAATTGCGACTAAAATTTCAAATTTGCGATTGCGACTAAATTGGGCTACTAAAATTTCAAATTTGCGATTTTTGGGCGATTTGTTTTGTGCGAATTTTGTGACGATTTTTGGGCGAAATGATTGTCAAATTACAAAAAAAAACTGGTTTTAGACAATTATTAAAACGAGGACGAGGCGAGAAGACCAATGGAAGACCAGAGGCGTGATGAGGTCATATCATTGTTTTTTTACTAGATACAGTAGCCAATCCGTTTTCGAAATTTGGCGCTGGCCTCCCATTGGTGCTTTATTCGCAATTGAGTATATATAAGCTGATAAACAAGGTAGTGAATACCGATACACTACACTGTTCGATTGTCGATTGTCGTGCAGCAGATAAATAAGATGCAGACAAGATCCTCCAAAGTGTATAAGATGCGATGGGCAGCACACATCCAGTTATACAAAATGCCCAAAATATCCGCAAGTCATACGAGTCCCAACTAAAGTTACTCCGGAGACATCCTATGCCCCAATAGCCTCGAAAACGGATAAAAGATTTAACATAAATGACATTCAAGACATGTGCAAACTACTAGGCAGTATATGCCATTTATATAATGAATTAGGCAAAAAATATCCACAAATGAGTGATACCACCTTCACTCACAGGGAGCGATTCAGATCACTGACTTGGACACACACAGAACCACTCATCACCTGCACGGGTTCGAGCTACTCATAGATGGTATAGATTGGAGAAGGAATGTTAATTGAAGGCACACTCTTTTAAGGTCAGCGGTTTTGTTTTATATCTATTCCTTAAGGCTGTTTTTTTTTTCTACAGATCTTATTCTGGAAAAGCCCTTTTCAGGGCTAGCAGTCTTACTATTCTTTACTCATAATTATAAAATTTATCATAATGCCAGACTCAGGCAAAGCATTAAGTGGCATTGCAAGCCAAAAAACAAGTGATGGTAAATATACCTATGGCGAGATATATAAAGATGCCTGTAAAGATTACAGATTTGAAGCTTTTGATGCTATAATTAAGGATAAGCTAGAGGTTATGCGCCAAGAAATGTGCACTAAGTATGATAAATTACAAGGAAAAGTCGAGTCACTAAAAGGGAACATTGCTGAAATCCACGATAAAATTGCTAATATGAATGCGGAAATATCTGCAGCACGTAATGAAGCCAACAAGAACTTTAATAAGTTGGAGCAGTTCCTCAAAGATCAATTCTCTGCTCTGTCAATGAAAGGTAATCAGCCTACTGGTGTAACTTCTGACTATCTAAGAGACTCTTGTGAAACAGAGAGTGTGAATCCTCAGCCTATGGAAATTATCCCCTCCGGCTCAGGGAGTAATGATAACGATGGCAAAGACCCGATTAGTACAAATCGCAAACGGCTATACAATGATACGGATAAATGGATACCTGCAAAATCTAAAAAGGCTAAAAAAGGGTTGAAAATTGACAACATTAAGGATGTTGTTGATATAAATGATACAATCGCTGTTGCTTTTCGAGAAAGCAAGTCCGAACAGCGAAAAAATGTTGAAAAGCCAAATACCAAGAGCAGCTCCTATATTCCGCCAATCATAATACGTACTCACGGTCAGCCAATCAAGCAAATCCTGGGCGAGATTCAAAAGCATGTGGCGATTAACCTAATTACTGTACACACAGGCAGAGCAGAGACGATCAAAATAAGGTGTCATGATGAGGAAACTCATAGTAAATTGGTGTCTGGCATTAAGGCTGATAACGTGCTAAAGATTCAGCATCATCAACTTAAATCGGAAAAAGTCCTCAAATACGTTATACGAAATGTAGACGTGACCTATGACCTTAACGATTTTAATGAAGACCTGAAAAAGGCCAACTACTTCCCTGAGAAAGTGATTAGGCTTAAAAAAGCCAAAGGATCAATTGATATGCCCATGATTCTGGTTCTGTTATCAAACACTGAACACAATAAGACACTTAAAAATGTGACCCGCATAGGGCCCTTAGCTGTCAGTGTAGAAATGTTTCGAGGTAATAAGAAACCTCTACAATGTTATAATTGTTTGCGATTTGGCCATATATCTCTAGGGTGTACTGAAGCCCCTCGCTGTAACAAATGTGCTAAAGATCATCAGTCAAAAGACTGCCCAAATGTAAAGGGACAAGATCCCCCAAAATGTATTCGATGTAATGGACAACACACCTCCAGTTACACAAAATGTCCTAAATATCCGCAAGTCAGGAGAGTACAAAGTGCTAAAGTGTCCCCGGAGATTTCCTATGCCTCAATGGTCTCCAAACAAGATAAGAGCATTAACGTGAATGATTTTCAAGAAATGTATAAACAAATTGGCAGTGTATGCAATTTGTTAAACGAACTGGGCAAGAAAATGCCACTGATGAGTGGAATACTTACGAATAAACACTGACAGTATGGCTGATCGATGTTATTCTATTACAAATCGAGGTAAACTTCGTTGCGTAATATGGAACGCCAGGGGGGTCCCCCGGAGGCGTATTGAGTTGTACAACTTCCTAACCCAATGGGATATAGACATAGCATTTCTATGTGAGACACACTTAAGGCCAGACCGCGACTTCAGGCTACCTGGTTACTGTGTCTATCGTAAAGACAGAATTCTTCCCACTACAGTAAAGTCCCCGTCAGGTGGGTCAGCAATTATTATTAAGAAAGGCATTCATCATCGGGAGGAACCAACCCGAGACTATATGGGAATGGAAGCTGCCTCTGCTATCATTACTGATGCCACACTGGGAGAAGTGAAACTAGTGGCTCTATATAATGCGCCCAAGCATAAGTTCGATGCCAATGAGCTCGACGAGCTGTTTTCCGGGAATATTCCCGTTATTATGGCGGGAGACCTGAACGCTAAGCACTCGCACTGGAATTCAAGATGCCATAGCCAAAACGGTGTCCTTTTGTATGGCTACGTGCAAAAGCAATCTGATATTATTGCAGTAGGCCCTGTGGATGATACATATTATTGTGATCATTCTCCTTCAAGCGATGTACTTGATATTGTGTTGTTGAAGGGCTTCTACAAATCATTCAGTATCTATACTGTCAATGATCTATCCTCAGACCATAAACCAGTTGCACTAAATTTTGATAACGTAAACATTGACCTCAAAGAAAAACTGAGGCTCAAACAAGACTGGAAATTTTTTAGAGAAATTCTCAAAAAAGATGATGACCCACTAAATAACGTACATAGTACGAGCGACATAGATACCAATGTGAAAAGGCTTACTGAACGTATAAATGCAGCTATTGACTCTAGTGCTTCGCCCTTAGAGTCGAAGCGAGCTGATCACCTTGATCTCACCCCAGAAATCAAACAATTAATTGAGCAAAGGAATAAGGTTAGAAGGCAGTGGTACCGAACTCGTGATTCATGGCTTAAGACCAAGTATAATAGGCTCACAAGAAGAGTTCACGAGGAGGTAAAAGCACTTCGTAATGCCAGATGGAATGATAAAGTTAAGAGTCTGTCGACCCACGATAACTCTATGTGGTGCATGGTTCGAGCCTTGCAAAACAAGAAAGCCATAAATATCCCACCTCTGTTAGCCCAAAATGGCAAATTCATCACGAATGATGATGATAAAGCGCAGCTTATTGCAAGCTCACTTTCAGAACAGTTTGTCACGCCTACTGATGGTCGGCAAATAGGACTTGATATGTCCGAGAAAGTAAAATCCTGCATAACTGGCTTCTATAGTATTCACGGCAATGAATTCCCAAAACATAGCATTGATGTAAATGAAGTCCTAAGCATCATTAAAAATTTAAAAACGAGAAAAGCTCCAGGTAAAGACTCTATTAAGAACACTGCTTTGAAAAATTTACCTCCAAATACAATTCAAGATATTGCAAAAGTGATTAACGACTGCTGGAAGAACACTTACTTCCCGGATGCTTGGAAGCAATCAGTTGTCTTAAGCATTCCTAAGCCAGGACAAAATCCTGCAAATCCTGTTAGCTACAGGCCCATCAGCTTGTTACCATCAATTTCCAAAATCCTGGAAAAAACAATTCTCAAGAGATTCATTGAGCATTGTGATGCCAACGATCTCATCCGCGATGAACAATTTGGCTTTCGCTCAAACCATTCCTGCCAACTCCAGACATGGAGGCTCGCAGCGGATATCAATGAGCCCCTTAATCTCTCTATGTACTGTGGGGTCGTTTTTCTCGATGTACACAAAGCCTTCGACCAAGTCTGGCACGATGGTCTTATTTTTAAAATGATTATGGATGGATTTCCTCAAGACATAATTACTCTGATACACTCGTTTCTCTCCAACCGGTTCTTTCAGGCCAGAGTTGGAGATAGTCTATCTCCTATGTATGAAGTAAAAGCTGGTGTCCCACAGGGTTCAGTTCTGGGGCCAGTATTATTCAATTATTTTATGCGAGACTTCCCAAGTCCTTCTAAATGTAAGCTCTTTTTTTACGCAGATGACGCTGCTATACTGACCTGTGCTCGTCAACCAGCCGTAGTAGTCTCGCGGCTACAGAAGGCTCTAAAGGAGTGTGAAAGCTGGTTTAGCAAGTGGAGGCTAAAATTGAATGTAGACAAATGCAAGGCGATGTTTGTCTCCAAGAAGAGAAAGAGATCATTAGATTCTCTAACACTATATGGCAAAAAACTGGACTGGGTTGAAACTTATAAATATCTTGGTGTTGTTATTGACTCTAAACTTACCTGGACTCCCCACGCAACTTATGCGTTGAATAAGGCCAGGAGAGCCAAGTTTAGCTTGATTGCTCTGCTGGGCCGGAATAGTGCTCTAAACATTGATAATAAACTCCTACTCTATAAGGTCATTGTTCGGACTATCTTGACCTATGGTATGCCCGTCTGGGCCACAATATGTAAGACTAGATGGAAAGAACTGCAAACGTTCCAAAACGTTACCCTTAGGACTATTGCGCAAAAAGATCGGAGAGTTGTTCGCAATTCCTCCATTTATAATGACTTCAACATGACTCATATTGGCAAATACGTTCAAGGGCTCATGGAATCCATGCTGCCCAATATAGAAAATCATAGCAACGAGCTAGTCTCGGGCATTTTAAAGCATCCTATGCATAGAAAGAGATATCGTGATCCAAGGCATATACTTGATATTAATTTTGAAGACATTGATAATGTCTTATTTCCAGATTACTGGACTTCATAGGTCGTGTTTTATCTACTACTAGTGGTCTGCTTCTAGTCTAGACAGTCGTCAATCAAATTTTCCTCCACCAAGAGGAGGCAATTTTCTTTCATACTTTGGATGACCCTTGCGGGTACATCAGGCTTCTTTTCTAGCTCAGTGTATTTCCCTTGGAATATGATTATGAAGGGTGAGATTATGGAAGCTATGCTTCAAGTTCCACTTGAATACCGATACACTACACTGTTCGATTGTCGATTGTCGAGGTAGTGAATACCGATACACTACACTGTTCGATTGTCGATTGTCGTGCAGCAGATAAATAAGATGCAGACAAGATCCTCCAAAGTGTATAAGATGCGATGGGCAGCACACATCCAGTTATACAAAATGCCCAAAATATCCGCAAGTCATACGAGTCCCAACTAAAGTTACTCCGGAGACATCCTATGCCCCAATAGCCTCGAAAACGGATAAAAGATTTAACATAAATGACATTCAAGACATGTGCAAACTACTAGGCAGTATATGCCATTTATATAATGAATTAGGCAAAAAATATCCACAAATGAGTGGAATTCTTACGAAAGTTTGTAATTTACGAATATTTTTATTGTATGGTTTATTTGTATTTTCATAATGTTCAGTAATAGTTGGAAGCTTATATCATAGACATAATGTAGATTTGCGGAAATCCCACATTCTGGAAAGTCAGGGAAATGAAACATGGTCAGTGAAAAAGGGCTATTTTCATGCATTGGGCGATTTTGGGCTACTAAAGTTCCCCAATTGGGCGACCGAATAGTGCTTGGACCTGGCAACCCTGTCTGGAAATGTTCAAACTGTCATCATAATGAAAAATCTCTTTGCAAGGAAAATACGCCATTGAAGAAGAGTTCATTTATAGCAGCGGAGGTAAGCGTCGGTACAATAAGCCAGCAATATGAAACGAAGTGTTAATAATCAACTAAAACCACTGAAATTAGAAGAAATATCGAACATGAATACTAACTTACAATCGTTAAAAAATGATTTTAATAATTTTAGAGATGAATTCAATCTCTTTAAAGAGAATATAGAATTTATGTCTAAGAAGATGGATGATTTTATTAGTAAATTTGATAATTTTGAGCGAAAATTAAATCAATAATATTGCAATAATATAGGTGCCCTTTCTGCGCAGCAACAATTATTAAGTTCAAGAATTCAATTATTAGAACGTAAAATACATAATTATGAACAAGAAAAAACTCAACTATCGTTGATTGTGAATGGAATTCCACAAAGAGAAGGGGAGAATTTAAAACAGTTTATAGAAAATATTTTAAACTATATGAAAATTAATTTTGATCCAAAACAAATCATTTCCGCCACAATCAAAAAAGAAAAATTCCAATTCGATTGCTCCAATTTTACTAAAAGTTTAAAATGATTCACTTAAAGTTAATATTCTAAATCAAAAAAAGAGACAATTTAAACATCTAACTACAGCGGATGTCAAGCTTGTGAGATCTACATTAATGACTTTCTTACACCAGAGATTTCAAGCGACCAGATTCAAAGCTAAAGAATTAAAATATCGATTTGTTTGGAAAAAGAATTCTCGTATTTTGATCCGACAATCGGCAGATAGCCCAATTCTGGAAATAAAGCAATTAAATGACTTAAATGATCTTACTTGATATGAATCATAATGAACCGTACAAACCTTCAATAGTCATTTTAAACGCCAGAAGTGTTCACTCGAACTTAGATCAGATTTCTCAATTTTTTGTCTAAATAAAAGATAGTGTAGATATTGTAATTATTACAGAAACCTGGTTTAAATTACAACAAGAAATTTCTTTGATGGTTGTATTCATTTTTCTGTTACTAGAATTTCCAGACGAGCTAGTGGTATTTCCATCTATATTAATTCAAATTGCCCGTTAAGTAACTGGCAGCTTGATAGTAAATGTATATCGCAGAATTTAGAATATATTGTTATAAAAAAATAATGCTTTTATTATTGCCGGATGCTATCGTCCCCCTTCAGCTAATAAAAATTGCAGTCTTGAAGAGTTTTATTATTTATTATTAGTACTGATAATCCAATACGTCCATCCAGGGCCTGTATGGCTAGAAGCCGACGAGTTTGGGTTCCTGGATGAAACTGGATTAACGGCTGCTGTATGACGGTCACAGCAGCCGGGGGGTGGGGGTGAAGATCGTGAATCACGGAGGGTCACCCATCCAGTGACTAGCCGTGCCTGATGCTGCTTAACTTCACAGAAGTTGTTTCAGTGAAAGCCACCAGGCCACGGCCTCCCCCAAGAGTTAGAAGAGATTTTAGATGAACTTGCGCATCTTAAAAATAATATTTTTTTTGGTGGAGATTTTAACATTGACTTTTTATCTGATACTAATTGATAAAATTAAGTTTACTAGTCTTTTTAATTCTTATGGTTTGTCGCTTCTAAATACCTTCCCATCCCGTATAACTACACATTCAAGTACATGTTTAGATGTTGGTTTTTCCAACTTTACCTTTGATAAAATAGATCCAATTTTTTTCGATATTGCTGACCATTTACCAGTATCTTTCTGTAATTTCAATAATAATTATATTATTCAAAACAATCATTATCAGATTCCAAAAATCGTTTTTAATCAAAATAAGTTAAATCTTTTTAGAGAGTATCTTAATACACAAGTTTGGTCTACGATATTAACTTTTAATAATTCTTCTGAGGCTTGTAATTGGTTTCTACCTTATTCGAAGATAAGTACAACGAACTTTTTATCAAAATGTCGAGTAAATCAAATGGTAAAAAACGAAATAGATAAAACGGAAAATTTCTAGTCCGCAAAAAAAAAGTATATACATTTTTTAAATTGTAGAACCGATGTTGCATGGTCAGAATATAAACAATATCGTAATAAACTGAATGAAGAGATTAAAAGAATAAAAGAAAATTATTATTTAAATATTTTAAATAATAAAAGCAATAATATAAAAGAAAAATGGGCTACAATAAATGAAATTATTCATAAAAAGAATAGAAAGAATGATCAGCAATTCTCAATATTATACAAAAATATTTTGTATGAAGGTAATGATATTTCGGAAGCTTTTGCATTATATATGAAGGACAAACAACCAATCGATAATTATTTTACAACTCCACCCCTTTTTAATAACGCTAATACTCATTCTTATTATTGTCGTCCTTTTATCCCTCATGAAATTTTAGATCAAATTCATAAAAGTTGTACTAACGTAGCAAATGGAGTTGATCAGTTTTCAATAAAAATTATCAAATAAGTGGCAGATATTATTTGTATACCACTTAGTATGATTTATAACTTACGTACTGAATCCGGAACCTTCCCTACTAAATGGAAATTAGGAAAAGTCATATTTTGCTATAAGAAGGGTTGTAAGGCAAATCCGAACAATTATCGCCCAATTACCATCATGTCAAATTTTGCAGGGCTTTTTGAAAAACTTCTTAATTTACGATTATGGTCTTTTATTAATAAATATGGGCTAATGAGTTGTAATCAATTTGCATATCAAAGAAACAAAAGTTCGGCAGACTTAATTTATAAACTCGACTTTCTAGCTACTGCTTTAGATAACTCTCTTTGCTCAACTTTAGTTGCACTTGATGTGCAAAAAGCTTTCGATTCTATAAATTTAGAGCTTTTATTACATAAACTCTTTAACATTGGTTTTAGAGGCAATATTTTTCATTTTTTTACTTCTTTTTTACGGAATAGAATCAGCTATGTAAGTAATAAAAATGTCTTATCACAACCAATCGAAATTACTCAAGGCATTCTGCAGGGCTCTCCACTTTCGGCTACTCTTTTTATTCTTTTTGTAAATGATTTGTTCGAAGTAGTCGACAATAATGCCTTATTTGTAATGTATGCGGATGACGCGAATTTGGCTGTCTGCGCACCTTCTTTATCGGATTTACAACAACAAACAAACCTAATTTTGCAAAAGATTGAATCTTGTTTGTTAATAAACAAATTAAATCTGAATGTAGATAAATCAGAATTTATGTTAAATAACATGAAAAAAACTAGTAATGTTAACCTTACCTTTTATAATGATAAAATTAAACAAACAAACGAAATTAAAATCCTTGGTGTCTGGTTTTCAAATAGATTAACTTGGAGGAAGCATGTTGAATCGGCAATTGCTAAAATTGCTCCTATTGTTGGAGTAATGTGTCGAAACAGACACTTGTTGACTTTTAATGTATGTAAAATAATGTTCAATGCTTTTGTAAAACCTCACATTACATATTCGAATATTTGTTGGGGCAACGCTCCAATTACCCATCTCTTAGCTCTGCGCAGACTTGTAAATCGTGTGTTCCGAATTATTTTTTCTTTACCTATCTTCAGCACAATTACGGCTGAACATTACAAAAAGTTAAACGCAATAACTTTAGAACAGTTACACTTGTATGCCCTTACCGTACAAATGTTTAACGAGCAAAAATTTAATAGATCTATCTTTATTAAAAATGTTGATATTCATAACTACGACACGCGACTTAAAAATAATCTGCGCATAGCTAATTTTCGAAAGAATATTGGTAAATTAACAATTTATAATAAGATGGTAACTTTTTATAATGAGATCCCGACTGTTATTAAAAATGCAGATAATAAATTTATTTTTAAACTGTTTGTTAAAAAATGAATAATTGTAAATTCTTAATTTTAATTTCCTTTGATTGTATTATTTTATGATTGTACTATTTTTCTGATTAATTTTTGTGTTTTCTGTTTATGTTTTAGTGAACACCCTCGTTAAAGCTTGCTTTTTTTGGTGTTTTCCCCTTTTTCTCTCTGATTTTTCAGATTGAAATAAATTTTATAAATAAATAAATAAATTATTGTGTTTAAAATTTATTCTGTATTCTTGGCTGTAATTTAGCTGATTGGCTTTGAGTTATATTTTTATCCACTTGTAAAGGGACCTAATTGGTCCCTATTATAAATAAATAGCCCTAAATGGGGGCCTTGTCTACAAGATGATTAGAGACCGGTTTCCTCCTGATTTGATTTTGATGGTGAAATCCTTTCTCACTGACAGGTCATACCAAGCTAAAGTTGGTAAAAATCTATCCACGACCCGTGTTGTAAAGGCCGGTGTCCCTCAAGGTTCTGTCCTCGGGCCCGTGCTATTTAATTATTTTGTGCATGATTTCCCGAACCCTAAAAATTGTAATCTATAGGAGAACACTGAATAACTGGAGCCAGATACTGTGGACAGACGTCAGAAGAAAGGAGAAGAAAACACTAATCCACATAAGATATTTAATCAGACGATGGATGCACATTTCGGCAGCCAAGCTGCCTTCTTCAGCATACAGGAGAGCTTCGATCAGAGTAGGCAAGCT
>JAHWFO010098702.1:0-14629 GCA_023313115.1 Rhysida immarginata | reverse complement strand
AACAATGTATTCAGTTTCATTGTGGAGGCCTTCTCTCTCGGTGGTCACGGTACTATACAAACTGACTGCAAAACTGAAAGAATGACATACTGATGTCTGTTGGAAACTTTTACAGCAGGTCTACTCTCCAGATGTCCATAGTGATTATCACATCTTTGGACTGCTCAAAGAGGTGTTAAGAGACAGGACTTTCACGTCCGATGAAGAAGTACAGCAGGTGGTGCACAAGTAGCTGCTCACTCAGCCAAAAAAACTTTTTTTTCATGCACTTTCTAAAGCGCTAGAATACGTGTATTTAATGAAATGGGGACTATATCAAAAAAATTTAAAAAAATATTTAAGGTTTACATTTGAGTCACCCTGTTACCATATCTATATAATAGAAATGATTACAAAGAAACTCAAAACAATTGTTTTCAATGATATATGGTATATACTCATGCATAAGGGCGCGCCCCCCCCCCGCTTTTTGACCTCAAAAAGTGGAAAAACAGCATGACTCGAGCATAAGCCAAGACAAACAAATAAGTTTTTTTGTTGTGATGTGTAGTGAACAGATTACTAAATTCCATGTCGACAATCGAAAAGTGATCACAGTAACTTTTTATGTGAAAGATTGTTGGCATTTTGTTTTCGAGAATTGTCTTATGCATTAGCTTTTGACAATGGAAAAGTGGATGGAAAACTGAAGAAAATGGTATAAAATAATGCATTGATTAATCTATATTGTATATTTGAAGTCATATCCCTTTAAAACTTTTCCTGATTTTATTACCAGATATTTATATATGTTGATTATTATATGCAATTCTTCATAAAACACAATCATGATTGTGAACTATCTATGTAATGTTTTAATGAGGAGATTATTGTTTTGTTCAGCCGTTCCACGATTCCGTTCCCAGATGGATGGAATGCAGAGGTGAATAATTTTTTGACACCCAATTTGTGTCAAATTTCCTTCATTTTGACTTTTGGATTTTTTGAACTTTTATTTTGGATTAAACTGCAGAATGCTAAACTATCTTTGAAAGTGTCAGCAGCCATAACCATAGGGCCAGCACAAAAGTGGTGCAAGAACCAAATTCACCACACAACCTTTTAAAGATGTCTTGTTACGTTACGAAGAGTGGATAATTTTATCTAATTAGGAATAAGCATGGAATTTATTTACATAGTGAAAGGGTTAATAAATGAAGTCTAAAAGTAATAGTAAATTATTATTTAGTTTTTGTAAACTCTGCTATAAGAGCACTCCACTTATAATAGCCATGGTCTCCAGTTATAAGAGCTTTCATCAATTCTCATTCGTGCATAAGCCGAATGTGGATTTTGAAAGGTCATTTTTTGGAAAAAAAATCTCAACTTATACACAAGCATATACGGTAATCTTAATTTAATAAATCACTGGCAGTAACGGTATTATCAAAAATTAAGAAAAGAAATCAAAATGCAGAGAAGCAGTGTATACTATTTTACAATATATAAGTAGTGTTCAAAAAGTAATGCAACACATATTTATTTCTTTGATGCGAACAATTCCACGCAGCTGAAATTTTGAGGAGTCCTAGTTTGAACCTTTCACCTCTGTTGTGAGAAATTTTCTCTTAAGAAAACACCTCCATAGAATGGTATTTATCAAATGTAGGGAATGTGAGGAAATGTAATTTGGAGGAAGAAAACTGCCCACCATATATTATTTGAATGTATTGCACTCGCACATATATGACACCCAAGTTTTGGTGGGAATGCACTTGAGACAATGAGCCATATGCAAAACTCCAGTGTGCATGTTCAGTGATGCTCTTGCGCAATGCATTAGGGGATTGATAGTATGCTTTACAAGGTAGTTCAAACGTTTGTGTTATGGCCCTGCAACAAATGCAAAATAAAATTAATCCTAATGTTATCAACTTTCTAGAGTAACAGCAAACGAACGCATGAAGCAGCTTTGTTTACTACTAAAATTGCCTCGGTGATTACTATCAATCCCAGAAGAAAAATTATGTCAAGAGTCGAGAACATCAAAATTAGCCAATCAAAGCGATTTAATCTTCATATATAGCTTTGATTGGCTTATTTTGAATTTCACGACCTTGCCATAGTTTTTCTTTCGCTGGATGAGCCTTAAGTTTGCACGAGATGTAAACAAAAAATAATCAAGTATCCCTGCGCAGGGTCCTGTGATTGGAGGAATCGATTTAGCTTCTCCCTGATACACGTCGCTTGGCAAGACTAGATGAATCCCTTCTGTCTATCCCTTTCTAATCCTTTAATGCACTAATCTCTCATGCACTCAAGAGATTCAATTGAAACTCTTTAAGGGTTTTTACCATTTATTAAAAAGAAAGGGTAAATTTATTTAAAATTATTAGAAATTGATCAATTTATGTGTAGTTTATTCTGTTTTAATCACGGTTAATATCATTAAATGTTTTTAGTTGTTTCAGAACTGATTGTTATAGTTTTAAGTCAGTTTTCCCATTTTCTTTTGTGAACTACATTTTCATGTGCGCCCTCGAACACGGAGTTGCAAGGCTAAAACAGCCAATGGAATCTTACTTCACCATGTGCTTTTGTTTACATCTGGCACAAACTTATGTTTGCAAGGACAGTTTTAAATAAGGTCAATAGCAAGGACGGTTTTAAATAAGGTCTATTCACCATGAACCTGTGGGCAGCTTGCTTCGCTTTCTCTGTAGGTTTCCTGTATGGTATCACGGGCAACGGACATGGTGCGATATTCCCACAGGAGGAATAATTGTCTCTTCTGAGGCAATGGATTTTCCTCTACTAAGAATAATATGTTATACAGAGACATTTGTTCCATTTTCAATCTGGTTTTCTACCTTCACTTTGGAACATTTATAATTTTATCAAGAGGCCTGATATGAAATTCTTTTATTTCCTTTAAGTTCTAATTAAAATTCAACTTCATTTCATTTACTGTCAAAAAGTAAAAAAAATTATAATACAGAGGTTTTGTTCAAGCTATGTTTCTTTTTTTCTCAAAAAATAGCCAGCCAAAAAAATCACAGATCTGAGAAAAAAAAAGCTAGGTTTTTACAGTAGTATAAGCTTAATGGGAAACAAGTTTCAATATAATGCACATTTTTAAAATTATCAAACAAAAATAAAAGAAATTGTGCATGTTTGCCATGCATGTTAGAAATGAAACATTTTAATGCAATGTAAAGAAAATACAGGCTCGGCTCCAGATACCGGCAACCTGGGCATTTGCCCAAGGCATGCCATGTGCTTAGTAGGGTGAAAAGGGTGGCAAAAGTTCACCTTGACCCAGGGCCATCACTCAGAAAATAGAATTATCAATAAAAGAGTGTAACAATCATGTAATAGCAAATATTTAATGAAAACCAAGAAACACTTGTTCACAATAATTTAAAACCTCGTTAACACGAACTAGTACATGCATACTACATGTATATCAGTTTGTGGTAAGTGATGTTTGTGGTAGTCGAGCATTTTTTACCACGAACATTTGTTCGTCTAAACAGGGTTTGCACGTTTATTTGATCTTTATACGTTTTAACAACAAAACAGTGAACAAAAATATAAACAATCTTATTTATATTTATTTAGGCCTACTCATTTAATATTCCAAAACAGAACACAGAACACAAAATCAACAAACTACAGTAGGCAATCACACTTCATGTACAGATATGTAATCAAAGGGTCATTAAATCCTTAACAATTTAAAATCCTTACAACAAAATGAAAGTAAAAATGCAGAAAATTTGTTAGAAATTGTTTGTTAAAAATTACAGTTTAATTTAACTTTCACATTAAAAAGTTATCTAGAATTCTTTAATTGGTCATAGAAAACAGAAAATTAAAAATCACTTAAATAGCATGTGTTTACAATGAACGCGTTCTAACTACTTGCTGTATACTAGCTCTGAGTAGAACCTTTCACACAAAATCGCGATTTCCTGTGCCACCACCATTTTTGGGAGTTGAGGAAAGGGGGTTTCCATAGCAATACGACTCTTTTAGGGTAACGAATTTCCCGTGCCACCACCACTGAACACGCCACCAAAAAGGGTAGTGGCCTGGCTCTGGTGGCATTGTGTGAAAGAGGCCTTATTGCGTGTATTCGTGGTATCGAGTCATTCTGTTTGGGGTAAAACACTGAAAGTGGTTCGGTTTATACGATGTTTCATGACAGGGGGTTTGTTCTTTTGGTTCCCCAGCAAATTTCTCAGGATATTTGGATTTTTGTATGCTATACCCAGTTGGGCTTCCTTGAAGATCACCTGTAGTTTAACATTGAGCCCACTGTTATAAGATATGGACAGTCTACATTTGTGATCCTCGCTGCCGCTGAACCTTGTTGAATCTTTTACCAATTTTTTTAAATGTGCTCATTTTAGTCTCCTATCGGCCTTGTGCTGATTGGTTACCTAAAGTGTCCACATACTGATAAACAGCCTGTTAATGTGTCTGTAGTCGGCATTGAATAATGGTCTCAATGAGGCTGACATACATATATGTCTGAATAAATCGTTGTGGACAAGAAGTTCTTGGTTTTCATTATGTCGTTAACCATAGTAAACGCACTCTTTTTTTTTTTTTTTTTTTTTCATTGTTTATTAATAACTGGAGTGCGGTTGCGTAAATCCTGTCTAAAAATAAAGAATGCTTAGCTTATTTCATGCCAGGCTCTTGAAATGGCATTGAAATGGCAGACGAAATTCATCTCTTTAGCTGTCTGGATAATCAAACATTTTTAGTCGTAGTCGCCGAGTTGTAAGGACATAGTTTCAGTTTTAAATAATCATCATCAAAGCTGTCTAAAAGCTTAACACATAGAATCGCCCACTTGAGTACGGTTTAATCGTCTAGACGATTGTAAAATGGCTCAACGCCAAGTTTATCTGTAATATACAGGGTCGAGTCACATTATTATAACCACCCCTACGTTTGTCTTCGAGGTTGCCCAGCCGAGGAACTATGTCACGTGTTGGGAGTTGGTTAGATGAGTATATAAGGTAGGTTTCATGGCTGCAGTGGGTAAGAAACGTGATTTATCAAATCGGAAAAGGGGATGATAATCGGCTTTTGGGCCAAGGATGGCAGTATTTCGGAAACCATACAGTTTGTGAACTGTTCTTGTGCTGCTGTAGTTAAAGTATACCATGACTGGGAAAATGGGACTGTTCAGAATATAAAGTGTGCCTGCGAAAGTGTGTGAAGGCCAACTGAAGAGCTACAGTGGGCTAACTTACCGCTCAAACCAACAACGGTGCTACCAGACATGTCTCTAAAACCACAGTACGCAGGATCCTGCTATGTATGAGCCTCCGCAGCAGACGGATGGTCATGCACCCATGCTGATGAAGGTTCATCGCCAAAAACGGTTTCAATTTGCCCAACAGTACAGAAACTGGACCACTTCTGACTGGAAAAAGGTTTCCTTCTCCGATGAGTCAGGATTTCTGCTCCACAGAAGTGACAGCCATTGGCGGGTGAGGCGAGAAACCTCCGAGAACAAGCATCCTGCAACCATTATTGGAGAATCCAGGCTGGTGGCGGCAGTGTTCTCATGGCATTGTCTGGGCCATTGATACCTGTGGAAAGCACTCTCAACCAATTTGGTTATTTATCCATAATTGCAGATCAAGTACATCCATACATGGCGACTGTCTTCCCAGAAGGGGATGGCATGTTCCAGCAAGACAATACGACGTGTCATACGGCTGCAATTGTTCGAGGGGGGTTTGAGGAACACAACCAAGAGTTCCAAGTACTACCCTGGCCCCCTAATTTCCCAGACCTCAACCCAATCGAGAACCTTTGGGATCACCTCGATCATCTTGTGCGTGCTATGGAACAACCACCGCGTACCCTTCAGCAGTTATCGGATGCTTTACAGTCTGCATGGCAACAGCTACCCGTAGAAACCTACCAGAATCTTATTGACTCACTCCCACGCTGTCTAGCTGCTGTCCATGCCGCTAAAGGCAGTTATTCGGTATATTAGCTGGTGGTCATAATAATGTGACTCGACTCTGTATAAACTTTAAGGAAACACCCTGGATGTGCTCGAAAAACATTTTGAAGATTTAATTTTCAATAGGAAGATAAAAAAGTGCAAACAATGAAAGTTAGATTCTTTTATAAAGATATGAACATATCTGTTTTTAATCATATTTGTTGATTTAATTTTTTTGACTAAACCGGTATATAACGATCACCTGAGATTATTGATTACTTTTGCTTAGACCCATGAGTGGTCGTTATAGACAGGTTTTACTGTAATTGTTCCTGTTCATTATCTAAACTGCTCAGGAATAAATATTTCAGTGTTATTCCATCCTCATAGGCAAACTGCTGCAACATTCTTAGGTGATGTGAATGTGCAGATATATTGCAGCTTTTATAATAAAAGCAATTCTGTTGCATTCATTTAGCTTTAATAATTTGGTGCTGTATGGAATTATAGAGCCTTCAGTTTCTCCAAAGAAACTCTCTTCACTCAACCAAAAGTTTGATGCATATTTGTCAACATGCAAGTAATTGGGATCAGAAGGCTGTCTCTAATGGAGTTCCTTTCCTAGCCATGTTTGAAGCCGTGTATGTTGTAGGAATTTTTACATGTTCTGCATACCATCCTGTATTATATTATAGTGTTATTACCCTTATTATTATAGTAAAAAGAACACAATAAATAAAAAGCCTAGCTAGAAATTATATAAAATTTTATGAATGATTACAGAGGACAGGAGAATTCTGCATTTACTAGAGAAATTGACCCATCACGTGATGGGTCACCACTTTTCAGGTTCAAGGAGTAAAGAAATAACAACATTTTTTGTGAAAACTTTTATTAATTGAATTTGTGTTTCATATATCTTCATATTAATACTGCATTCAGATCTCATCATATTTGAGATCACCTGCATTATTAAATTCAACTGCAGTTTTGTCATAGCCCTTGAAAATGTATTTGTAGATGTATTTAATTGCTTTTGCCAAATGGGTGACACAACATTGATCTGACAAGAGCCCTGTGATGGACCTGATTTGATAGCCCAAGCATTTAGCTTGAAGCCAATGCTAGAAATAATGAAGAATAGATATGGGACATGCCATTAAAAAATTAACAACGGTGCACCGTGTCATTAAACAACTGCACGACCCATTGTTGATTTTTTTTCTTTTGGTTGTGGGTTTTGGACTGATGCTTCAGACCGTTGTCTTGGATGGACAAGGGAATTATTCTCTACCTACATTCTTGTAATTGACTTCTGGATTGCATCTTATATGAATAAAATGGAAAATGGCCCAAGAGGGTTTATCATATTATATTATAAATTTTCTACATTTAATTACAATATGAATCTAAAATTTTAGATGCAGTCCCTATTTAATCAGTGTTAGGTTATTCATGGAAGTGTATGACTTGTATATAAAATTTCATTACCTCCATGAGATCAACATCATTCCTTAGGTCTGTATTCTTCCGTTGGAAAAGCTAAAAATAATATCACAATTTAATAATTTAATTTAAAATGATGAGTTTCTTGCCACATATGATAAGAAATATGATTTCAAACAAATTTTAGGCAAAAATACCTTTTCAGCCAAAGTGGCAATATGTAAGTTACAATTTAAATCTAAAGCTTGAGAGATTATCTCCATTATAACAGAACTCATTCGACCAGGAAAATCAGAAAACTTTCCATTCTTTGTATTGATGTAGATGCCTGAAATATGTCTTTAATTAAACCATTATTCTGTAACATTTTATCAAAAATTAAAATTATACTTATGGCCACTAACCAGATGTTAACAATTTAAGGAGAATAAAATTAGCATTAGGGTCATCGCCATCTTCTTGGCAATGAATGATTTTTTCCAAATGCTCAAGTATTAATGGCTGATTTAGATCATCTGTTGCTTCAGCATTATCTTCTGAAACTGCATGAAGGCAATGAGCTATGAGGAATCAAAAAGATGAAATTTCAAGTTATTGAATACCAGGAATCAAAAGCAGAAACAAGATATCAACTTCAAAGCCTTGCACCTTTTTATTCAAACCTTTAATGAAACTCATAGAAAGAGGTTTCAAAGAAACATTATAAAAAATACAAAATCTTACCTGCAGCAATGGCTAGATCATCTCCATACATATCCCTTTGAAGAAACTGATAAATAATGTTAATCAATTTTTCTCGGTTGAATATCATTAATGCTGTATTGTTGCTTTCACTGCATTAAAGAAAAAAGCATTTATGAATCAAACAATTGATCTCAATATGCAATTTTTGCAAATTTTTCACAAATGAAGAAACCTATATACATGTAAATACAAAGTATGATCTAAAAGTAATGCACAAAAATATTTTTATGGAATACTATTTTGGTCTGGATGTTCAAAGATGGCAAATTGACAGTTTGTTTATTAGCAGATCAAGACAGCAATGGCTTGATCAAGTGCCGCCCTAGCAGAAGGACCGATAACTACTGAGTAAAGACAGCGCGTTTGCTAGCATCGTCAACTTGTGAAGAACAGCGAGATGTAGTCCATTTATTGTGGGCCAAACGAAAAAATGCGAGTGAAATCCACAGGGAAAGATTGGGTGTGTATATTGCTGACTGTATGTGCCAGCTGGTGCAGATTCTTCAAAGAGATGAAGCATGTTGAGCTATTTGGCTAGAAGGTGCTCAAGCATCCACCATACAGTTCAGATCTCACACCATCTGACTATGTCCTCTTCTAACCAATGAAGAAATTTCTAGGAAGAACTTTTAGTTCGAATGAAGTGGTTAAATCAGCTGTGCAGGTTGCTACACAACCAGGAAACAGAGTTTTATGAACAAGGTGTATTGAATCTAGTGCCACAATGGGAGAAATGTGTCGAGAGATTTAGTGCATATGTTTCATTTTTGCTTATTATTAAAAACATCGCCACAAAAAATTGTTGTGCATTACTTTTAGATTCTTCTCATATTTTTTATGCAATTCATAAATAATTTCCTAAATTGATGATAACAAATTCACACCACTTTTCTACCAACTTATTGGCATCCATGCAGTCCATCAACATAATAAATAATAATGATTTAAATCAATGATTTAATAGGCCTCCCTTAGGAAAAAATCCAGAGGAGTTTCACAAAGAAATCTGCTGATTGTGCTGGTCATGGGGCCTCCACTTCCAATCCAATAATTATTTCATTGTTTGCAGACATCAGGTGCACCATCAGGTTGCAGCTACATCTTCAAACGTATTATTCGAACAAGATCTTGTTGTGCCTGAAATATATATTTCCAGCAATTGCTTCCCTATCACAAAATATTCAGTTTACAGTCCTCTACCATCTGTAGTAAACACAATGGCGAGATCAAGGGCAGAATCGCGATGGCAAAAGTGACATTCCAGAAGAACCTGTGTCTTCGTGTCTAATTCCGTATACAAATATTGCAAAGAGCGCCATTCCATGCTGCTGGTGACCTTTTGAACCAATGTTTTTTTTGGTGGGTATGAACTTCCCATGCCCTCTTGTATAATATTACCAAGTATTATAGCTTTTGGTCCAGTAGGTTTTTTTTTATGGCCATGTCAAAATGTAACTTTAATTATAAAGACCCTGTATGTTGTGTATTGCTAGGTAAACATGTTATTTTCCCAAGAGCAGAGTTTTCATTTGGGTCCCTACGTTCACCCAGGGAGCCCAACAATTCGGTGGATGACAATTCGGTGAAAGACAAATCGGTGAATGTCAATTCGGTGGACACGAAAATTCGGTGGACGTGACAATTCGGTGAACGTCAACTCAGTGGACGTGACAATTCGGTGAACGACAATGATTGGAGGGGAGGACAGGGGGTAAAGTTCATTTGAAAAGGCTGATATAACTATTTGACCCTATAAAAAAATAGTTGATATAACTATCTGACCCATACTAAATTTACCTTCTCCCCCATCATCCACCAAAGGATTAACAGGATTAAAACTCAACACAGTTGAAATATGTACAAGATTTTGGAAATCATTTCAAAAACTGAGAGGAACATATAACCAGTGATGCTGCTAGGCAAAATCAGCATGGCCCACCACCCTGCCTCTCGGCCCCGCCATGCTGCCTCTCGGCTCTGCCACGCTGCTCCTTGGTGCTGCCCAGATGCAAGAATCCAATAAATGCCAACAATGTTTGGCTTATGGAAGTTTTCATGGAAGCTTATCATTGTGGCCTGAGTAATTTAAAGTCTAAACATTTTAATTAAACTACTGACTATGTTCATTCATTTAAAATATTAACTAACTGCATCAGTTTAGTTGATAGTTGTGATGCGAGCCGTTCATTGAGTTACTCTTTGTGCTTTTTTTCTTTTTATTTCTTCCGTGCTGACAAGTTGAGCCGTTTGTATTCGTGTGCGGTGGTTTCCTGTGGTCACTTCACTGTTAAAACAAACCGCTCCTGAATGTAGAGATAGACTCAGAATATCCAAGTTGAGTGATATGATAATTAAATTTTGCATAAATGTAAACTTTGAAGAGGCAGCTGAATTATTTTTTCGTAAAAAGAAGGATTATATATTCTAAGAATCTGCACGTTTAGATTAAGCATTACAATACAATTCTCTATTTGAGATTAAAGCAAATCGCTGTTTGCATTTTTTGTAAAGAAAGATGTACCAATTATAATTATTATCAAATGGAATTTCAAGTCTGTGGCATTTACGTTTCCTTTCTTTTCGTTTAATTATTACACCAAAATAAATATATAAATGTAGGTCACTAAAATGCATGTACGTACTTTTATTAACTTTGAAGTAAGAATTCAGTGCCCCTTTCCGACGTTCAGTGCCCCTTTCAGACATTCAGTGCTGGGGCCGTACCCAGAAATTTTTTTCAGGGGGGGCTGAGAGGGACTGGCCCAAGTGGAGGGGGGGTCCCCCATGTAACAGATTTAGTTGATATGGTGGCCAATTTTGGGGGAGCTCCCTCCCCCCCCCGGGTACGGCCCTGTTCAGTGCCCCATTGCCTTCGAGCATGCTATGCTGCCCTTTAATTCATCACTGAAAACTAAACAAATTTTCTTGATGTAATATTTTTTCTTTTTGTTTTTAATTTAAACAAGGGGGAAAAAAAAAAGTTTTTTCAAAACACGCTTTTATAATGTTTTATTATTATATCTCTTCAAGCTGGCTTAAACAATTTGAAAAACTAATTGTTTGGTTGAAACAATTAAACAATTCGTATAACAATCATTCCTCCGACTTACGGAGAAACGACTGAAATGAATTGGTGCTCTAGAACATGAAACAGTGAACCAATTTGAAAAATGTTTCCTTTAACATGCATTGTCATCGGTCCTGTGTATGTGTATCAAATTTCAGCTCTCTAGCTTGTCAGGAAGGTAGTTTAATATTGGTTACAAGATTTGACGAACACACAAACCTACAGAAAAGCAAGTTGAATAAAAGCGTATAAAAAATTGATGATGAAGAATAAATTTGAAAATTATTTGATTTTTATTATATTTTATATATTTTTGTTGTTACAATTTCATTTGTATTATTTGTATATTTTATCTGTAATTATTTTGTTTTATATATATTTTTTCTGTATTTTATTTATATTTTTTGTATATATTTTACATGTACTTGTAATTTTTTGAGACTGTCATTTTAATTCTCTTATCAGTTTGGTGGATGAGAAAGGAAGCCTCTTAAAAAAACTGGAGGGGGAAGTACTTATATCAACCCTTTCAACCTAAATATGAAATAAACTCTACCCTCTGTCCTCCCCTCCAACTGCCTTTTCATATTAAACCAGACTGTCACCGTGCTAATTAATGAGAATTCTTCAATGACTGGATAATCATTAAGACAACAACGTCTTGTCCACAACTGGATTTTATTCCGCATATACGTATTTCGAACTCTTTGAGTTCATTATTCAATACAGTATTATTAGCTGAACAATGGAACTCCTAGCAGTAAAACAAAATAAAAAATGTTACACTTTTTACAAAATGATTTAAGAAATTATTTAATAAAGAAATAATCTCATTTATTTATAAACTAATAAATAATAAATAAAAGATTCCCACTTAAAAAGTAATTTCGACATAAAATGAATGAAGCAAATTCTTTTGTAACTGCAATAAAGATGTGTCAATTATAAACAAACAACGAGTTAAATACAGTGCGTCCAGAAAAAATAGACTCAACCCTGAAATTTGCATAATTTGTAAACAGAAGCAGAAATGAGTTAATTATGATTTAGAAACGCGTTCTAAATATGTTAATAATTATTTTTAACAATTGTCTAAGAATGCTGTACGTAAAACCGTTTATTCCAAATATATTTTCCAAAAGTTTTGTCATCACGTGTCCATTAATTATAAACTCACAGTGCGCCATTGTGAATTCTGTATGTGAAACTTGCCAATTTGAACGAGACAAGTAGTAAATCATTACTGTTAGAGTTATTTGTGACTAAAAATCTACAAATTGCATGGTTAAATAGTGACAATTACAATGGGAAGGTGTGAATCATTAACAGACTTTGAAAAGGGACAAATTGATGCTTTGCATAAGCAGGGATTATCTACGAGAGAGATTGCAAGTCAAATAAAGCGTTCTCAAACAGTTGTGCAACGCTACATTGCTCAAAGAAAAAAATATGGGACCAAAAAGAGCTCAGGACATCCAAAAAAACTGACACCACGTCAAAAACAGCAGATTATCAAAGAAATCTCAGAGAATAAAACATCCTACAGGAAACTGGCAAAAAATCCAACAATTCAGGTATCGAAATCAACTATCGGAAATGTGAAATCTATCAAGCACTTGAAGCACAAGAAGCGAAAGGGTGCACCAAGATTAACTGATGCTCACAAGAAGAAGAGACTGGATTGGGCAAAGGAACAGATGAGCTGGGTATCTGAATGGAGACGAATAATATTCAGTGACGAGAAAAAATTCAACTTGGACGGCCCAGATGGGTGGCAGTACTATTGGTCTGATCTTCGGAAGGAAGAGGAAATGTTCTCAAAAAGGCAGCATAGTGGAGGCAGTGTAATGATCTGGGCTGCATTCAGTTGGAGTGGAAAGACACCAGTGGCGTTCGTTAATGGCAGAATGAATGCTTTTGGTTACCAAAAATTGTTGTCAGAGACACTTCTTCCGTATGCAGAAAGCATAACAGGATCTCCATGGCAGTTTCAACAAGACAATTCTCCGATACACTCTGCCAAAACAACTAAAACGTGGTTTTCCGATAATGGGGTTGATGTCTTACCGTGGCCAGCACTCTCCCCTGACCTAATCCCATTCAAAATGTGTGGGGAGTTCTGGCCAGAAAAGTTTATGAGCACGGAAAATCATATGCCACAATTCAAGAACTGAAAGATGCAATTATCCCGGGTTGGGAAGAAATTGGGGACCAATATTGGAGGAAACTACTTTCTTCAATGCCCAATCGCATTTATCAAGTTCTTGTTAATAAAGGTGGCCACATCAATTATTAAAACGCATCATTTCTTACCTGAGTGTATAATTAATGGACAAAAAAATTTCCTTCCATTTGTTGTTTTTTTTTCCTCATGTAAATTTCATTAAGTATAAAGAAATAAATGTGAAAAATATTCCTATACATTGTGTAAACATTAATTTTATTTTGTGAAACCCAAATGATTTCGTTCTGTTTATTGGATAGACTATTGTTTAGGGATGAGTCTATTTTTTCTGGACGCACTGTATCTAAAATTCTTCAGTGATTTAAAATCTCAACCGAATTTGCAATTTCACTGAATTGTCGCATCCACCGAATTCAAGTTCACCACATTGTCGCGTTCACCCGATTTGACATCCCTTGATAATAAGAGGTCACACAGACAGGAGGAACTAAATATGAACAGAACAAATGAGATTGCTAACATTAGTGTACACATGCTCACAAAGTGGCCTCCAACATGGTAAAAAGAGTTCATACCTACATTACTGAACAGGGCAGTCATTTTGAGCATGTTGTAAAAATATAAATGTGTTGTGTAAATATTATATCTAATAGTATTAAATAGTCGTCTTAATGTCGTCTGGTTTTTATTATTATTTTTAAGTATTGTATGGGATTTTTGGATCACCTTGTAGAAGGCATAATTAGGACAGATGGAAAATGGAAATGGCAACATGCGTAATGGAGAATGGCAACGCATGCATAAGAAAGTCCTTGAAAACACTGGTTAACAAATTTAAACAAAAATCATACACTTAAAGTAAAAGTTGGTGAATATGTTTGAACATGATAAATCATTTCTAAAAATGTATAACTTTTAGAAAACAAATGACACTAATTAAAGGTAAGCCTGTTCATTTATAACAAAAATGTATTAAATCAGTTGCATTTTTTAACTTAAAATTTTTTAATTCAATCAAACTGAAATTAAGAACTAGCCAAATCACAAAAAAAATTAAAAAAAAAATAAAACAAAATAAAAAATAAAATAAAATAAAAAATTTGCAAAAACAAAAATTTTTAGAAAAAGTTTCTAATCGATTTGCAGTAGCCAGCAGTAATCACCCATCATTCCAGGGTCCCATCAGCCTTGGTATCTCTATAGAAGGAGATGAAGCCAGAAACTGTGGACA
>JAHWFO010098673.1:589218-604893 GCA_023313115.1 Rhysida immarginata | reverse complement strand
GTCATGAGATATATATTGTTGGTTCATGCAGTGTGTTTGTGAATTGCGTGCTGATACCATTGTTGATACCTATTGTTGTACCAACTTTGCCTTGCATTGTTGGTCATGAGATATTTCTCATTAATATGCCTTGCCATAATCATGAATATCGATTTTTTATCGATATTTATTATTTTTCCGAAATCTGAGGTAGACAGTGACCTTCCTCATGCTTTAAAGGTCATGTATGCGAAATTTTATCAAGATCGGAATAAAACTGTAGATTTGTATAAAAAACGTACACACAGATCCACAGACCCACACACAGACCCACAGACGCACAGACCCACAAACATCCTTCTTTATATATATAGAAGAAGATTTCGCCTTGAAAGAAGATCTCATCCATTCATAATAACCTAATAAGTAGTTTACTGTTAATAAACGCATGAAGTTTACTTCCTACAGATGATTAAATAAAGCTGCTAACTTTAAATTAGTTAATACTATTATCTTACTGGTCATTTCTATACTGTATAATATACACATAACAACTTCAATGTTTTTTGAATATACACAGCTTTTGCCTAGGCTATTATAGAATATACACCTTAATTTCTTCAAAATTATGCTCTTAATAAGCTATATTCACAAATAATTACAAACATAAAAATTCAAGCTAACAGAAAGACAACAACAAATAAACTTCAAAGAATTATTTTGCCATCACTGATTCAAAGATCTGAACAATATAAAATTTCTATATATTCCATAAACCCCGTAATGCTCCAACCAACCTTTATCACAATAATTAGTAATATAATCCCCAAATTTTAACACACTATTTGACACAAACTGACCACTTAAGCTTCTCAAAAATCATATAGATATAAAAAAATTACCAAAAATATTAAAAATCCTACCCCAAGAAATAGATAAACCTAATCAAATACCAAATAAAACTCTTATAATAGTTGATAATTTCAAAACTGGCCCTAAAACTAAAAAATCAGGTAAAGAAAATAACATTCACATCATAAAAGTACCACAAAAAACAGCCGTAGCAGTCAATATTAAAATAGGCATAAGCATAACTCTAGCCCCATCATCTGAACATCAGGTCTTCAATTAATATTTTTTCACAAAGAATAATATCCCAACCGAATAGAGTAACAAGCTTTAAGACCAATAGAAATTAACAACACCAAAAGAATAAAAAAACAATCATAGCCGAAAAAATACATCTCAGCAATTAAATCCTTAGAATAAAACCCAGCCAAAAATGAAACCCTAATAACGTATAATTGGCCACCGCAAGTCTAGTTCTTACAACAGGAGAATGATAACCACCCATCATGCGAATATCCTGATTATCCAATATAACATGAATAAACAATCCAGCACACAAAAACAATAAGGTCTTAAACATTGCATGCGCTAATAGATGGAAAAAAGCTAACTTTACAAAGTCCACAGACAAAATAAATATCATTAACCCTAGCTGACTCAAAGTAGATAAGGCAATAATCCTCTTCAAATCATACTCAAAATTAGCCTCAATCCCAGCTATAAATATAGTTAGTAAAGATAATCAGCACAAGACGCTATATATTTCATTATAAAAACCTCCAAAGTCCCCAAAACGAATTAATAAATAAACACCAGCAGTAACTGAAGTAGAAGAATGCACCAAAGCAGAAACAGGGGTTGGTGCAGCCATAGCAGCAGGTAATCAAGCAGAAAAGGCAATTTGAGCTCTTTTAGTGCAAGCTGCCACTAAACATAAAAAATTACCCATTTATTGTCTAATCCCCAATCATAAAACATAATATAATTCCAATTTGATCTTATTATCAATCAAGAAATAGCTAATAATAAAGTAGCATCACCAATTCGGTTAGATAAAATAGTAATTATCCCAGCACGAACATTA
This sequence comes from Rhysida immarginata, assembly GCA_023313115.1. Classification (NCBI taxonomy): domain Eukaryota; kingdom Metazoa; phylum Arthropoda; class Chilopoda; order Scolopendromorpha; family Scolopendridae; genus Rhysida; species Rhysida immarginata. The sequence goes on along the minus strand of JAHWFO010098673.1, from coordinate 602,981 downwards.
TAAGAAAGAACATTATGATAATAAATTACTAAACAAGAAGAAACCAAACCTAAACCATCTCAAACCAACAATAAACAAACTAATCCATAACTATTAATTACTAATAACATAGAGACAGCAAACAGAAAAACTAAAATAGCAAATCGATTTTTCGTTACATCACCATGTATATAATCAGTTCTGTAATATATTACACAAGAAGTAATAAATAAAACAAAAGAACTAAACATCAAAGACATTCAATCAAATACAAACGATATACAGGGTCTTTATAATTAAAGTTACATTTTGACATGGCCATAAAAAAACTACTAAATCAAATGCTATAATACTTGGTAATATTATACAAGAGGGCATGGGAAATTTATACCCACCAAAAAAAAAAAAAAAATAGCTCAAAAGGTCACCACCAGCATGGAATGGTGCTCTATGCAATATTCGTATACGAAATTAGACACGAAGACACAGGTTAACAAGTCTTTAATCGTTACTAAAATTAGTTACATTACTAAAATTATTTTTAGTAACGATTACAGACTTGTTAACCTGTGTCTTCATGTCTAATTTCGTATACGAATATTGCACAGAGCGCCATTCCATGCTGGTGGTGACCTTTTGAACTAATTTATTTTTTTTTGGTAGATATGGACTTCCCATGATCTCTTGTTAATATTACCAAGTATTATAGCTTTTGGTCCAGTAGTTTTTTTATAGCCATGTCAAAATGTAACTTTAATTATAAAGACCCTGTATAAAATTCACTAGACAGATAAAACAATAAAGTTCTATCTAAATAATATCCAACCCCAGTATTTAAACTACATAAGCCAGAAATAAAACAAGAATTAGAAAATTATTAGATAATAAATATAAATAATACAATAATCCCTCTTAATAAGAAACATACTTTAACTCCACATATTAATATTTTAATAAACAAATTCAATAAAATGAACAAAAAATACATCAAACTTCAACACAAATAAATTCGGAGGAACCCAATGATAAAATATTAGTAAATACTCACAATTAATTATAAGATTAAAAAACAAGCCCCGAGCATGCTGGGTTAAAGAATATACAGGGTGTCCCAAAAAATGACTGATGGATTTTGAAAATCAATAAAAAAAAGACGGAATGCGATAGATATGTATCGTTTGTAGCCTTATGCTTAGGAAATCAGGGAATTTTATCCCACTAAATTTAAAATTTAATTAACATTTTCACCCACAGGTGGCGCTGAAAACTATGAAAAAATAAAAACCGATATGAAAATGTTGCAAGGACTGTTGCAAAAAACTAAACAACATGGCGCGGTCTCAAGCAAAAATTTGCAGACATCCGTTTAAACACGTCAAAATTTCGAAATTTCGAAAAACCCGTTTTAACTATACCTGTTACAGATCGCCTGCAGCGCCACCTGTGGGTGAAAATGTTAACTAAATTTGAAATTTGGTGTGATAAAATTCCCTGATTTCCTAAGCATAAGGCTGCAAACGATACTTATCTATTGCATTCCGTCTTTTTCTTACTGATTTTCAAAATCCATCAGTCATTTTTGGGACACCCTGTATATAAATAGTATAACAACCACTCAGAAAAGATCCTAAAAAGAATAAAATAGATATATAACCTAGCCAGCCTACGATTCTAACCATTAGGCTAATCTCCCCCAATAAATTTATACTAGGAGGGACAGCTATATTACAAACTCTTAACATAAATCATCACAAACACATACCAGGAAACATAATTAAGAGCCCCTTATTAGTCAAAATTCTCCGACTTCTCAAACTTTCATATATAACATTTGCCAAACAAAACAACCCGGATGAGCAAAGACCATGACCTAACATCAATGCTAAAGAACCAGGAATACCCCAATCATTAAAAATTATTAAGCCAGCATTTACTAAACTTATATGAGTCACAGAAGAATATGCAATCAAAGACTTCAATTCAGACTGACTTATGCAAATCAAACTAACAAAAGAAAATCTTAAAAGACTTATTCTAATAGAAATTACATTAAACTTTATCAATGTATACTTTAAGACATATAGAACTCGTAGTATACCATAACCCCCCAGCTTCAATAATACCCCAGCCAAAATCATTGAACCAGAAATGGGGGCCTCAACATGTGCCTTGGGAACCCATATATAAACAGTAAACATTGGCATTTTAATTAAATATCCAAAAAGTAAACCCAATAAAAAATTTATATTATCATAACTACATAGAAAATAGGCACCTTGAAAAACTTTTCTCTCTAACCAAACATACACATATAAGAAATTAATAAAGGTAAAGAGTCAAATAGAGTGTATAAAACAAAAGGTACAATCCAGCCTGAAGTCGTTCAGGCTGATAACCTCAACCCATAACTAATAAAAAATAGGAATCAGAGAACCTTCAAAGAAAATATAAAAATAAATATAATCAAGAATTATAAAAGTCAAACACAAAACAAACATAATGATGCAACCATATTAATAAAAAAACACTTTATTAGGGTCCTATAACTAGCTAAAAGCATTAAAGATGTAATTAACACTCTAAGAATAGTTAGTCTCCATCTTAATCTATCAAAAGCAAAATAAAATCTACTTCCCCAAATAGAAACTCAGAATAACCTCTTTAAACTAATATAAAAATAAGAAACATCAAAAAAGAAAAAAACTACAAATCAATCAACAACAGATCTAATTAGTATTAAAACTAATATACCTGTTAATAACATATCATAAACAAGAAAAATTACTAAAAAATCACTACCATAAGAACGAACAAATATTATTAACAACTAAACCAACTCTCTCCTCAAAAAACCGAGAACCCTAAAAAAACCATTAAATCTATACCCTCCTCCAAAAGTATCAAAAATGTTAAATACAATAAAGAGTAAAAGCCCAGCATTGTTATTTCCAAACTCAACAACATAATCAATTTAAACATAAAATCCAGCCCCCTAAAATAATAAATATGATCCCTACAAAATAAAAATCCATAAATTACTAATAGTTTAATTAAAACATAAATAACTTAAGATTTATTTATTAATCAAGAAAATTATAACTTTAACTTCCAATGTTAATATTTTGCTTAAACTACTTCTTGAAATCTTCACTATATAAATAATTCTGGCAACCTTCACTATTACAGCTATAGTAATATTAGAAAACCCGGTATCAATAATAATAATAATAATCATTACACAAACCACAACATAAGAGTGTTTTGTTTTTAGGTGTCATGGTTTGTATGATTTTGGTAAATCTACGGAGGTAGCCTTACACCATTTGTTGGTAAAGATCGAAAAAACTCTGGAGTACAAAGAGTTTGCTCTAACTGTTTTTCTCGACATTGAGGGAGCGTTCGATAACACTTCATACGGTTCTATTGCTGAAACTCTAGTTGCCAAAGCAATTTCTCCACTAATTCGCAACTGGATTCAGGTCCTCTTGGCGGACAGAATACTCATATCCAAGTTATTGGGTGAAGAGATCGTTGCTCGTCCCTCTAGGGGCTGTCCGCAGGGTGGTATTCTCTCCCCCCTGCTCTGGAACCTGGTTGTGGACGACCTCATTTCCTTTCTTAATAACCAATTGCAGATGATTTATGCCCCAGGGTTACGCAGATGATTTTCTCATCTACGTTTCTGGGATTGATAAGCTCACTATTTTTGATCTTGTGCAAACGGCTCTGCATAAAGTTCAATCAAGGTGCATGAAGCGAAATCTAAGAGTTAATCCTTCGAAGACTACTCTAGTTCCCTTTACAGGCCGTAGAGAAACTATTTCACATGATCTAATACCAACCTTGTTTGGTGAGAAGATCATCATGAAACAGGAAGTCAAATACTTAGGGGTTATCCTCGATAGTAGGTTGACTTGGAACCAACATCTTGATTACAAAATCAATCAAGTTAAAGTTGGACTCTATCGTTCTCGTAGAGCCCTTAGTAAATCTTGGGATCTCACTCCCAAGATGATCTACTGGCTATACGTTACGGCAATCAGACCTATTTTTGCTCTAGTTTGGTGGGGTAAGTCTGAGCAACTGACCGTTGTAACCAAGCTGACCTCTCTTCAAAGACTGGCGTGTTTGTGTGTAACGGGTGCTATCTCTACCACGCCAACCAAGGCCTTAGAGGTTATACTTTCTCTAACTCCAATTGATATATATATCGAAGGTGTTGCCAGGAAAAGTTCATATAGACTGAATATAACCAAGGTATGAAAAGCAGAGATGTACTTAAAATTCAGCACCACCCGCTCAAATAAGAAAAAATGCTTAGGTACGTTGTTAGAAATGTTGACGTCACCTATGTTCTAGGAGATTTCTCTGACGACCTCAAAAAGTCTAATTACTTCCCGGAAAAAAGCTATCAGGCTAAAAAACAAACGGTATAGTAGAAATGTCAATGGGTCTAGTGCTCCTACAAAATACTGAACATATTAAGACGTTCCTAAGCCTAAACTGTATTGGACCGCTAGCTGTCACAGTCGAAATTTTCCGAGGAAGTAAAAAGCCCTTGCAATATTTTAATTGTTTACGGTTTCGGGCACGCATCTCAAGGCTGCACTGAATCGCCCCCCTGCACCAAGTCTGCTGGAGACCACCAACCGGGGTATTTTCCAATGTTAAAGGCAAACACCCCCAAATGCATCAGATGCGCAGGTCAACACACACATCTAGCTACACGAACTGCCCAAAATACTCTTAGCCCAGGAAATTCAAAAGCACCAAATGTGTGAATGGTAGAACGTTTGCTTCTGTCGCCTCTAGTTCCGTTAGTAAAGGAATTATAGATCACAATGAACTGACCATAATATACAGATATGTGGGAAATTTGATGAATCTTCTAAAAAACAGAAGCAAAGATTTGCCTCAGCTTGTCTCAGTTGAAAGAGGAAATAATCATGGACTGAAAACCTTATAAAGTAATCAAACAATATAAGCTTCATTACACTACTTGGAACGCGAGGGTGCTCTCTCGCAATTGCATAGAGTTTTACAACTTTCTTACATGTTGGAAAATTGATATTGCCTTTGCGTGTGAAACTCATCTCAAACCGAGTCAGAGCTTCAAATTGCCTGGTTATTCCGTCTACCGCAAGGACAGATCCCATACAAATGCTTCTGGCCCTGCATTTGGTGGGGTAGCAATCATAGTTAAACAAGGCATCGTTCATCGCGAGACCACCACTACCAATTTCGTGGGAATGGAAGCCGTGTCCGTGATCATTAAACAACGTAAACGTAGGAGAAGTTAAATTTATCTCCTTGTATAACTCGATGATCTCTGCTAAATGGTCCCATTCCAGTTATTACGGCGGGTGACTTGAATGACAAACAGCGACAATGGAACTCCAAACGTGTGAACCATAATGGCTCTACTCTTCATGGTTACGTGATTAATCAATTTTATACCTTAGTCATCAGTCCTCTTGAAGACACCTACTATTGTGACCACTAGCCGTCAGTGACGTACTTGATATTGCTTTCCTCAGGGGGTTTCTCAAGCCATTTAATATCTTTACTGTGAATGTTTTATCCTCAGATCATCGCCCAGTCCCACTAAACTCTAAGGCTTAAACCTAGACCTGAGGATCAGTCTACACGGTAAGCAAGATTGGAAGCTATTTAGAGCTCTACTCAAGGAAAGCAACATATCATATAAGGATCCTGCTAGCAACAACGAAATTGATGATAATATTCGCGATATCACTCGATTGATAAGTTCAGCCACTGAATCCAGCGCCACTGCCATCGATCGTAACCTACCCGACCATCTCGATCTTCCTCTGGCTATCAGGCAACTCATACGTGTAAGGAACTCCTTCAGAAAATTGTTGCACAACCTAGGTGCCTCCAGTTTAAGACCAAATACAACAGGCTAACTCGCAAGGTTAGTGAACAGGTCAATGAGCCACGAAACCAAAGGTGGAACAAGATCAAGAGCCTGTCTGTCCATGACAACTCCCTCTGGTACTTTTATGCACTTAGGCTAATTTCTACAGAATGGCTGTGGCATCAATTAATAAAAGAAAACAATATAGAGTTTTATAGGGAGGGCTTCTCATTACAGCGACGTCAAACAAACAATCTCGGCAGAGCACGTGGGTTGACACCCAAAGTTTACGTAAAGGCGTCCCACTTAATGTTCACTCAGCCCGCTGGCTTCCTACGCCGATAAAGATAAGGAAAGACATCACTCGCCAATGAAGACGTTTTCTCATTATTTTACCCATAAATTCGCTGCTTGTCTACTCGAACGCTCGCTGCCTCTTCGAACATCAGTTCCTACGCATCACCTTTCCACCTAACCGGGCCTCACATTTTAACTTTACAACTTATTTAATTCAAAAACTAGTATTACGATAATTGCTTATTATCAAAAGTGTCAAATAAGAGCTTAAATATAATTTATTCAACAAGGATCCATCCCAGCGCGAACTTCTTATCGGGGCGTTCAAACACGTGAAAATTTAATAACGTGAAGCGCGTCCGTCTATCTCAAAAGCTGACGCTGGAATGCCTATAAAATTAAAAAAAAAAACACTTAACACGTGCAACAAACAAAAACATTCACACGAAGCACTTTTCCCCGAAGCTTTCACACAACAATGCTCTGTTGGAGGCTGCGATGATCTTCTTGGAAATCAGCGGTAACAATCGCCGCCACCACACACGAAATGTAGACTTTCAACATTCGAACAAACGCAACACCGCCGGTAATAAATAAGAAATTTCAACAAAACACTTTATAACCCATTTATTATCCATACAGAAGCATTACACTTACCGAAATAGAGCATTTAAATTTACATTACTAAAAAAACTACAGCTACCAGATGAGCACCCTTAATTTTATAATTTGCTCCCCCCTTCGCCGGACCCACGTGACTTCCAACTAACATGGCACGTCTCACAATCTTACATATCTTCAAGCAGTTAAACATTGATGTGAAGATAGGGCTTCGCACGAAACAGGACTGGAAGCTGTTTTAGGATATTTTTCGAGAAAATAACATTCCATACGAGGACATCAAAACAAATATCAACGCAATCACTCGTGTTATCAAGGTTGTTACTACTTTCAGTACCTCCACAGCTGATCGAAAGCGTCCCAAACACCTCGACCTCTCTCCTTATATCATAAGCGACTACCGTTTTTCAAGACTTAGTACAAAAGGCTTTCTCGCAAGGTCCAGGAAGAGGTTAAAGCTCTACGAACACAGAAGTGGAGCGACAAACTGAAGTCTTTGTCTGTCCAGGCCACTCGCTCTGGGGTGCTGTGAGGGCCTTAAAAGGTAACAGTCCCATCCAGTTGCCGCCACTGCTTATAGGCAATGGCAACGTTGTAAGCAATGACGGGGAAAAGTCTCAACTGATCGCCGATTCCATGAAAAATCAATTTACCCCGCTTGGTAAATTCAAAAGCCTGGAAACGACAGATAAAAAAGTCAATGTAGCCTAAATACGTCCTGTCCCAGTGATTCACAATCACTTGAAGAATCAGAGCGTTCGGAAAAATCAAATGCGAGACTTCATCATCTGTTACACCTTCACTGTTGTCATATTCTGATTGATCTACCGGAATATCTCGCAGCATTTTATCATTTTTCAGGGCCATTTCAATCCACTTGTTTGAAATGATAGGAGTGAAAACAGCAATGCATCTATCGAATAGTGAAAGTGAAGCTTATTGTAAAGTGAAATTGAAACTTATTGAGAATTAAATTGAAATGAGGTTCTCAAGAATTTCAGAAATCACAGAATAATTCAAAATAGAAGCTTAATGTAAGCATTTAAAATCAGAAGTCACATTGATTCCTCGGACATGCAAAGTAAATCATAAAATATCTCCCCAAAAAAATTTCCCCAAAACAAAATTTTCTCCGGATATGAACGCCCTAAAATAATTAAAACCAGTGTTAACCTATTTTGACTCCATCGGGCATCGCAATGTTAAATCCTGTTTTAATGACTGGGATTATTTTTTTCAAGAAGGACTGTAAATAAAAAAACTAGTAAAAAAATTTTATTGAACGTTTTTTCTGTGAAATATTTCCTTTTTAAATATTCGTGAGCACGCGTTTTTCCATCTCACTTTCTTATTTTCATTGTTTCCCCTCTTAGAAACAAACTTATTGGCAAAACAAACTCTGACGTCACAAACCGTTCCACGCAAAAAAAAACTCCATAGAAATGCAGGAAAAATGAATTTATTTAAAATAAATTTTAAGAAAAAAAAACGAAATTGGAATAAAAAAAACCCGTATCGTCCCCTACACAGCCAGAAATATCGATCAAAAAACAGGATCGGAGGTATCTTTTGCAGAGGCCGAGTCTATAAAAGGGACAGACAGTCACAGCTTGGATTTTAGTAATAGTAGATTTCTCGTAACGAAAAAAAATAACTCCATATATCAATATACAAGGTGATTCAAAATGACGTCAGGCATTTCAAAATTTAACTATTCATTTATTTTATAACATAAAGTAACCAGACCGGGTTTAAAATGCATCAAAATACAAGTATGTTTAACGTTCCCGCAATTGGAGGCTGTGATGGCGCCACTGCGTGATAAAAATAAAGATGGCGGCTGTGAATGAAAACGCATATTGTGTCTATGCAAAAATAAGCGATAATTTTAGTCTAGCGAGCATTTTGTAGGCAATTTAATAAAGATTGCCCTACTGACAAAAGCATCCGTAAGTCGTATGGTCAATTCCTGGAAACTGGAAGTCTTTGTAAACATTTCTGCTCTCGGACTAGTAACAGCAAACATGCTGAAAGGAGTTTGGGATGGGATTAACTATCGTCTTGACATTCTCAGGTTGACTCCAGGGAGTCACATAGAACATTTATAATGCTAAAATCAATCAATATTTAAGTTTTCCTGTATTTTAAACCCGGCATGGTTAGTTTATCTTATAATATAAATGCTTAGTAAAATTTTGAAATGCCGGACATCATTTTGAATCACCCTTATATAAATGAAAGAGTGAAAATTATACACTCAATCATTCATTCATTATTCATCACATCTCGTCTAGTAGTGAGGAGGAGGAAGAAAAGAGGAAATGAGGGCGTCACTCGCGTTACTTCACGGGACAATTGCAAAAGTCCTCATTTAACAAAGCAAACAATGACGTAATTTTTAACGCTGGCAAAAATCCCATTCAGCTCCGAGTAATTGATTTAAAAAAATAAAATGTAAAAGAAAAAAGAAAAAAGAAAATCATTTTTAGCGAGCATCTAGAAGCCAAGTGAATGGCAATTGCCAAATTTCAAAATTATAGTCTTACTATAGAAAGAAAAATAACTCCGAAAACACTATTCCACATAATAAATTTTAATGACTCAGATGTACATTTCGGAAACGAAGTTTCCATAACCAGTGAGTAAAGAACAACAATCGACAATCGACAATCGAACAATGTAGTGTATCGGTATTCGTGTGGAACTTGAAGCATAGCTTCCATAATCTCACCCTTCATAATCAGCTCGCTTCGACTCTAAGGGTGAAGCACTAGAGTCAATAACTGCATTTATACTTTTAGTAAGCCTTTTCACATTGGTATCTATGTCGCTCGTACTATGTACGTTATTTAGTGGGTCGTCATCATTTTTGAGAATTTCTCTAAAAAACTTCCAGTCTTGTTTGAGCCTCAGTTCTTCTTTGAGGTCAATGTTTACGTTGTCAAAATTTAGTGTAACTGGTTTATGGTCTGAGGATAGATCATTGACAGTATAGATACTGAATGATTTGTAGAAGCCCTTCAACAACACAATATCAAGTACATCGCTTTGGTTATCATCCACAGGGCCTACTGCAATAATATCAGATCGCCTTTGCACGTAGCCATACAAAAGGAGACCGTTTTGGTTATGGCATCTTGAATTCCAGTGCGAGTGCTTAGCGTTCAGGTCTCCTGCCATAATAACGGGAATATTCCCGGAAAACAGCTCGTCAAGCTCATTGGCATCGAATTTATGCTTGGGCGCATTATATAGAGCCACTAGTTTCACCTCTCCTAGTTTGGCATCAGTAATGATAGCAGAGGCAGCTTCCATTCCCATATAGTCTCGGGTTGGTTCCTCCCGATGATGAATGCCTTTCTTAATAATAATTGCTGACCCACCTGACGGGGACTTTACTGTAGTGGGAAGAGTTCTGTCTTTAAGATACACACAGTAACCAGGCAGCCTGAAGTCGCGGTCTGGCCTTAAGTGTGTCTCACATAGAAATGCTATGTGTATATCCCATTGGTTTAGGAAGTTGTAAAACTCAATACGCCTCCGGGGGACCCCCCCTTCCATATTACGCAACGAAATTTCCTCGATTTGTAATAGAATAGCATCGATCAGCCATACTGTCAGTGTTTATTCGTAAGTATTCTATTCACCAGTGGCATTTTCTTGCCCAGTTCGTTTAACAAATTGCATACACTCCATCTCCGGGGACACTTTAGCACTTTGCACTCTCCTGACTTGCGGATATTTAGGACATTTTGTGTAACTGGAGGTGTGTTGTCCATTATATCGAATACATATAAAGAACAACATGAGAAGCCGAGTATTTATAATATATAAGAACCAATCAAAAAATTATACAAAAAATATTACAAAAAAACAAAACGCGAAAATCAAAAGAAAACAACCAATACAAACTACCTTCTTAGCTTAGCCCTATAAAAGCAAAACAAAACCTCTCTCCTCCCCCCCTCTCACTCCCACCCAACAATTTCAATCGCAAAGAGGAGTGGGAATACGGATGAAGGAACATATTTCTTATGTAAAGAATGCTAGGTTAGGGGTATCATCTTTTGCGGACCATATCATTAATGAAAAACATAATTGTTCTACAGATTTGTTTGAAGTTATTCATAGATGTAGAGAGGTTAAAATGTTATACTTCCTGGAATCGATTGAAATTGTAAGAAAAAAGCAGCCAATAAAACCCTGAATAGTGATGATGGCCCCATGCCAGTGGCAGAATGGCTCCCTTTAGCAAAATTTTTTACAAAATAATTTCCTTGTTGTTTCATGTAAGGGTTTCCCACTTTGCTCTTATAACCAGACTAGGATTTTATCCGGTGTTGGGTGGGAGAGTGAGGGGGGGAGGGGGAGGTTTTGTTTTGTTTTATAGGGCTAAGCTAAGAAGGTAGTTTGTATTGGTTGTTTTCTTTTGATTTTCGCATTTTGTTTTTTTGTAATATTTTTTGTATAATTTTTTAATTGGTTCTTATATATTATAAATACTCGGCTTCTCATGTTGTTCTTCACATCACAGGAGACACGCACACCTGATAGACACGCACACTACTCCCCAGAGAGGACTACTCAGCAACATCCTACTCATAGATGGTATCCTACTCTTAGGTGGTATAGATTGGAGATGGAACGTTAATTAAAGGCGCATTCTCTTAAGGTCAGCAGTTTTTTATATCCTATTCTTTAAGGCTGTTTTTTCTACAGATCTTATTCTGGAAAAGCCCTTTTCAGGGCTAGCAGTCTGACTATTCTTTACTTATTATTTTAAATTTTATCATAATGCCAGACTCAGGCAAAGCGTTAAGTGGCATTGCAAGCCAAAAACAAGTGATGGTAAATATACGTATGGCGAGATATATAAAGATGCCTGTAAATATTACAGATGCCTTTTGATGCTATAATTAAGGATAAGCTAGAGGTTATGCGCCAAGAAATGTGCACTAAATATGATAATTTACAAGGAAAAGTCGAGTCACTAAAAGAGAACATAACTGAAATCCACGATAAAATTGCTAATATGAATGCTGAAATATCTGCAGCACGTAATGAAGCCAACAAGAACTTTAATAAGTTGGAGCAGTTCCCCAAAGATCAATTCTCTGCTCTGTCAATGAAAGGTAATCAGCCTACTGGTGTAACTTCTGACAGTCTCAGAGACTCTTGTGAAACAGAGAGTGTGAATCCTCAGCCTATGGAAATTATCCCCTCCGGCTTAGGGAGTAATGATAACAATGGCAAAGACCCGATTAGTACAAATCGCAAACGGCTATACAATGATACGGATAAATGGATACCTGCAAAATCTAAAAAGGCTAACAAGATTATGTAAAAAGGGTTTTCTTCTTCTTCTTCTTCTTCTTCTTCTTCTACACAGCCAGCATCTCTCAAGAGAATGGAGACTAGCTGATGGAACACACAATTACTGGTAATAGTCAGTTACTGGGAACAAGTTGCTAACGGGGCTTCAACGGACCCAGTATCCTGTCAAATTGCCCGGAACTGCACAAGAAACAAGTAAGTAGTCGCATCACAGCACGTTTGTCACGGGGCTTCAGGTGGGCGGCAAGGAGAGTATTTTCCAAGGAGAAAGCAATACCTCGCTTTATGAGACCGTGAGAAAGCAGGGCCCTCTGTCGACAATAGACGGGACAATTCATGATTACGTGATTCACAGTTTCTTGTTCCCCACACGAACAACGATCAGTTCGAACTATATTAATTTTGAATAAAAATTGGTTAAGCGGTACATGGCCGGATCTCAATCTGAAAAGCAGAGAACGCTGACTCGAGGTAAGCCATTTAGGAGCAAGATGCTTAATGTTGACTATGTTCGGAAAGAGCGCCTTGTAGTGGCCGCCTCTCGCTTCCGCTAGCCAGTTCTCGTTCCACAAAGCGACAGCGCACCGGAGAACACGCACCTTTACTACCGAGGCATCAATACGTGCAGAAACAGCAGGCTTACGCCCCGTTCTCCCCCAATTTGCCAACCTATCAGCCATTTCATTTCCCCGAATACCTTTGTGGCCAGGGACCCACATAAAACGAACACAATAGCCAAAGTAATAGAGCTGCTGGAGCAAGTCGACCACGTAGCCCAGTTGATTATTAAAAAACCACTTGCCGCTGGTCAGGGCTCGCTGAATGGAAGAGATAGCGCCAAGAGAATCGGATAGGATTAAATAACTGTCAATTGGCAGAGAAGAGGTGAGTGAAAGGGATTTGTGGATAGACATAAGTTCGAGTTGGAAAGAACTGGTCGCAGGGGTGATTTTTTGGGAGATTAATTTCAAACCCTTCGAGTAGACACCTATACCTCCATTACAGTCAAGGGGGGAGAGAGAGGCGTCGGTGTATATTTTCCGAAAAGAAGAAAATTCATCTCTAAGATATGCATCAAACTGATTGGAGCACACAGTAGGTAGGCTGACAGACACTAACCAATTGGGGGGAGGAGTCACAACGACGACCAGTGGGTTCACCCAAACTTGTCTTAAAATAGTAGGCTCACAGGGAAAAAGGTGATCACAATCAAACTTTCTAAGTAAGCTTGTCGCAAGAAGACGGAGGCGGTTTGACCTTAAAAGGGACTGACAAAGGGTGTTAAGCGTGGCATCCTCTGTTGAACTCTGCGAAGATTGGCAGTAGGTGAACAACTGTCGGACAAAATGAACCTCCCACCTTAACGGGGGGGAAGGATGCCTGTTTCGATGTAAAGCAGGGGACACGGGGAAGAGATGACAGCGCGCAAGCACCTTCTCAAAAGCTTTCTCTCCAAGACCATCAGAGAGTTTACACTCGACTTGGGGGCAAAAGGTAACGCCGATTGATCTGTGATCTTTACGAGGGTACGAGTCAAGGAGGAAGACTCACCCCACGGGGGCCCCCACCTTGACTTAATGACCAAGCTTAAACGGGCTAAGCATTTAGATAGACTTCCCCTAAGCATACCAACGTGGCTCTTCCAGTTAAGCCT
>JAHWFO010098673.1:510492-560916 GCA_023313115.1 Rhysida immarginata | reverse complement strand
CCCCCCCCCCTTCCCCACTTTCTGGGGTTTTCATTTAAAATTAACTGCTTTTGCTTTGTAATTCCCCTCAACAGATGGCGCGGGCGGGCGAAGCCGCGGGTAACAACTAGTTGGTAATTATAGTAATAAAATGTATCCGGAATTTTTTTAGGAAATGTTTGAATCCGCTGTGCAACCAAATCAACTAAACTGTATACAGAAAAAATCATCACATGAAAATGCTTAGAAATAATACAGTAAAAATTCATAATGAAAATTCGAAGAAAAATTTATGGGGTTACCAGTTGATGCATTTTTGCACTCTGCTCTCGATTTCTTGAACCAAAACTTGGCCATTCATCACTTTGTGTAGTCTAGCAGTCGCAGTTTCTTCTGTTGATATTCTTGCATCGTCGAGGGCCGCTTTCTCAAAATTTTCCTAACACTCTATTATCTTCATTATCTCTGATTTTTAAAGATTATCAAGAAAGTGTTAAGTTTTAAGAAATATACATTCTAAGTAAAGCCCGAACATCAGGAATTCTGTGTATTTTTACAAAAAGAATAACAAACTTTGCCTTGTATATTGTTGGTTATGAGATATACATTGTTGGTCCATGCAGAGTACTGTTGAATTGCGTGTTTATGCTCTTGTTGTTTTCTGTTGTTGCACAAATTTTGCCTTGCCTTGAAGCACTGCCATCATCATGAATATCGATTTATTATCGACAGTTATTATTTTTTCGAAATCTGAGATAGAGAGTGACTTTCCTCATGCACTGAAGATCAAGTGTCACGTATTAATTCACTTGCGCAGTGGAAGTTTAGGAGAAAGTGAAAAAGACACAGAATATACCTTTTAGTTGATAATAAAAAGACTCTTATTCTATTACACTAACTGAAATTACAGTTGAAGTTAATTCTTTTGAATTAAGTCTTGCATGACATCTACTGACACGTAGATAATCGTACGAGTAATTATAAACTTTAATTCATGGGTTTTCCTTTAAATTTTCTGCGCATGCGCGATATCCATAGTGCCACCTGTAGGCGTTGAATAAAGTATAAAAGTGGGCGGGAATTTCACATCTACAGTGCGCGATCTCAGTATCAACATGCAAGTGCATTGAAACAGCATCACACGCGATGGGGCAAATCTCTGTCAAGTTTTCCAGTAATCACAGATTAAGTAATAAGACATTTTACCAAATACGTTTCTGCCAAAAAATATAAACATGCTTTGGCTGAATATGTTAAAGGAAATTTGATTGCTGAAAATTTACCAAGTAAACAAGCAGGACGTTTTGGAATAGTGAAAGCCTCACAGAGGCCTGGATGGTATTCAGTCTGCATAAATTTTGGAAAAGATAAAATTACTGATACATACTGTGGTTGTCCATCTGGGTAAGACACTCAAAATACTTAATATTTATTTAAATGCAATTTAAAAAGCGTGTGATGTACTAGCATAAGCTTTTATTTAATGTGAAATTTATTAATTTTGCTGTTACTGACTGAAACTGAAATATGATTTATTTTTTTCTTTATTATATTTCAACAAGAATTTATTTAAATATTAGCTAATCAAAAACATATCATGTTGGCGCTGACTTTTATGGCATCTTGTACTTTCACTCGCCTGGCTTAAAATAAATTCCTTTGCAAGTGAACCAAGCCTTCAGCGTATAGGACAAAAAAATCAAATAAAACGAAGTACATCCATATTGGTCGTCACACAAAAGTAAATTCTATTTTTATTACAGTTATAAAGAAAATCTTTTGATAAGTATTAGTACAAAAATTTTTTTTTAGGGGATCCCCATAGCGTACGTAAAACAACTTCGCGCACTGGCTATTAGGAGGAAGCAACGCACTGTTTCGTTATGACTTCGGCTTACTAGAGGGAGTTGAGGTATCGGAAAACCTGTGAATTACAACGTTAATTCATAATTAATTGTAATATAAATTAAAGACAATATTAATTACCAAGACACTAAAGCCAATCAAGGGCGTAGTGGCAACTTGGCAGACAGCTGAAATAAAGCTGCCTAGATTTCCCAAAATTTATCAATAATACAAATAGTAAATGAGTTACAATAAGAACTGACGTCTACAATGGCTTCCCGAATCGCAGACACCTACGCAAGAAACGTACCACGAACAACAAGGGGAGTTGCGACGCTTAGCTTTTACATCTGGATTGCCATTTAAGGAAAGCTGAAAGAGGAAAAGATAAAATTAATATTAAGCCTCTTCCGCTTCACCGCAACGCGCACTTAACAGAACTAGTGGAAATAGTAACTCATAAATCTTATATTGATTCATGCCTCCTCGAAATGCCTCATAACTCCTCGAAATGCCTCATAACGCGCACTACAAACTAGCGGAACAATTATTACATTTCTAGGCGCTTTAGAAACTAGAAGAATAATTTCCTGTTATGCGCTGAGCGGGCGGGAGTTCGAAGAGAAATTTTTTTCTTTATTGAGCAGCAAAATGAAACGAAAGGGCTCACCTGAAATAGAGCGCGAAGCAGCCGAGACTTTCACTTAAGTAGACTGGCAGGGTCCAGGGAAAAATATTCAACACTCGGGCGTTGAATGGCAATTCTCTTGAAGAATGCAATTCAATGCATTCTAGCAGTTTTGAAGAATGGAGTCCGATAAAATTACGATAGTTCTTGTGGCTGAAGTGAAGAAATACGGACACTCGTTGGGTTGGCTTGCTAGTAGAAACTGCTGAAATTCTAGAGAAACGGCGTTTATGAAACAATGGCTTCTATCGCTGGAGTTGTCATCGAAAATGCTCTGTTCCGTCGTTCTACTGAACCTGCTGACGAACCTGCTGAGAAAACTCGACGAAATACAAAATTACTTCTAGCAGTGCTTTTGCTCGTCGCTTTCACACATAGTTCAATCTTCGCTGGCGAACATGGCGGGTTTGATACTTTAGTGTCTGTAGCCACGTTTACGTTCCTCGTATTCCGGGCTTCGCTTGGAGAGACGACCAAGGTCGGTATCCCTGTGGAATTTTGCTCTGGACTCGAAATACCCGACTCTCTCTCGCCGTTCTCGGAATCGCTCTCTTCTATCCGAATCTCCCGCTCACGCTCTAACCTTTTGCGCACCTTTCTGCGCCGCCAACATTCCTTCCGCCTGCGCGGCTTCCGCTCTATCATTTGCTCCTCTAATAAGTTGACAATCCGCGGCATATTGTCAACAGATGGAGCCAGATTATAGAAAACATTATTTTCTAGCAAGGATCGTCTGCTATAAATATTGGCTTCTATACTCACATCTGTCGCAATGCTTTGTGATATCAAGTGTGCAAAGTTTCATCAGGATCGGTATAAAACTGTAGATTTGTATACGAAACAAACACACCTACAAAACCACAAACAGGCATTCTTCTTTATATAAAAGGTGATGCAGAATTCATTGTACAAACTTCTAGGGGTGATAGTAGTGCTAACAGGAACAGTGTTTTCTTCTGCCATATTTGCTGTTAACCCCTGTTGTGGAAGGTTAACGCCACTAAAGGTGGGGTTGCTGCCTCTGGAAGGTAGCTGCTTGATGATCATAAGCTTGCTACTGTCAACATCTTCTAGAAAGAAAGCCAAGCAAATGAAATGTTATACATTGTTGCATCATCATCATAAGTCAACTAAATTTAGTGCTTATTATTGGTAGAAATACGATTAACAATGGTCGAAATATAATGAAGTAACAATGCAAAATCAGTGAGTATGTTGATATTACATTAATGTTAAAGTTCACACATCATTCCCAAAGAAACAGAATATTATATGCAGTATTTTTGAAACATCTATTACTGCATCTCATGGAGCATTACAGCATCACAGATCAGTTGTATATGGTTCTCATCGGTGGAGAACCAAGGTGGGCGTGCTGCTGGCCGTCTGTTTCGAGATCGATTTCACAGCGACATAGATCATAGCACACCATATATGCCCGTATTATACAACATCTGAGGGAGACTGGAACCATCAATGTCCATAGACAAGATCCAGGTTGCCCACGAGCTGTTCGGACAGACCTACTGGAGGACCAGGTGTTTGAAGAGATTGGTGATGGTCCATCCACCAGTACACGAGCTTTAGCAGCAGTTACGAACAAATCGCAGAACAATGTCTGGCGAATACTGCATGATTACGACATGCATCCGTTCCGTCGTCAAAAGGTTCAAGACCTGTTGCCAGCATGTATTGCTTTCTCGCAATGGTTCCTGCAACAGCATGATGCCAATCATGAGTTCAGCAAGTACATCCTCTTCACAGATGAAGCTACCTACGCAAGAGACGGTCTCTTCCACAAATACAATGCTCATGAGTGGTCCTTAGTAAATTCGTATGCGACAACACATCGCAGCTACCAACACCGTTTTGGAGTTAACGTTTGGGCAGGGATTTTAGCAGCATGTTCCGAACTGTACTAACAGGTCAACACTAACGCCAGCTTCTACTTAATACACTTCCAGATCTCCTGGAGGACGTTCCTGTTGCTGTCCGCAGAAACATGTGGTACATGCATGATGGTTCCTCTGCTCATTACTACCGTGCCGCTCGTGATGTTTTGGACACCCACTTTCCTAGGCGATGGATTGGACGAAGTGGACCGGTATTGTTGCCAGCCAGATTTCCAGACCTCACCCCCACTTGATATCTTTCTGTGGGGCCATATGGAGAGTATTGTCTATGAAACTCCAAAAGAGATAATTGAAGATCTCGTTGAACGGATCACAGTTGATGCAGGAGACATAAGCGATAACTCTAATGTGCTTGCAAATGTTCGGGGATCAATGCTTCTACGCTGTCGTGTGTACGTGGAACAATAGGTTCGACACTTTGAACATTTGCTGTAAAACCCATTTCCAATGAAAAATTCAGCACCATACTGTACATTGTATTACGCGGTATGTAGGGTACAGTATGCACAAGACTGTATTGGAGACCAAAGTGCTTTTGTTTGTCTAGTATTGTAGACATAATTCTAATATTCCCCCTTAAATCCTAATGTACAACACGCAATTAACCTTTAGTATAAAGAAGCTTGTGATCTTCAGGCAGGCACGCTCTAGGGGCTGCAAGTCCACCTTTAGTGGAGTTTATCTCCCACAGGAGGGCTTAACGGCAAAAATGACATAGGAGATCTTTGTTCCGGTTAGCACTACCTATCACACTTAGAAGTTTGGACAATGAATTCTGAATCCCCTGAATATACAGGGTTACAGGGAAAGTCCACCTAGATATTTAAGGACGTTATTATTTAGGCCGTTGCCGATAGATTTGAAACTATAACCTACTACCCAAAAGTTAACCGTTTTGTAGAAACTTGACTTTTAAATTAAAAGAAAAAAATATCATTTTTGCTCTAATTTCAACTTTTTTTTTAATTTCCAGACTCTAGGATCCAATTTTTTTGCTGTTTTTGCGTAGGGGGTATGCCAGTTTATAAAAATAAATAATAAAACTTGAAACAACTTGTATGTAGATGTTTTCACTAAGTGTTCCCAACTTTGAAGCACGTTAATCAAAAAAAGTTCTATGAAAGTTATCCTGCAAATTATTTTAATAGCTTCTACTTCTTTGTAACTATCCAAAAACGTATAATACTCTCAATTAACTAGGCCAATCAAACACAAACTGACAGAGAACGCGGTCCCAGACCACAAAGAGTAAATGTTTATTTAAAACTCAAATATCTAGCAAACGGTTAACTTTTGGATAGTATGTTATCGGGTCAAATCTATCGGCAACGACCTATATAATAACGTCCTTAAATATCTAGGTCGACTTTCCCTGTAACCCTGTATATAGATAGATGTAGTATACTTCCGCATATTGCCGCGCCTGTACACGGAAGGCAACCCTCAACATTTCGGGATAATCGTGTCCTCAGTCGACATTTCCACAGAATGGCCATCTAGATCGACCGACGCCTTGTGACTTTTGGCTATAGGGATACCTGAGTCAAAATTGTATCGTGACCAACATTGGCAACATTGAAATATTCCATCTGGCAAAATGGGTCTAGTATACTAAGAGAAATGTTGCTTGATGCATTGAACAGTGTGGTGACTGATCTGACGGCTGTGTTGCTGAATGACGGCACATAGAACACTCGTAAGTCGACAGTTTATCCGGCATCTCACCGTCTGAATATGTGCATAAACTGATGTCTGTAACCTGACAACGCCAAACCGAAAACCGAAAACCGAACAATTCTAGCATTATTTTTTTCCCTGGCACTGACTTCATTCCAATCGTTTTTGTGCAAACAGAATCTTTTTGATGAAAAAATAGGAATGGAAATTCTACAGCTTGGATTCGAACCAGGAACCTTTGGATCATGCCACTGAGGACATTTGAAAGCTACATGCTTTTTTCATATCCTTAAGGCTTGGTTAGAGCAGTTACCTACTCCGTAGGTTGGGAGTATCGTTACTAATGTGTAATATTCACTAAAGAATAACTCATGAATGTTCTGTGAGGGTTTTATCCTACGCCATACCTCAGCTGTTCAAATGAATTATTGAGTTATTCTTTAAATAGTCTTTTTATCTTCGAATTGAGTTTTAAGTTTTCCGTACTTTTGGATAATGATTTCTATTGGACTGTATTCGTGTGGCGCGGTAGCGATATCTTCAGCGAATTATTAGAGTTTTCAATGGCGCCTGCAACACATACTAAAAATTATATCCACAATTTCTAGTAAATTTAGTTGTTGGAATGCTTTAAAAGAGTAAATATTGTCTCAAAATTTAGTTAGGTAGGGTGCTACTTGAAGGATCGTTTCCTTAAAGCAACACCAAAATGGCCACTAGTTTGAGTCCAGATCGCTGAATTTTTCTTTCCCTTTTCTACTTGTTATTGTTATAAGTTTGAAGAATTTCTTCAGTTATTTTATTATCTTTTGTTTGAGACGAAAATGTTCTTGGAAGTTTATTAATAGACGGCATATGTTTCGAGTATAATAACAACTTTGAAATTTGATGACGTGGAATAACAGCAGCTCTCTCTTTTTGCACTCGTGTTCTGATCAAGCATCTGCCTCGTGGTTGTCTCAAACGACCCGCAAGTTTCTAAAAACCCATATTGGAGTGATGTTTGGGATTAGGTTATCGTGCAGGGCACAATCTCTCTACAGCACGAAAGTTTTGCTGACATTCTCATAATACCATCATCATCTAAAACGCATCTTTATTGCTTGATAAGGTTGATGTTAGATCTTAAAAAATGTGTCCAAGACGTGTTCTACCTGCAAGCAGTTTTTTACCGCTTCCCTTTCTTCTATTTTTTAGAGTTGTCGTGGTCACCCAATCGATTTCTTCACACCCTGAAGTGGTTTAAGATTCCAAAAGTTGTGTATTGCTTATGAGGCCGGTCAATATTTTTTGCAAGTTGCCTGGTTGACAGTCCTTATTCTTTAAAAGCATTAATTTGGCTTTTTTGTATTCGAATAGAGCTTTTTTTCCGACTCACTGTTATGTCCCACTACTCTTGATGGAAAGCACATAGAGTGAGCAAAAACATTATCCATTCACCAGTTTGCACGTGACTGGAATAACTGACACTATAAGTGACATATTCACAATATTCAAGTTTAATTGCACATATTAATGTCTTAAATTATAAGCTTCTGAATAAATACCCTGAACATACGCTTTACAATTGTGATAAAAATATTATTCATCCACTTAAAAATTTTGGGAAATGTACAATCAAAACTTAATTTTTAATATTTAATGGGACCTCCTTTGGCCCTGGCAACATCTAGGTATCGAACGTTCCAGGATTTTATCAACAAATCTATTAAAACTTCTTAATTTCCATTATGGTGCTCGATTCGATATAAGTCATATGACTGGGGAAGACTGTCAAGCATTTTAACTTTCTTGAATATGAGGTATTTTTTTGAATGAGCTAAATTTTAGGATATCAGTCTTGCTGAAAGATAAAACTTAATCTCAATCGCAATTTACCTGCAGAAGCATGGTGTCTCCATTTTTTTAAGTATCAGAAAAAAAAATCTTAATTTATGACAGAGACAGGAACGAGAGACGATAACTTTGATATCAGTCTAATTTATTATTGTTCAACCTCTTTGAAATTTTTTGAACAATAAAATTGGATATTAAAATTGGAATTGTATTTTGCCAATACAAGTTAAGGTTACGATCTTTAAATAAACGCATAATAAGTTGATCCATTAAAAGACGAAATTGAAGTTCATTAAAACGGTTACAACGCTTCTTCCGAATTTCTGAAGTGGACGACGACGTTTTAAGGCTTGGAAAAGTCGTGGGCTCTGTGAAATTGTCGGCGCACAAGGTAAAACATAAAAACTGGAATCCTTGAGTATGAGGCAGGTAAGCTTGCGCGGCAACCATCAAACAGGAATACGGTGACCTTTGTAGGTTTATGGTTCCCGAGGTATGGGCATACGAAGCTACGCTGCTTACCATGTGCGGCAGGCCGAAGGGGGCCCCATGGACGCTACCGGCTGAGTATGATGCGAAGCAGGAACGCCGTAGATCCAATGTGGTTTCCGGGGACGAAGCTTCGAGAGGTGAGGGCCGCAGGCTCCGAGATACGCAAGCAAGTAATCGCTCTAGCTAACTCCTCGTCGATAAGTTCATCCAAACAATCGCTTTCAGGGCGCTTTTCTACTTTTGGAATATTAGTATGAAGTTCATCATGAACAGCTTCATTGTAATTTCAATTAATATCTGACAATAGTCCTTCGATAAAATATTTATGCATTAAATTTTCTTCATCATAAAATGTTTTACTGGCCTGAATTTACGTTGTCTAACAAATGGGGCTGAAGCGGTGTTCTCGTGTGAATTGCTGAACGTTTTTCTGAGCTACGTTTGAGCAACATGGTGGGCGGCGTCTTTCGATGCTGGAACGAGCTTTGGAACCGCTTCTGTCTTGTGGCATAAGACGTGGACGGGAAGAGAATCCTTTCTCTGAAATTCTTTTCTCGATTCGCTTCATGCTTCTCCGTTACTGGCTGGCATCGACGCTTCCCCGTGTGGGTATTAACGAAAATCGAATTGCAAAGATAAGTGTCAATAAATGAGAACTTCTTACCGCTATTTTTATCGGCCTCGGTGGCTCAGTGGCTGTGTGATCGCCTATGATGCCCGAGGACACGGGTTCGACCGGCCGAGGACGACGAGGATTTTTTCGGGGGGAAAATCCTGAGATCACGCAATTCCTTCGGAAGGGAAGTAAAGCCGTTGGTCCCGTTGGTCGTTTGCCGGCTGTATGTTAAAGAACCCTTGCGAGGCAAAATTTGCGGCCCCTCATAACGCCGTCCTGAAATGACCATAGCAGTTGAAAAGGACGTTAATACTAAACAAATCAAACCAAACCAAACCCGTGTAGTCGTTTGCCAGCTGCACGTTAAAGAACCCTTGCGAGGCAAAATTTGCGGCCCCTATAACGCCGTCCTGAAATAACCATGGCAGTTGAAAAGGACATTAATACCAAGCAAACGAAACCAACTTACCGCTATAATGAGCGTGAGAGTCATTCTTTCGCAATGAAGAGGACGGGGATGAAGTCGGCTTCGTAATAAAAGATCGGACATAACTGACTTTCCTTACCACTTTTTTTTTATTACGCTGCTTCATTTGAATACAGCGCCGCTGGGCGAATCTCGAAGCTTTCTCGCTGTTCTCTCGTGGGGTTCGTCGATTTCCCTCGGCGGGGTTTGGCCGATCGATGTAATTCTGGTTTGTCTTTACTTTTATTACTATCACCTTCGTTTTTTCTTCCGACCGCTTAAAACAAAGTGAAATCTTCCCGCCGCTAAACCCGCTGCATCGTTTGTGGCTTTTTGTTTACTTCTCGCTTTCTCCAGTTTTCTTCTTTTGATTGTTCCTATACGTTAAAAAAAATCATCATTATTATCTGTTAGCTTCAGTTTCTTAATCTTTCCCTGCAGGTTTAAGTCCTATTTTCTCCACAAATTTTCTTCTAAATGTCCATTCTTCCCTTTTTCAATTAATATTCTCTTATATTTACCATATTACTTATTAGCACTACTTTCGTCCTTATTCTTTTACGCCCTTTTCTCTTTAAAAACCTCCTTCTGTAAATATTCGTTTATACTACTGTCTCTTCTCTTTTCTTTGCTTTTGAAGTATTCTCCTTATTTACTTCTGTTTTTTCGACACTTCTCTTCATAAAATATCCCTGTTCAATAATTCTGGCTTATTCCCTCATTCTCGTTAAAGTTTTGCACCAGGAATGCTGAAGTATTTCCGAAGCATTTTCAAAGATCCTTTTGCTGTCTACAATTAATTCTTTGTATCCCATGTAACGATTTAACGTTATTTTTAATTTGAATTAGGCACTGAACAACAAAATTGACTTTTTAATTTATTTCATGTTGTTTTATATTAATCAGTTATAAAGCAAACAAAAACTGCATTAATTTAAATTACTTGAGAAGTTATTTTTTTTAAAACTTCTAATATCCTCCAGAAGACAAATTAAGTAAATAATTCTAAGACAGACTATAAAACTTCACAACATTAGTGAATTAAATTAAATAAATAACTAAGAATTGACTTTTAGATCAATAAGGTGGATTTAAGTTATCTCTTAAACGTCGTTAAAATTTACATTGCGTTGTGTGATTTTTTTCTTAAAAGAGCTCAAACAAAATTAGAGGAAAACATCTTAATTAATCACTAATAGATTGTATGCATTAAATTTTTACAAATAAGAAAACAAGACAGCAAGGTATAAAATATAATGTTTAATTTTCTTGTGTAAAAAAAAATTCTCAAAAAAATAATATGACTTAAATATAACAAGTTTGGTGTTCATCTATTCATAGAAAGGAGAGAAGTAATACCCAAGGCTGTAAAATTAATTTGAAGAAATTTAAAAACAACGTTTTATCGTTTTTAAATCCCCTGAAAACCTCAAGGAGAATCAATTGTGAATGCCATAAAATATTATTGTAGCACTAGAAAGAGTGCCCAAAAAGGATATTATACAAAATCTCAAAACGATCAAGATTAATGACTACAAGTAAGCATTTGCAATCTCTAACATCTCAGTATTACAAAACGAATAAGGCATGTAAAATTTCTATGTGGATTAAGGTTGTTATAATGGAACTCTTCTTATTCAAAACAGTTTGAAATAAAAAGGATTTTGCCATATTAGAAAATTTGATGAATGGTTTTCATTGGATTCCCTAAATTAGATGAAATAAAATCTTTTTTAAAAAATTATAGGAACTCTAATTTTTTTTTATTCTTGCTGTTATGAATAGAAAATTGCATACATACTTTTTTTTTGCAGTCAGATAAAATGCGATGAAGAAAATCGTAAAAAACTTTTGATAACGACCTGTTTTTAACAAAACTCAATAGCAAAACCATACCTGAATAGATCCAGAAAAGAGAAGGAGATAGCTGAACGCTTGGCGCTCTGCTGTCGTTATTATTGTTGTAGGACGTCAATCTGGCAACAGCTATAACAATGAAACCGACCCGGAGTGAACCAACATCTCCTATAGAGAAGGCCAGCGGACAAAAGGTGTATACATTGTTACATTATCATCAAGCGGCTATTGTTATCGTATTTCTACCAATAATAAGCCCTGAATTTGGCCGCTTGATGATGATGTAACAATGCATACACCTTTGGTCCGCAGGCCTTCTCTCTGGGAGGTGTTGAGTGAACAGACTTCTTATTATTAGTCTATGTTTATACTTATGAAGCAACAATCTGATGACACACGGTTAGCACGGCGGTCACTTCTTAGCAGTATATGCACAGATTATTTATTTAGCAGAATATGTAATAAGTAATCTGTGGTATATGTATGCAAATAAAAGAACAGCTGAAAAATATCTTCAAAAATTGAATATGAAACTATCATTGTTAGCCAATTTAAAGGAAATCTACATAGCCATTAAAAAAATACAATTCCTCAAAGGAAAATTAAACAACATATTTTCAAAAGAAAATAGTTAAACCAAAAAATATTTGTAGGTAAGTTGGGCCCTTAACTAAACACAGCTGTACAATTGAAAAAATCTATTTACTAGATCTTTAAAAGAAAAAGGTGTATACATGTAACAGAAGTAATAAAGTGTGCAAAAAAATTACTGGCACGATGTAAAACTAAAACTTAAACCATTTATTACACAAAGTACAAGCGACAGCCAGCCTGCATAAATTAGCATTACGTACCTTAGGATGTGCATTCTAATAATAACTAATAACTTTTGTTTAATATAAATTACAGTTAGAGAAAACAATTAAAAGGAGAACACCACCCGACCTTGCGCAAAAAAAGTGTTGGCACACTCAATACTTCTACCTTCACAACACCTAAATGTAATGAGATCGCCTGCCTATTTGCATTAAATTTATTAAATAAAGAGAAAAAGCATCTAAACTTTGAGAAAAACTATATTTTGTTTCCCATGTTTCCGAAAAGACGCGAGTGGTCTTCCGATATCCGAGAAGTGTCATAAAACATCACGAAAATGACTTATCATTGGGAAAAATTGGAGAAGCAATGGGAATTTCAAAATCCACTGTATAGAACATTGTTGATAAATACAAAAATACAGGGCAAGTTAAAAAATTTGCCAGGAAGAGGTCGGAAAAGGAAGACATCCCATTATCAGGATAAAGTCATCGTCAAAAAGGTGAAACAAGATGCGTTTAGCAGCGCAGCAAAAGTAGCGGGAGAACTTCAAAATGAAGAGGACATCACAGTTACACCCCAAACGGTACGAAATCGATTGCACGAAGTTGGCTGCAATGGCAGAGTTGCGCGCAAGAAGACATGGATAAACAAACGGAACATGAAGAAGAGAATGACATGGGCCAAAAAATATCGAGATAGCCCGAAACTCTTTTCGGATCACATTATATGGTCTGAGGAGAGCAAATTTAACTTATTTGGCCATGATGGGGCAAAAAAGTGTGGAGGGAAAAAAATGAAGCGCTCAATCTATTTGCTTCACACCAAACATGAAAAATGGAGGAGGGTCTGTGATGGTGTGGGAGTGTATGACAAGAACAATACCTGGATATTTTGCGTGGAAGTCTACACTCTTCTGCCGAAAAGTTGGGTCTTGCGAATAATTTTGTGTTCCAGCAAGATAATGAACCAAAACACACGGCTCAAGTTGTCAAAGACTACTTCAAGTCCGAAGATATCATCGTGTTGGATTGGTGTGCACAATCTCTAGACTTGGAGCCCATCCAGCATATGTGGCAAAAGATAGAGAGAAGGCTTGCGAGTAGACGTCTAAAGAAGAAGGATGAACTGAAACGGATGCTTCAAGATGCGTGGGATGACATTGAGCCTAAAGTGTGCGAAAAACTAGTTGCAAGCATGCAAAATTGTTGTAAAGAAGTCATTAAACAAAAAAGGAGGTCCTATAAAATACTTAAGACGGTGCATTGAAAATTATTTTGTTTCGTTTTGTTAAAACGTTCTCCAGACGTGCTGAGAGTGCCAACAATTCTTTTGCGCAAAATCGGGTGGTGTTCTAGTTTTAATTTTTTTTCTCTAATTTTAATTTATTTTAAACAAAAGTTATTATTAGTTATTATCAGAATGTACATCCTAAGGTACGTAATGTTAATTTATGCAGGCTGGCTATCACTTGTACTTTGTGTAATAAATGGTTTAAGTTGTAGTTTTACATCGTGCCAATAATTTTTTTGCTCACTGTATATGGAACTAAATCAACTTCAGATTGCAACACAAAATCATTAAAAAGCATTAAAATCCCAATGAAAAGACAATATGTCAAAGAAAAAAGTTTTTCTTAATATCCAATGAAGGGTCTGAAAGTTGAGAAAAAGCATTTAAATAGTTATTACTCAAGCATATGATAAACAAATCTTTGTTCAGAAGGGCAAGAATTCTAAGTGAATAAACTGGAAGTGAGTTAAAGTCATTTAATATTACAAAAAGGTTTAGGAAAATTTTAATTAATCAGGATTTTATTGTAAATAAAAATTAGTCAAGGTAACATTAAGAATTAATCAGGAAATCACTGAAAAATGAAGAAGTTATAATCAGCGTGTGGTGAATTAGACGGGGCATTATGAATTAGTCAGGGTATTATGAATTAGTCGGAGTATTATGGATTAGTCGGCCGACTTATGATTAAAGAAATTCAGTAATGTGATGGAAAAAAATATTTAAACATCACACCCGAAAAAAAAATTTGAACATCACACCCGACAGCTTGTTTAATTTCGCTTCTATTACTGTGAGTCTGTCAAGAATTTCTTTTAACAATTTCTCTCTCTTTTCACTGCCTTCCACCTGACTTTCTTCACTATCTTTAACTTGAGTCCTGACCCTTTTCCTTCCTTTTCCTTTCTTCAGATCCTCCCTTGCGCTAACATTCTCTTCCTCTAATTCTTCCGATGACGCGTCTTGTGAATTTTTGCATTCTTCCTCTCAATATTTCTGTCTGGCATATTCTAACTTAATTTCGTTTTGCTGCAATAGACTTTTTCTACTTTATAATAACTTTATGATAATTTTGTTGCTTAATATCCTGAAGACTATTTTCCGTTAGCTGAAATTTATTATTGCAAACCTCGTCTCCCGTTTGCGCAATAATAATTCTTTATTCTACTTTATGTAATAATCTTCTATTGCATGCAAGCTCATCATCTTTAATGATAATACTTCCTCCTCAGCTATTCCTGGTTTTCATATCTATCGAGAAACTCACTATTATTTGCACCACCCTGTATCTTCGAAACTACAATCTTCCTATATTTCTTTATTTTTAAATTTTCTAAGCTCTGTCTCTTGATGGCTTGCTAACTTATTCATATCCGCATTGTTTGCTACTTTATTTTCTACATGCATCATTTTTCTCGCACAAGTTTTTATTCTATACGACAGCTTTCCCAGAATCGTGGAATGCTTGCAATCTCGATTCTTGTAATTTCTTCCAAGAAAATTGTTTCATATCTAATATTCCATAAAATGTTCTAGTCTTCTTTTCTATCATAATTGTCACGTGGATTTCGGCAGCGTGCGAGTCGATCGAGGAGAAGAAAGACTGACGACGTGGATGACGCGGTGACGAAATATGCGTCATCCCAAAAAGTGCTCGTGACCGAACAAGAAGAGCACGGGGAGAAAGAGTATGACGACGAGAGAGAAAGGACGTGCAATGCGACCGATTCGTGTTTGAATCCATGGGAACTCGAGGCCGGCATTGTTTCAACCAAAACCGAGTGAAGGAAGACTCCAAAACCAGGCAAGAACGTTTTAGTACGGAGCCGAGCGTAATTCGCTACAAAGGAGGAGTCGACGACGAGATCGGCGAGGTACGCGACCGACCCAGCGGGAAATATCTCCAAGAGCGTCGGTAATCACTCGAACGAGGAGAGGTTGACAACGGATTAGAGAGGAAAATTGCACGGGTCTTGGATTATCTTATCCGGAATCTTGACGAGGAGAATTCAGCGAAAAACAGCGAGAGACAGATGGACGAGCTACCCGCCACCCACGGAGGGGAGACGGTGGCGGATAGAAAGAGCCCGTCGTGCGCTGCTTTGGAATTCGCTCAACGAGGACTTTCTCAAAATGATGGTAGGCCAACATTTAATTGCTTTTTCACGGGCGCATTCTTTACGTCCGCTACGGAGAGCCTAGCCGTAATTTGTTTGAGAATACTGGCCATACAAACTGAACTTTACAGCGTATTATTTAAATACGACGCCATTAATTGGACCGAGGGAGAGGAAGCAGTCGGAGAATTCCCTTTTTCATTGCGGGAGTACGTGTTAAGCGGAACAGGAGGGTTCATCCAAAGATCCTCCATTTTTCCTCTTCATCGATGAACATTTTCAGCGGACGCTGTACACAGTCATGGACAAAAATAACGCTCCTTCACTCTGTGCTGCTTCATTTTTAAATAAGCGTTTACTACTTTTGCCACTAGGGGTCTGATATCGATTAGCATGTCAGTTTTTCTGCTGTATTTTGATTACAAGTGCACCACACTGCAATCTAATGATAAAATTTAGATTGACTTTTGGATAATGATTGCGAACAATATTTATTGCTTTGTTATTGTTAGCTTTAAAATGTTTTAGAAAAATAGTCCGTACGGAAGAAAATAGGATGTTATGATTTTATTGGTTAAAAATTTAGATAAATTTCTGACTGAACTAAACGATATCAGACACCTAGTGGCAAAAGTAGTAAACGCTCATTTAAAATATAGCAGCATCGAGTGAGGGAGCGTTTTTTTTGTCCATGACTGTACGTTGGCGTTTTGCGGCGAGATAACGATAAAGTAACATCGGCCCGTAGTGCAACCCCTCATGTAGTTAAGCTCCGTTTATCCTGCGCAACGAAGGTCTTCAATGTCTACAATAGTGTTACACACCTATGTACCCTTTAATTGTGAAAGGTCTACAGCATCAATATATGCATCAGTAGCAACCAGGGGATTTGCAATTTTGCAACGTAGTGCAAGTCCGACGCTTCATGTTTGTGTGTGTGTGTGTGTAGAGCGCTGCATTTATTCTATGATCACGAAGTGAAGTGTATTTTCCTGTATCTTCATTTAAAAGCTGGTATTTAAGCTACAGCTTTGTATGTGTGTTTTCTTCCGCTATCAGTTGGAACAGCATCCGAGAATAGTGTTATTTTTAGTGCTTACGAGATATTTGTGATCCAGAGTCAAATTATCTCAGTGCATTTGTGCGGCCAAATTCAGCGGTAGCGGTGTTTTATAGGAGTGTGCTGAAGTCGGCTTATCGACCAGTTTTTGTGTTTATGCATGCCTATCTGCATCAATTCAACGAGGCATGTATCCTCCTTGGCATCTAGGCATCCAAAATCTCATCACAGCATTAGTTTGTTTTTTAGTGCTCTGCTACGAGATTTCCGCATTCTACAAATCCAACGTGATTGCGACTTTCCAAGAATTGGATCTATCGCTCTGATTGGATCCGTACCTAGCTTGTCTTGCCAAGTCGGGGACTTGTTAACTGGAGGTGACGAGTGATTCATCATGTGACCCTACGATCGATATATTTACCAGTGACATTTCGGTACCTGCGTTACCCGAAAAAGACTGACTTGCATATACTCACCGGAAATGACTAAATCTACCATTGATGACGTTGACTTAAGTCGTAACCACTTACCTGCGTAACCACTTAAGCTTTAATAATTGACTGTATTTCCACTGCGAGAACTTTATTTGTTTTCAAGCGTTTTGAAAACCAATGTACTTTATAATATTCTAAAGAAAATAAAATATTTTTTCTTACCTTTAATATCGTTCCCACCTGTCTCGTACTCTGCTAAATCCACGTGACAAACAAATACTCTGTGATGTTGGTAATGCTAGCCTATTAATAATTTTCAACAGTTCCAAGCACCTGAGTTCTTTGACTTCTTGTTTTCCATTTTTGAATTTAACTTTTCTTTGGGCCACTATTTTCACTGTATCCTCCATCTTGGATGAAATTTGTCCATTTCTACTTTGCCTCATTGGTATAACTTGTAGTGCTTCCAACAAGCAATTACGAAGCGGAATCCATGTAACCCATCGAGATGGCACCCGACAATGTCACTGATAGCTTGTATGCAACCTCAACTTGCTATCCTTAATTATCTCCTTATATTGCCGAATTTCTTTCATTAATTATTCGTTCGCAGCTCTGCTTAAATCTATTTTTTCGCTAGCACTGTCGTTCTCATTATTTTTATCTTTACGACTTTCTTGCTCATTTATTCTTTTAGAATTTTTCTCTGCTAAGACTTATTATTCTAATTTCTCCTGCTTAATTCTTTCCCTAATTTTCTGCACGTCTTTTAAAGCTTCTTTAGTTAAATTCTTTTTATCTTTGCTTAATTCATTTTTTCTAAAACTTGATAAAGAGGTTTCTCTTTTTTTACTAATTGCCATAAAATTAGCTTCCCAGATAATAATACATAAACATTTGGAATGGTTGCATAAGTTATTACAATAAAAACGTCAAATGGTATGTTTGGTGATGAAAAAATGATTTGGCAAAATTCAAAATGAAACAATAAAGAGTAGTAATAAAAATCTATTAGTAGTAAAATATTATAACAGAACTGAAATAAAACCAAACCAACAAAATATGTGGATAATGATAATGACATATAAGAAAAAAAAGACTCTTTAACCACAACAGAAATAATGGAAAAATACAAAGTTCACAGACTAGGTTTACTAAGTCTTTGCCGTTTAGACGTATTGTTATGTTGTGCTTGAGTTATCAGCAAAATGACCGCCTGTATGCCGCCGCAAGACCATTATGATACAGAAAATATTTATCTGAAAACGGAGCGTCGGTTGTGGGTATGGACAAAGGTAATGCCACCGTCATCATTTATAACAGCGACTATGATAAGAAAATCCACGACTTCATAACTTACAATGGATTTATGGGGTTAAAGAAGGGTCCGACTCCCGATTTTCAGAAAGAAATAAGCTCGGTCGTTAAAGGCTTCTGTTCCAATCTATTTATAAACTTCAGTAACAAGCTTGTTTGCAGTAACCCTTCCCCTCCCCGTATCCGTGTTTTTAGAAAAGTACTTAAGATCTTAAATCCGATACGTCCGGTGGGTAACTGTACAGTACCTCTATAACATTCTACCACCTACCCAAGAAGATTACCGACACCATCAAAAAATTTGTCCTTGTGTGATAATTATATAATAAAAATAGTGTTCAACTCTTGAACAGCCTCAAGGGCGTCAAAATATGCAGTGGACTGAAGTTAATTTCCTTAAATATCGTGAATCTCTATACTAATATCCCGTTCATTGAAACAATAGAATTATCAACAACCGATTCATCACGAACAATATCAACAATGACATCCGAAGTGATATCATCAGTGCACTGAAAGATATATAACCAAAGCTATTTCATGTACAACGGCGTTTTCAACAAAATGCCAACCGGAGTGTTAATGGGTTCACATATTAGCGCGATCATTTCAGAAGTATTTCTGCAGTCATTAGAAGACAAATATATCACATCTTTACTGGAATCAAAAACCCTACTATACTACTCGAGATATATAAATGATACATCCATCGCGTTCGACCACAATGTGATTAAGGGCGACCATGTTCTCGAAA
The DNA here is from genome assembly GCA_023313115.1 of Rhysida immarginata. Lineage (NCBI taxonomy): Eukaryota > Metazoa > Arthropoda > Chilopoda > Scolopendromorpha > Scolopendridae > Rhysida > Rhysida immarginata. The sequence continues at coordinate 541,756 of JAHWFO010098673.1, read as the reverse complement.
CGTTCAACACCTTCAATAATAGCATATCCTACAAAAATGGCAGCATCACCTTCCTAAACCTTTCAATTTATAAGTATGAAGCGGAAAAGAAGTTAGAATTCAGCGTCAACAGAAAACTGTCATGATCGGATGATGAGATCGTGGACGTTCCCTCATCGTGCCTCTGGATGATGAGGGCATTAAAGATATCTAACCTGATGTCTTCATCTGTGTTGTTGGAGGACAAGCTCTTGTTGATGATTTCTATGGTTTCGGAAAATTGGATATTCGTATATAGGTTGAGAGATGATTGACAGATGATCTTCAATTGTGGTGTTAATCAGGGAGTCCGTTAGCTGGATACTATTCTTGAGAGTGTGGAGGTTATTTAAAGGACAAACATTCCTGATTATTTCGGCGACTTTCTTGGCGAGGTGGAAAAAGTGAAAGATATGCAGTTGACGACTGAAAGGTTGTAAATAGTCGATCTTTGCTCCTGAAAGATGAAATGTTTCTTGATACGCCTTGAGTACTTAATAAAGATGCTACCATATTGCTAATACCAGATCTGTTCGTTTTTCTTAATTACTTGGAGCCAAAATGTGATGATGAAATTAGACGGAAGTCGAAAGAGAAAAAGGAAATCAGGTGAAAAATAGTAGAGAGAGTTATGGGTCAGATGATGAGAGTTTCTCGAGACATATGAACGTGGGCGCATAAGGCCTCGTCGAAAATTATGTTATCCCTGCTATAAGGAGAGATTAAAAGGAGAAACGTACAGACGTGGAGGAGCGGCAAGCGAGTATTAGTGATGAATTAACTCCGGGCACAGATAAGCTATTGAAGCATGGCTGCGAGTGGAAAGCGAGCAAGAATGAAGTTACAAGAATTAGTGAGTGCAGCGACGTAGGTAAGCCGTCTTTCGTAGCTTCGCTTACATTCGCGCGTCGGAGCCAGCAAATTCCGACGAGTAAAACAGACGCATCGTGCGAGGATCTCCCCGCAAAGGAGAGCCGCGCAGAAGGCAGTTCGGTAGGAAATTGCGTCTCAGAAATCTCTACAGATAATTGTGAGTATCTTTTCCAGGATTTACTTGGTGAGCGTTTGGCGTTCGGCGTTTGGCCATAAGTCATTACCTTTAATAAGGCTTACTTGAACGTGTCAGATCAAATCCTTTCGTTAACGGATAAGCAGAAAAAGGTACTGTATATTAAAGCATTTTGAAATAAATTGAGAGAATGCTTGGATGAAACTAACCTTCTTAACTTGGCTGAAGTCATGCTTATTACAGAGGCCATGCTAAGTCTAGACGATAAGAGGAGTTCGTTTGAATGTGTCGAAAAGTCTAATAGTCGTAAACCGAACAAATCAGATTTTCTAGTAGGGATAAAGCATTTTAAAAAGGCTACGAAATCGTGTAGTAACGATAGATTTGGAGAAGCTCCATATACTAGTGGCGGAAAGGGAAGACCGAAGCATAAAGGAAAAGCGGGAGAGCATTATAGAAAGGTAATGCAACTTGTATACAGGGAGTTTCATAACTCGTGTCCCGTCTTTAGGTCCAAATAACGACTCAAGGGGAACAGATTGGGGGAAAATGAATATTGAGTATTTGGTTTTATTGTCCACTAATTCAGAATAAAAACATTTCGCGTCCCTGGGGGTGAAGGGGTAAGTTTTGAAAAATTTAATTTTGTAAGGGTAGGGGTTAGACCTCATTTGTTATTTAGAAAGTTGTAGAGCATCATGTACAATGTGGGTTTAGCAAAAAAACCCAGTGAAAAGATCTCATCCCCTGCTCTTGATCGAGTGGGTAAAGTGAAAGGTATGGCTACTAATGCAGACAAAAACAGAAAAACTCATTAGAAACTTATTAGAACTTATTACTCATTAGAAAACAGTACATTTGAAAATGAATGAGAATGAATGAGTCCGGTCGAGTTTATTAGCTTTTCAGGGTAACGACTCATTCATTCTCATTAATTTTCCAAATGTAGGCCTTACTGTTTTCTAATAAATATGATTTTTGTCCACATCGGCTAGCCATACCTTTCACTTTACCCACTCGATAAAGGGGGCAGGGGATGAGATTTTTTCACCGGGTTTTTTGCTAAACCCACATTTTACATGATGCTCTAAAACTTTCTAAATAACACATGGGTCTAACCCCTACCCCTACAAAATTAAAATTTTTCCAAATTTACCCCTTCAACCCCAGGGACGCGAAATATTTTTATTCTGAATTAGGGGACATTAAAACCAAATAATCAATATTCATTTTCCCCCAATCTGTTTCCCTTGAGTCGTTATTTGGACCTAAAGACGACACCAGTTATGAAACACCCTGTATAGGGTTTCGCTAGGGAAATTCGATAATGGCAAACCCAAAGGCTTTTCAAAGAGTTTCGTTAACAATAAGTCAAATTCCGTTAACCGGTTAGTCCATTCTATGCAAGGAAGTAAACAAAGGGGAGTATATCCGGATGGTAAATTTCAAGTAAATGAGCCTCACGCAGCGAGACGCATTATGATTGACGCTGGTAAGAGCAGTCATCAAACAAATGGTCATGAGCAGGTACTTTAGTTAAAGGGCAGTCATATTACTAGATTAGTAATGTACACATGCATGGTATTGAAAAAGTAAATGTTAATTTTAGGACCGATGAGGATTCAAATTCAAAAGATACGAATTTATCATACTCATCAAATCCCCAGCAAGAGTTAAGGCAACTATGGACATTGCCATTAAAAGGGGGTCAGTTGAGACGTATATATCTCACCCCCGAAGTTTGGAGAAACCTTCCCCACGGCCCATAAGGCTCTTTAAATCTCCATTTAACGATGAACAGATGGTTACGGAAAGACCTGCACTAAATATCATTACAACTCTAGATCAAAGTACTAATATGACTGTGGAATCGCTGAGTAGAGCTAATGTGGACGAACCAATCGCCATTTAGAATAAACCTGAATTATGAGCCGGTCATTTGTCTAAGGAGGTTGGGTGTCAAGCACCAATAGAAGGGCATTGTGTGTCTTATGAATCGTTGGTTAAAACGATAGTATGATTAAAAGACTCTTAGATCCATAGAAGAATGGATATAAAAACGATCGTACATTTTTAAGTGTTTTTTCCAAGTGGGGCTCGATCTATAGTCATGTCAATGCTATATCGAAATGTTGGCTATGCTCAATCAATTTAAGTAAAGGGAAAGAGAATGGACGATTAGAAACCAACAAAGGGGGTCTAAAAGAATATGGCGTTGTTCGTCGACTCAGTAAGGAGACCAAAATCTTTTCGTTCGCGCCAGTTAGCTCTTACCCTTCTCCCAGGGGTCAAAGTTCCCGTTCGCATGGTAATGAAATCAGGATGGATTTTGGCATAAGAAAGAAGGGAAGTTCGGATGATTATACAGGGTGAGTATAAAAAGTAGCGGGAAAAGATTCGGAAAACTACAATACCTATTTCCATAAAAGTTGGAACAATATGAAAAATGCAAAGAGAACATGATTGACTAAATATAATATTAGCAAAATTAAAAATAATAAATGCGTTTGAAGTGACTGAAGTAAAATATGTACAATTTATAAATGAATCTCTCTTTTTTGGCAGTATAGAACTTTTTATTGAAAATAGCCATTGGCAACATGCATCAAAATAGTTGGTACAGAAGGAAAGGACCATACTGGGGGCCATAGAAGTGACAAGAATTTTTTCGAAACTTCTGGAGAACATTCAGTCATAACCTTTCCCTTTTTAAATGCAAACTGCAATGTGTGGCCAGTCATTTACACGACGACGTGGGTCGAAGCAGAGCAGTGAGTCAACATATGCACAATAGAACAATCCAACGAGTTAGAAGCAACGTATCTCAGCGTGAAATAGCCAAGAATCTTGAGTTTCCATCATCTACAGTTCATAATATTACTAATTGGTACAGGACAAGCGGAAATAACACCATTCGTAAAGGGCAAGGATGAAGACCCATTCTAACAGCTCATGATCTTTGGGGTTTCAGACGTCACTGGATTAAAACTGGACATTCACGAGATAGAGAAATTGCGAAATGGGCTCGAGGATTCTATCAAAAACTTTTATCGTTGAATACCGTTCGCCACTACATCACAAAATTTAAGTTCAAGCTTTATTATGCAAAATGAGAGATGTTCATAAACACATTGCAGAAGCATAGGCGCCTGGCTTTAACACACACCAGTCGGAAATGCACTGACGGCCAGTGGCAACATGTATTGTGGTCCGATATATCTACATTTTGTTTATTTGTTTGTTTACGGTTGTTTTTGGCGAAAATCGTCAGCGTGTACTTAGGACCAAAGAAGAAAAGGACAACACTGCCTGTTACTTAGGTGCTGTACAGCAGCAAGCTTCAGTAATGGTCTAGGCTGCACGAGTGCCAATGGATTGGGGAAATTGCATATCTGCAAAGGCACCGTTAATGGAGAAGCACATATTGGAATTTTAGAAGAACATATGTTCCTTCTTGGTGACGTCTTTTTTGGAACCCGTCCTTTTCTATTTCAACAAGATGATGCTAAACTCCACACCGCTCACATTATAGAATAGTGGCTATACAATAGACGAATTCGGATGTTAAATTGGCCTAGCTGCAGTACCGATTTGTCCCCAATAGAAAATATGACGAATTATTAAGAAGAAGTTACGTCAACGACAACCCTGAACAGTTCAACAGCTAAAAACTTTCGTACTGCAGGAATAGCAACAAATTCCCATTGCAGTAGTACAGAAAAAGGTATCATATGTTTCTCGATGGCCCCAAAGCATGATCCTCGGCCACTACTTCTCCCGCTTCTCCAATTTCCTCTTTCCCTTGGCCTCCAAGTTTCTTTCCGTTCCCCTACCCCTCTTCTTCGTACCTTGCGCCCGTCTATACTAACTGCATCTGACGATTTCTCCCGATGTGGAGTATATCGCCTGAACTGTGTTTTCTGCGATAAGTTTTACATATGCTTATCGACCCGTAACTTCAACGTACGTTTCAAGGAGCACGTCCACTCCTACGAGAAACAAGATGGTAATTCCCACTATGCCAACCATCTTGCCATATCCGGACATGCTTTGAAAACCCAAGACAACGTAATATCAGTCATACACAAATGCAAGACCCGTTCAAGACTGCGACCCTTGAGTCAATCGAGATATTTAAATGCAAGAGGTCTACCCTTAGCCTCCTCGTCAATTGCCAAACAGATTTTAATGTACACTATATGATCATAAATATCCGGACACCCCTCACAGATCATCGATTGGCCCAATGTCACATGATAATGACTTGCACATCATTTAAATAGCTTCCTACACCTTCAAACACAACTCTGCTTGGACATTGGCAAGAATGGGTCGTTCGGCAGAGCTCAGTGAGTTCCAACGTGGAACCATCGTTGGATGTCACCTATGCGGCAAGTCCGTGCGTGACATTTCCAGCCTTCTTCATAAACCCAAGTCAACAGTAGGCGATGTCATTATGAAATGGAAGACCCGGCGATCAACAACAGTTTAACAACGAACCGGTAGACCCAAGAAACTAACGGACAGAGACCGTCGAGTGCTTCGTCGTGTCACCCGCAGCAACCGGAAGTCCTCGGCGGAAAAAATTGCCACAGAGTTTCGAAACGCCTCTGCAAATGATGCCAGTACCATGACAATTCGTCGGGAACTGCATACGATGGGATTCCATGGCCGTGCTGCTGCCCACAAGCCCCACATCAGCAGGGTCAACGCCAAGCGACATCTGGAGTGGTGCAAAGCCCACAAACTGGACAATGGACCAATGGAAACGTGTAATGTGGACAGACGAATTGCTCGCTACACACTCTGGCAATCCGATGGATGAGTTTGGGTTTGGCGCATACCTGGAGAACGCTTCTTACCTGAGTGCACAGAGCCCACAGTCAAGTTCGGAGGAGGAGGAGTCATGGTGTGGGGCTCATTTTCATGATACGGACTGGGCCAGCTCGTTCCTATGCAAGGAATCATGAACTCCGACCGTTATCTGAATGTTTTAGACAACTGTGCACTTCCAACGTTGTGGCAATTTTTCGGAAACGGGCCATTTCTCTACCAACACGACAATGCCCCCTGCCACAAAGCGAGGCGTGTACAGCAGTGGTTTGCGGACTCAGGGGTCGAAGAAATGGGTTGGCCGACACAAAGTCCCGACCTCATCCTATAGAGAGTCTGTGGGATGAATTGGAAAGACGCTGGCGGGCCAGATCACATCGGCCAACTTCTGTATCTGAACTGCTTCTCGCTCTTTGGGAGGAATGGAGGAACATTCCGGAAAGTACCTACCAACATTTGGTGGAAAGTCTTCCCCGAAGGGTGGAAGCTGTGACTCGGGCAAAGGGATGTGCAACGCCCTATTGATTTCCATGAAATCGTGGCTAGAGCGCAAACGTGCATGTGTCCGGATATATGTGATCATATAGTGTATATGCTATACTTGACTCAGTTTCCGACTTTGTATAATGTTTTTATTTATTTCTGACTTTTTCAGATATGTTTTATATAATTTTACTATCATTCTCTTTTGTAAATCCTCTTGTCTTGTGACAACCGGATATGTTTTCTTTTCTGTCCGCGATTTGTTTGCTTTTCTCTTTTATCAATTTATTTACTGGATGTTCCTTTAGGAATTTCTGTTATTGGTTCACACTTCTATAATTCCATTCTCCAATCTCTTTGCTTACTCTGTACCTTGATTCTGAATATAAAGGCTTGCAAGCCTCTTGTTGTGTTATCGTTGATAAAGCTGGGAATAATTGTTGTCCCTCTGTTATACTTTAAGGTTACTACCAATTCGGTGATAGAAACAGTATTATGAACCCTTTTCTCACTGACGTTACATTGCTCATCTCCAAAATGTTCCACGCCAAGAGGAAGCTGACCGCTACAATCCAGAATATTCGGTTCCATCGAGTATGCATCCGCGAACACCTAGAGCCAATGTATGCACGTGTCATTATCCGCAACACATCCACCGCCACCCTAGCTGTATGGACTACCTCCATTAGGACCTGGGTAAGCCACTCTACATCCATCCTATATTTTAAGAAACACCGCATTAACCAAGAAGTCTTTCGACTCCACCTGCATTTGTCCACCATTACACCGCCCGACGCTCTGAAGCCTCTTGTCGATGACGATTACATTAGATTACAATCCTTCAAGAGCACATGTTCCTGACTCTATGCAAGAAACTTTATGACTTCCACCGCCCGGCTCCTTCCACTCGCCCTGCTCCCACAGACTGTGACCTCACTTTCCACACTAATGTGGTAAATCTCACCACAATCCAGCTAGCCGACGACGAACAACACCTCCTCGACAAAGGCCTGAAGCATGTTTTGTACAAGAATCTTGCCCGCCATGACCTACACTCTGTCATATCAGACACTGAATGTGCCCTGTCTCTGTTACCCAAGAGTGATCGTCCATCAGCTCGTGCTATCTCCGGACACCTCATCCATAGAGTCTACAACGACGCCTTTTCATCCAGCCCACCCCAGGAACAACATAGGGACGAAGATGAAGTTATCTGAATCTGATGCCATGATCGTCAAGGCTGATAAAAGTAACGCATCAGTCATCTTATACCGTTCCGCTTATAACAGTAAAGTCAACCATTTCATCTTCACCAACAATTTTTTTGTCCTTCCTTCCGACCCCACCACTAAGTTCCATAAATCTATATTTCTGCCGTTATTAAGTCCCCTCGCTTCAGATACCTCTGACGTCTCATCCCCCCTATTCCTCACCTTCTAACCTAAATACCCTCGTCAAGATCCACAAGCCTAACATGCCTATACGCCCTGTTGTTAATTACTCCCCCGCCCCTGCCCATCTCGTTGCCAAGACCCTCTCTGCATTCCTCTTCAACCTTAAGCTCCTTCCTAACGCCTACAATGTTCGGAACTCCCTCACCCTTGCTGAATCCTTTTCCTGCTCTCCTACTAAAAAACAGCTGTCCCTTATGTCCCTTGACATCAGTAACTTATACAATAATATCCCGGTCTCCACCTCCCTTAATATTCTCAAATGCCTCCTACGTACTTCCTCTTTCCCTAAGCCCGATGCTATCGACCTGTCATTTCCTCACAAAACTACTTTTCCTTTAACAACACGTTCTATTCTCAACCTACTGGGTTGGGTATGGGCTTCCCATTTAGAAGCTTCTTATCTGATATCTTCCTGCAACACCTCGAACTAACCTTCATCACCCCCCTCCTTGCTAAGTCCACTATCATCTCATATTTCCGATATGTGGACGACATCCTTATTATATATGATTCCCGTTCTTCTTGCCCCACTGACATCGCTGACACCTTCAACTCCTTCTCTCCCCATACCCATTTTACCTTCGAAACTGAAGTTAACAATTCCATCTCGTACCTTGACATCCTCATTACTAACAACCTCCAAATTAACATTTTCTCGTTTACTGTCTTCTGTAAACCTACCACATCGTCTAATCTAATCCACCGTTCTTCCTCACACATTCCCGTCCACAAGCACGCTTCCCCACACTTTATATCGGCCTCGGTGGCTCAGCGGTTGCGTGATCGCCTCTGATGCCCGAGTACGCGGGTTCGATCTCGGCCGAGGACGACGAGGATTTTTCAGGGGGAAATCCTGAGATCACGCACTTCCTTCGGAAGGGAAGTAAAGCCGTTGGTCCCGTGTAGTCGTTTGCTGGCTGCACGTTAAAGAACCCTTGCGAGGCAAAATTTGCGGCCCCTATAACGCCGTCCTGAAATGACCATGGCAGTTGAAAAGGACGTTAATACCAAACAAAACCAAACCAAACCCACACTTTATCATTTACCATACCCTGAAGTTACCCCTCAGATACCCTTCCCGCACCTCCGAACTCCGTATCATCCACGACCTCGCCCATATGAACGGGTTCTCGTCCTCTACATTCTCCCGTACCCTTCAACACTGCAAACGTGCCTTCCTTAGCCCAAGCCTCCCCCCTCCGATATAACCTGGAAAAAGTGGGTTTCTCTATTATTCCTCGGCCCCTATTTCTCCCGCCTCTCCAATTTACTCTCTTCCCTTGGCCTCCAAGTTTCTTTCTGTTCCCCTATCCTTTTTCTTCGTACCTTGCGCCCGTCTACCCTAACTGCATCTGACGATTTCTCCCGATCTAGCATATATGGCCTGAATTGTGCTTTCTGCGATAAGTTTTACATAGGCTTATCGACCCTTAACTTCAACGTCCGTTTCAAGGGGCACATTAACTCTTACGAGAAACAAGATGCTAATTCCCACTATGCCAATCATCTTGCCATACTGGACATGCTTTAAAAACCCAAGACGAAGTGATATCCATCATACACAAATGCAACGACCCGTTCAAGCCTGCGACCCTTGAGTCAATCGAGATATTTAAAGCCAAATGGTCTACCCCTAGCCTTCTCCTCAATTGCCATACGGATTTTGATGTATAAGCTATACTTGACTCAATTTCCGACCTTGTATAATGTTTTTTTTATTTCTGACTTTCTCAGATATGTTTTATATAATTATACTATCATTTTCTTTTGTAAATCCATTTGTTTTGTGACAACCAGATATGTTTTCTTTTCGGTCCGCGATTTGTTTGCTTTTCTCTTTTATCATTTTATTCATTGGATGTTCCTCTAGTAATTTCTGTTATTGGTTTACATTTCTCTAATTTCATTCTCCTATCTCTTTGCTTACTCTGTACCTTGATTCTGTATATAAAGGTCTGCAAGCCTCTTGTTGTGTTATCCTTGATAAAGCCGGGAATAAATGGCGAAACTAGTTGGAAACTCTATTGTTCCTCTGTTATACTGTAAGGTTACTACCAATTTCGTTGAAGGATGGGAGATATCAGCCAATGGTAATTCACCCACTGTCCCAACATTTTTGCAGTGTGTTGCAACCAGCAGTTTGCAAAAAACCTAATATTTATTACTGTTAATTAAATTTTTGGTTTCGAAATGTTTAATACCTACCCAATAAACTATCTTCTTTTAAAATAAAATAAATAATTACATCAGTGTATTAATATTTTGGATCCATTGGATGTTTTCATCCTGTCTCAACTTTTATGAAATTGAAGTTTGTAGATTTATTTCAGATATTGCTATAAAACCTTAAATTTCTTCAAAATACGTCCCTTCAGCTTCGACACATATTTGCCAGGGGCTTTTCAACGGCTTGAAGGCTCCCTGGTAGGCAGATTCTGGCAGGTGCTTAAGGGTACGTGTGGAAGCTTCTTTGATGTCATTTATGGTCCCATGGTGGTGACCTTTGAGGAAGAATAGGAAAAACTGCTAGGCCAAGACGGGACTCTTAAGGGGGTTGGGGAATCGTCGCGATGCCATTTTGCATTAGGTAGTCGGTCGCATTGTAGCAGGAGTGACTGGATGCTTTGTCGTGATGCAATTTCTAATTTCTGGCGATGGCTGATCTTACCCAGATAATCGACGGTCTGAATTTAGCATGTTGTCTTCGGTTCACGACGTCGACGGCCGTTCAGCGAGGGGATCATCCTCCACACTCTCTCTGCCATCTTTGAAGAGCTTGTGCCACATAAAAACTACAGTTTGTGACATGCTGTCATTCTTGAATTCTTGCCCAACGTCTCTAGACCCGATTTCCCCAGTCTAACATAAAATTTGATGGCGTGGCGCTATTCAATCGTTCGCTGCATTTTGAGCTTGCACCAAGTCACTTGACAAGGGTCCACTAAAACTTCGATGCAGCTTGAACAAACGGTCGCAGGCGACTGACGCTTAGCGCGGTTTGCGAAATACAGTCCTGTCAGGAAAAAGTTGCTCCCGATACTTTTTAAACAAACTATACTTTGTACAGTAAGGCTAGTGGTAAAAGGCAAAAGGGTGTTAAGGCAAGCCATAATGTAAATAATGGTAACACAGGAATGGTTACGCCAATGGTATCTATTTACCCACTTCCCAGGTGCTTTTGAAGCAGAGCAAGCACTATAGGCGTATGAAGAAGGACCAGGCTCCAGGGAAGGGTGAAACAAATTATAAGGAAACTAAGTCTCCCCCAAGCACTTCGTGAAGATTTGAGCGAGGGCATGGATCTCAAGATAAGTGATTGAATAATGGTAGGATAAGGCTTAGGTAAACTAGCGCCTTTGCCGAATAAAACGAAGGATTCAGTTTTACATAAGGAGTTGCGTTTTTCTAGGTGGCCAAATAGAAAGCTAGCGCAGTTGTCGACGGAACCAACGTCCGGAGAGAATAACATTTCATCGCGATGTTTTCCAAAGCGTAGGAATGCAAGTAATCTCGATTTAGAAAATCCGCGAGTGGGGGGGGGGGGGAGTAACATGATGAGGAGGTCATGGACGTTCCATCATTTCCTAATGAAATATGAGTGACGACGCAAAAAGAGAAAATTTGCGGCATCCAAGTATGCTTTGCTGTTTTTCCAGCATGGTGAACAATGCAATAATTTACTTATAAATATATAATCCCCTATTAATATATATTAAAAAATAATTTAACACTCTCACTATGTACAGAACCCAAGGTTATTAGGGAGAGGTGGGGGGGTCACAACATATCACATTATGAAATTAATGTGGCAAAAAATACATTAACCATAATACAAATAGGATACAAAAACTTATGCTCACCAATAAATATTGTCCAGTGTTTAAAAAAAAGATTAATAAAAAATAATTTCTTAAAAACTAAACACCAACATGCAATTAGATTAAATATTAAACAATCATTTGGCAACCCTCTATAATAAAAAAAATACACAAGAACAATATCCCAAAACAGAAAAGAAAAATATTTTGGCAAAAGAACAAAATCCAAATAAAAGTTTAAAAAAAGAAACGTTATTCATAAAATCAATTATACATATTAATGAAAACGATTTTAGCCAAACCAAATCTTTAAATACACTGGGCAACAATGAAATTGCTTCTTAGGTAAAAGTACCCAATCCTGAATGAATTTAACGTGCTGAATACGAATATCAAATTGAAATAAGTCGATTGGCTCTCGTTGCAGAGATATAGATGTATTATCCTTTGTATAGCAGCATCTTTTAAGCCAGGAGAAACAAATGTACAACCCTCACCATTGGAAGAACCACACAAAATCATCATTCCTCCGTTACAAGTCAATTTCAACCTTGTAAAAAACTTGGTTAAAGCCATGGATAAGAATGGACCAGCATTCAAACACTTGTATGAAAAATTCCTTCAACTCAGTTGAACCGAAAATTAAAGAGGGGTTTTTTGTGAGGTCACAAAATCATCAGACATGCTCCTAACGAAGATTACAAAAGAGAGGCCAAAAGAAAACTAAAGTCCAAAGATGATTATGATATTCTTAATATGTATTATAATATTTACATATATACATTCTTGTCAAAAATTTGTACACATTACTAAGAAACCATAGCCAATTCAGCTATTTCTTAGCTGTATTCGTGTTCAGCACTTTGAATTTGTTAAGAAATGACTATTTTTATCTCGGAAGCATGAACTTTTTAAAATTTTGTTGACCAGTGATATCAGAGACTTAGTCAAACATTTAACCAAATTCACAATAATCAAATAGGTAACAAAAGGTATATTTTATTATAATTATTAAAAATTAACCCAAAAAAGAGTAAGATTTAAATTATGAACAGAATTATAATTACTCACAATAAATTATTAATAAGGAAATTATTTATGTTTTAAATATGTTATTTTAAATTTTATTAAAACTTTTCCCAACTTTAAGAAATTGTGATGTTTTTTCCATCACATTTTTTTGTATGTTGATGAAAAAGAAAGACTCTTGTCTATTAATATGTCATTAAAATTAGCTAATTCTTCCTTTATCTCTCTGTAATTGCTGGGTTTTTTTTCACTGAAAACATAATAGTTTTTATATTCAAGAAGATATTTAATGATTTTTTCCATTCTAAAATGTAAGTTTATTGTAGTAGAACAATCATATCCTTGGTAGTCTTTGTTATGCTAAACTTTATTGCCGTTCTTCTGGTTTGCATAAGCATGACATGAGTGTTTTAGTGGCAGTCTATTCCTGAATGAATCTCCCGTTTCGAGATTTATAAACAAAGTTAAGTAAAGAAAAAAAAAGTTCACTCATTGGTTTTGTTTGACTGGTTTTCGAGATGTCCGATTAGGGGGGTTCAGACTTTTGTATTCACCCTGTATTATGCAACATGATGTATTTCGTGCACAAAGTAGTCAAAAATATCGATTTTTTTATTTAAACGTTCATGAAATTTTATTCGTAATTCAGTTCAATGATTTTTTTCGATATACATTCCTTTGTTATCACGTGCTAGCCATGTGCTTTGGAATTGTTTCCAAAATGTATAAAGCTAAGCTCTGCTGTAGCGATCCCCACTCCGGCAGTAGCAATGGTGTCGCGACCACAGATGCGATTCGTGTCGGGGAAGGTTTGAGACCAAACAAATGAGGGACAACCTGACACAGAGATAATTACAGTTCATCAATGATTTAGTCTAACCTGTCTTTTTCAATAACCAAGGTACATTTCATTTTCAACAATACAACATTACACCAACGAGGGGCCCCTTAATAAGTCACAATTAAAAGTCTAAATTAGCATTTAACTGAGTGGCGCTCACTCTTAGAAAACTACGGCTACTCCCGCACGTGCTTGACGATTGGCCCTGCAAGCTGAGGGTGCGCTTAGGATACGACGAGAGCATAGATTATTTGCTTAGCTGGCAGACCTAACATGAAGCACCCTGTGCCCCCATATAAGTATCCCTTATTGACGAATGCACGACGGCGTACAGTGCCTCCTTTTAAGTGACCAGGGAGGAGGCACAGTTACCCCTTTTGGCGAGCATGGAGGTTCCTGACATAGCAGCCACTGCCGAGCTTCCAAAATATATCAACGTGGCTAGGCAGTCACTATTATGCCTGCTAACGTCTGACATTTAAACTCGGTATCAAGGATATAACAAAATAAAAACCAAATTACCTTAACTGTGGATAAATAACATCAATGGTAACACAAAGAGCCAAAACCGCTTTTCCACAACAAAATATTTATTACGCCTGGATACGTATTTCGGACGCTACGCGTCCATTTTTCAACAAGACTCAAAAAAATGATTGTTGAAAAATGGACGCCTAGCATCCGAAATACGTATCCAGGCGTAATAAATATTTTGTTGTGGAAAAGCGGTTTTGGCTCTTTGTGTTACCATTGATGTCGGTATCAAGGCTCTTAGTCGCGCTGGGCAACCCCCATTTAGACTGTGCAGCACCATCATGGTCACGATCAAGGTGCTTTACTAACATACTTATAGAGAAAGTAAAGTTTAATATTTCTTCCTAATACAACTTTCACAAGGTAGCTTGGGTATCTGTTCACAGTGGTGACATTACATTAAGCACCACGTGGGCGCAGCACAGGAAAGAGTCATGAACGTGGCCGCTACCTTCGGTGGGAGGCCCGATGGCACAATTGTATTCTAAACGCTCTAAAGAGATCTCACGCTGTTCGTCACAATGAAAATGTGAATAAAAGTTTCACTCACCAATACTGCTCCCAATCATGAGAATTACCATCCTTGATTTCTTTAGTCAACCACTCTCCAACCGCCAAATTTCTGGGTGCCACTCTCCTGGCGGGCATCTACTTTTCGCTGTTTGCTCCAACACAGTCGAGCCCTGTGCATTTCCATAGTGTACTGTAGCTCAAATGTCGTGATAAACGACATCTCAGTTTAAACATTCGACAAATGGAATAATTAAAAAGTTACAAATAATTTCAAACTATATACATTTTGCGATTTCTACTCCATGACCTCGCATTCGAACATGGAGGAAAAATCGCTGAGCGTGTCAAAGGTACCAAAAAAAACAGGATAAAATCTAACAAATAACATTCACACACAAGTACCTCTTTCTTTCTCAGAAAACAGTCGTAACAATCCTCTGTTGGAAGCTGAGGCTATCTTCTCAGAAAAACTCTTAAATGCGGCTCCAACAGAGGATGAGCTATGATTGCTAATGATGCTCACAACAATAACCTCTTACAAAAAACGAATACACACGCAACTGACTATCGCAAATAAACAGCTAAATATTCAAATGATAAACGCAACGCTAAGGATTACTCCTCAAATCGCTAATCCAGAACCAACTGAAGAAACACAAAACAACACATAGATTCTCATACACTCCCCCCAAACGAAATCGAAGTCACAAACGATTCTAAATATAAGTAAGATAAAGTACTACTAAATAAAAAAACTGTCCTTCGTCGAACACACATACTACTACAACTGACATGGTATGTCACACTGCAAAAATATTCTTCGTTATTGTCCAGCCTGCCAGCCAAACATGGGGTTTACCTGCCATCTTCCATTCAGCATAAACTAAGTTTCTGGGAAGTAGTGCCTTTGAGTGTCCCTCCCCCTGATGTCTTCTGAGGGAGACCTACACCCCACTTGAAATCTTGCCTGTTACATCATCACCATGGTGAACATGGTGATGATGATTACCCGTTTGCTGTCGGTGTTTTCATGAAGGGGCTGTATGCCAAATCTGGCATACCCTCTTTTTTACAGTCGGGCTTCCCCACTGTTTTTGTCCTGCAAAGGCTGTCCTACAATGAATCGAGGATGCTTTGCAAGAACCGAAATGTTGCTGAGCGGATAGTAGCTGCTGGCCACATCAAGGTCAGCCAGACTACTGTCCACTTGTTTGACAAGGTGAATCACCACCATGATGTTTGTCAAGGCGAGGTTCATTCATTCTCATATTCTGCCTTTATTGACATCCAAATGCCTGTTTGCCCCACCATCCTGTCAAATTTTTATGAGGGTATGCAGTGCACTTGTGGATTGTGTTTGGGGTTATTCAGCAGTCCGGCATCCCATCCTCGCAGAGCTGCTGTTTATCCCCTTTGATAGTGGGGGCTTAGGTTTACTGGACTTTTGGTGGTATTTGAACACTGCCAGAATGGCTGCTTTAATCCGTGCCTTTCTCCTCCCCCCACTTATTTGGGATACTTTTCCGTTCATGCACTCGCGCTTCTTTCTGAAGGTGAACAGGTTGTCATTTCCTTTCTCGCTGCCACTGATGATCATTTCACGTTCTCTGGACGTTTTCAAGCGTGTCAAGCGAGACCTTGAGAGCTTTGTTTCTGCCGTGCTGGGGAAGCCTTTGCCTATCTTGATTCTTCCAGTTGTCCTCCATAGTCCAGCCTCTGCACTATCATTAATTACTCATTATATTCATTCATGAGACGTTCTTACGATTTGTTTGATATATTACATGCCATGTCTTAAAATGGAAAGTTCGAATGGTACCATAATGTACCATTAGAACACGTAGTACTAAACCAATTCCAACAGTTATATTTTTATTCATGACACATCGCTACGGGATGTTTGATATATTACATGCTATATCTTAGCTTTGAAAGTTCTAAAGGTGACATGGTATCATAAGAACATGTACTTGTAAACAAATTTCGGCCATCATTATGTATTAGTTATATTCGTTCATGATACGTCGTTACCAGTTAAGCGTGTCAAGCGAGACCTTGAGAGCTTTGTTTCTGCCGTGCTGGGGAAGCCTTTGCCTATCTTGATTCTTCCAGTTGTCCTCCAGAGTGCAGCTTCTGACATCGTGAGGTGGCAAGCTAAATATGCATGGTCAGTTAAATCATTTGCTTTTCACAAGACTGTCTTCAATTTTCAGGGGCGTCTGCTGCACCATAGATTTTATATACTCCAATGTTTATATCAGTGGACAGTAGTCGGATCTCATGGTTGTAGTTTTTTGGATCGGTCGAGACTATCAACCACGTCTTCTATGAGTGCCCATTCGCGTGGTCCATTTAGGACCGCCTCCCTTCACATATCTAGTTGGCTGATTTTTCATACCAGTCAGTGCGATTCTTAATGTACTGCTCCACTGGTGTTGTATGTAAGCTGGATCTGGCCACCTCCATCACCTTCTTGAACCATGTGAGCAGGATTCAAGGCTCCCATCTGCCTGCCACCACTGGTAATCCATCTCAGGTCTTTCCTCCATCTCGAAAGGCTTTGACTTGACCCAGCTTTGTTTCAGAGACGTTACGCTTCATGTCAACATCTCTGAAACCAGAACACTTTCTCGTTCTTATTTACTTTTCCTCTTGACATCGGATGAACTGCCGGTGGGCGAACGGGCCTCTTTATTAGACGTTTGAATAGGAGGTGCAGCCATTAGATGATACCTTAGAGCATGTGCGCCTGGATGATTTAAGGATACCCTTTTGGAGCCACTCCATCTGCTCCAGTTCCAACAGCTCCTGCCATCGGCCAGCCACATATTTGTGTGTTGAACTTATCCAATTTCTCTGCAGTAGAGCTTTTAAGTGTCCCTTCGCTTTGTGTCTTCTGGGGGAGGTCTCCACCCCTACTTAAAATTTGACTTTTTATCATCACAATGAGGAACGGACTACTATCCTTCTGTTCCATGCAGAACCCGGGCATCTCATTTTCTATGTCCGAGGTGCTTTGCTGCTGATGGCCGAATCATACCTGAAGGACTACATGTCTGACTACGGGGAGTTGTTGCTTGTGTCCTATCCAGAGCACTCTTGACTCCCCCCTTGCAGAGGAAAGGTGACATTCTGTTGGACATGAGGCTTCAGAAGGACATTCATGATTCCCTTGTGATGCGCGGAAAAAGTGTCTTCATGTTCTCCAAGGGCCAGAGGCAGTGCTGCTGGTACTGCATAAAGTCGTACCACGTTCGGAAGGACTGTCCCAGAAAATATATCTTTTGTTCCCGTATAGTCGGCAAATTTCACCAATGCCCAGAGAGGATACAGGCATCACCAGCAGCCCCAATGCCACTGCTTCAAGGAATAATGTCCCAGCAGCCAGCAATGATGACTTCACCAGCTAAGCCAAAAGTGCTCAGCAGAGTGACCACGCCTTGCCCTTCATCCAGAAAGTCTTGAGCGACCCCACCACCATCGCCACATCCTAGAATGCCAGGAAGGGAAATCCCTCCTCCCCCTCCTCCACTTCTTGTGGTCCAAGAAGTGGTTCTTCTCTCGTCATGTAACGCCGCAATGTTGGAAGATTGTTAGTCTGCTGAAGTCATCACACCAGCCATTATGCTCTGGATCGGTGTTTGCGGTGGAGGAGTTTCCAACCCTTCCTTTACCTGCGCATTCATCGGTGTCGCAGCCTCTGTGGAGTGCATTTGTGTCTGCACTAGATAAAATCTCATCATCTGCTGAGATATCCAAGCTATCCGCGCCTGCTATGAGGGACCATCTTACATTGCCTAAGAGCCCTCGCAAGAAGAAGCCTCAGCGACATCGTAGCAGAAGGGACAGGATTCCTGTGTTGTCATCTTCCGATCGAGACAGATGTGCAACCCATCAATGTAGCCCTTCCTCTTATTCGGGTTGTGCCCGATCCCCAAGACAGAAGACATCAGTGCCTGCCCCTTCGTCGGTGATGCTCAAGTGTCCTTCGAATACAGGTCAGCCTCAGTCAGCTTAACTTCACAGTGAAGGTCATATAACTAAACGTTTGTTCCCTTGGTTCGTGTTTTAAGCAGTCGATATTCTCATCCTATATTGCCCTGTACAGGCCGGATGTTCTTCTACAACAGGAGGTGAAGGTCGCTGCTTCTCAACAATGTTTTAAATTCCCTGGCCTTCATAGTCAATATCCATTAGGACAATTCTTCATCAACTGATTCGTCGCCATGTGGGCAAGGGCTTGCCTCCATCATTTTTGACCCTTCCATCGTGATGTCACACTGCGTCTTTGACTCTTAGTGCAGGGTAATTTCATTAAACCTACTTCTCTCTGGTCTTAAATTCCGATTGCTTAATGTGTATGCTCCGTGTTTGTCAGCAGAGAAAATACCATTTTTTGAGGACCTTGACAGTTACTTGTGCTCATCTCTGCCTGTAACGGTTGCTGGGGACTTCACCAGTTGTGCCAGCAGAATGCACTGTTTGATCTTTGGTCACATTCTTCCCGTGTCAACCAGTGTGGGTCCACTTTGCATGAAGGGCCTACTGTGTCTTCGAGGTTGGACCTATTTGTTGTGGACGTCACATGTGCTGGTCCACCGGGTTTAATGGAGGTTATCTCATGTTCGTTTTCCGACCACAGTGATATCAGCTGGTTACCGAACCGTCCATTCCCAGCTTCCACTGCAGGTCCTGCTCCAAACAACTGGTTTCTAAATGTTTCTCTACTTGACATCGATGAGTACAAGGGAATGTTCGTTCGGTTAGTGGAAAAATACCTCCACAACCTGTCTCCTTGGGTAGCTTCGTGGATTTCTCTCAAAATCAAGATCCATCGCTCCTTTAGAAAGATTGACCTGGATGCTGCTGGATGTAACCAGCGCCATCTCCTCATGCTGGAAGAAATTCTACATCTTCTAAACTGTTCCATCCCAAAGGAAGAGTATGCTCATGACATCCGTCAGGTGAAGAGCGAGATCAACGCTCTAGTGATATGCAAGGCTGCTGGCGCGGCTCTCAGGGCCAAATTGGCCTGGGCGTCTGACGCAGTAATATTCGCCGAGGAGAGGCGCTACACCAATAAGAAAAGATGTCACTGCTTGGTGGTGGAAGATGGGATAGTGTAATCTGACTGTGACATCTTGTCTGCCTTCAACTCCCATTTTTCATCATTCTTCAGCTGCCCAATCTTTCCGTCCGATGCCACGAGCCATTGGATCGAGTCGATGAGACCTTTCACTAAAGATGCTTTTCTGTCCCTTACCCATCCCTTCTCCAAAGATGGAGTCAATAATTTTTAGTCGAGGATGGCCGTCATCAGTCCAGCCCTGGATTAGATGGTATCCGGTATTCCTTCTTCAATGCGACCTGGAAAGTTCTTGGGCCTTTCCTGGTGCAAGTGTTTAACTCTATTCTTAAAGACTTCAACATAGGGAAAATCATCTTGCTCCCGAAGGTTCTGAACCCTGAACTTATCACCCAGTGGAGGGCTATTAATTTTCTCTACACTGATTATAAGGTCTTCACTGGCATGCTCCAACAAGGGCTCAAATGTTTTGCCAACGAGTTCTTTGACCTGGATCAGTCTTGCTCTATTCCGTATCGCAGGATGGCCGAAAACCTGATCACAATCAAATGTTTTATGGAGGCAGCACGTGTACGCTGCCAGGTTCTGGCTGTATTGAGCCTTGACCAGGAGAAGGCCTTTGACAAGGTGAATCACGTGTTTCTTTTCCAAGTGTTTCACATCTTCATCTTCCAAATTTTGCTATGATTATCTCAGCACTGTACGCTTCAGCTCCTTTTTCGAACTATCCAAGGGAGTCAGGCAGGGGTGTCCTATCTTCCCCTCCTGTACATTTTCTACTTGGAGCCATTATTGCAATTTCTTAATCGCCACCGGTGTTAGCGTTTGCCAGCTGCTTCAATCAACATCCATACGCTGCCCTATGCTGATGATTTAGTGCTATTTACATCTGATGTTTATCCCTGGGTATCTACAAGGAATCTTCCAATCTCTTTAGTACTTCGACGGGAAGTTCCATCAATCTAGTCAAGTCTAAAGGCATCGCTATTGGGAAATGGATGGTGGACTATCTTCGAACTTTACCAGTAAAATTGTGTGAGCAAATTACAGCGCTGGGATACGTATTTTCCTTTCTATCTAATAATGACTCTCATCACTAGCAGCAGGTAATGAACAAGTGTATTTCCCGCCATGGCAAACATTTTCGCTTCACCACCTCGATGTTTGTCAAGGCCAGGTTCGTTCAATCTCATGTTTTGCCTTTGTTAACATCCAAATGACTGTTCGCCTCACCTTTCTGTCAACTTTTGAAGAGGTTGTGCAGTGCAGTTGTAGATTGTGTTTGGGTTTATTCTCGTGTCCAGCGAGATCTTGGAACCTTTGTTTCTGCGTTACAGCAACTCGACCTGCAGAACTGTGGAAGCCTTCTCCTATCTTGGTTCTTCCAGCAGTTCGTCCAGGGTGCGACTTCTGACAACATGAAATGGCACCCGGAATATCCATGGTCAGCAATCTTGCAGGCGATTAAATCGTTTGCCTTCGAGAGGACTGTCTTCAATTTTCAGTGGCATCTGCTGCACCATGGATTTTATACTCACCAATGTCTACATTATTGACGAGTAGTCCGACCTGCCTTGTTGCCAGTTTTGCAGGTCGATCGAGACTATCGACAATGTCTTCTATGAGTACGTGTGGTCCATTTAGGATTGCCTCTCATCGCATTTCGAGCTGGCTGGCTTTTCTTACCAGTCAGTGCGATTCTTAATGGACTGCTCCACCTGTGTTGCATATAAGCTGGACCTGGCCACCTCCATTGTCTTCTTGAACCGTGAATTGTGAT
This sequence comes from Rhysida immarginata, assembly GCA_023313115.1. Taxonomy (NCBI): domain Eukaryota; kingdom Metazoa; phylum Arthropoda; class Chilopoda; order Scolopendromorpha; family Scolopendridae; genus Rhysida; species Rhysida immarginata. The sequence goes on along the minus strand of JAHWFO010098673.1, from coordinate 520,358 downwards.
TGGTCCGTGTTAGCAGTTTTTACGGATCCCACCTGCCCACCGCCATTGTATAGAGAAGGGGCGCCGTCCAACTCAGGTCTTTCCGCCATCTCAAATGGCTTCGAGTAGGCCCAGCTACATTTTGGAGTTGTTACGGTTCATCTCAACGTCTCTGCAAGGTCATCGGGGAGGACCACAACATTGTCTCGTACCTTTTTACGTTCCCTCTTGACATCGGATGACCTACCGGTGGGTGAGTTGGCCATATTCTGAGGCGTTTAAATAGGAGGTGAAGCCGTTAAGGGCTGCCCTTTCTCTTAGAGCATGTGCGACCATGCACCCTGACTGATTTATGTTTTAAGGGTGCCACTCCATCTGCTCCATTTCCAGCAGCTCCTACTATCTACCAGCCATTCAATTTTGCAATAAGCCAGTTCTACTAAGATGATTACAACTTAGTTTTTTTCCAACATCAATATCTTTCAAGCATCCTGATATGTAAGAACACTTTATTTTCGGTTAACATCTGTGGAGACGGACATGTTATATAAACTGTTGCACAGATCTTTTTGGTTTTTGTGTTTGGAAAATACACATCCTTGATGTGAATAGGCACTTTTATCTTAGTCCTTTTAATTGTGCGGAATGTCTTATTTTTCATCTATGAAACTAATCGTTCTCTTCTGCAGAGGATTTTACCATATACAAACTGCCAGATGATGCCTTTATTTTTAGCCAGTTCAGTTTATTGATGTGTGCATATTAATCCCCACTGGGGCAAGATTTAATTTGTAAATTTGGACTTCTTAACCTTTCATAACCATAATTATTCATAATTCGTGGAACATTAAAGATTTGCGTATTGCGCAAATTTCGTGTGCTTACATTTTTATATACCCAGCTACTTTTAAAAAATTTTTGCACAAAGATGATATACTCAAACAGATCTTGAAATTTTAAGATTTTAAGATTTTTAGCTTTTTGAATTTCTTATTAGTGTCTAACCTGTCATATATTGAATTTGTGCCAATTAAATTTATTATTCTTATCTGTAATTTTTCAATTTCCCTCGCAGCCGCTGAGAATCTATAAATTGAAATACCATATCGCATCCTGGATTCAAAGTATGCTACGTATAGTAATTTTCTGATTATTACAGGAGAGAACTATATTACATAGTATATCATAAATATAATTTTCCGCAATGTAACACATAAATTTTCAATATGATTTTTCCAACTTAGGTTAGAATCAAAAATGAGTCCTAAATGTTTTAATTCCGAGGCCTCACGAATTACAGCACAGTTACAGTACTTCCATACATTTAATTTGGTACAACTATTTGCCTCATGAACTTTAATTCTTGTACATTAAATTCATAATATGCATCTTCAATAGGATACATTTTTTTTGGCATTCAGCCAATAATTTAACTTCATCTCTATGAACAATTGATAAAGCAATATCATCTGCATATAAATAAATTTTTCCATATTCAATATTAAATTTAATAATAATAATAATGTAACAACAACGGTAAGATTCTATCAGACAGAAGGAAAAAACCCAATGTTGTCCCCGAACAGGCAGAGGCTCAAAACAGGGTTAATGATATTACAAAAAATATAACAAATATAGAAATAAAACTAGTTTATACAAAACTAGAAAACTTAAGAAATTACCACTCAAAAAAAATTTTTTACGGGGCTGTGTTGGGACCAGTTAAATCGTGGAATGTGTCTTGAGACCACATGTCGAATAAGAAAGAACTTTGTACAATTTAAAAAATTTAATTTCTGATATAAGATGTTTAAATAAAAAATGTACTTGCCATTCATCATAACTTTTTAACCAAACCTCTATGGCATTGTCAACTTACAAATCATGGCCAATGATAAGAGAAGTATGTCAGAAGCGGCAACAGACAAGAATCAATAATTCGCGCAAACATCAAATCTATAGTACTGCCGCCCAATGTAATAGGCAGTGATGGTTATAAAAACAAAGAGCAGCATGGCGCACTTGAGGGAAGTGAGGCACTGAATGTCTGAAAGGGGCACTGAACGCAGCTAAATTCTTACTTTAAAGTTAATAAAATTACATGCATTTCAATGATCTACATTGAGGTGGTACGGTCCTCGATAGTTTTTAAAGTATATAAATATCCCATTTTTCAACAATTTATACAAATTTTGCAGGATAAAATTGCGAATAATGATTGCATTAAGATTTTTAGACTTTATACCTTATACAGTTGATCTGTATTATCCCTCAACATTTTAATAATGCTAATTTGAACGTGAAAGCTTATTGAGAAATACTTCTTCTAGCGGACGAAGCGGTTTGTTTTGACAGTAAAGCGACCACAGGAAACCACCGCGCACGAATACAAAAGAATCGACTTCTTAGAATAGATATAAAATTTGGATTCGGTCAGAAAACAATAACAAATATTTTCGAAATACATAACTAATATGTTTACTAAAATTGCATCAAATTGTTTTTATCAAAAATAAATTAATTCACAATAAATCTAAACGATACAAAACTTAAAAAAGCACAAGGCGTAACGCAATGAAGAGCTCGCCACGGCTACCAACTAAACTGATGAATGTAGTTAGTCAGTAGTTTAATTTAAATGTTTAGGCTTTAAATCACTCATCCACAATGGCAAGCTCCCATGAAAACTAAGCCGCACATTGTTGGCATTTAGTGGATTCAGTTTCTTGCGTTTGTACAGTGCCGAGGGGCAGCATGGCGGGGCTGAGGGGCAGCGTGGCGGGCCAAGGGGGAGCATGGTGCTGCGCCACGCTGATTTTGCCTAGAGGCATCACTGATAGGTGATTCGATGGGTATATAATGTGTTAAAGTGTTTCTTCATTAAGCTAAGACCGTATAAATTTAATGTACCATCTTCGTTGAGAATGCTAACTGCCATAATTGCAATATTAGTATCCACCTGGATGTTCTCACTGACTGGTCTAGTTGTTGTTAAATATTTTATTATCACACTGAACAACAACATTTCCATATCAGGTATCGACAATTTAAGATGAATATACACTGAGTGACCAAATTATTATGACCACCCCATCAGTATTTCGTTGGGCCACTTTCTGCCTTCAATACTGCGGCAAATCGCATTTACTCCACGAGATTTTCAAAGGTTATGCGAGGAATCTGACAGCATGAATGCTGCTGTTTTGTGCTTTCTGGCCACAATTCGCTACAAACCCCTTCAGTCTCTATAAGTGAGCTTTGACTTTCGGCCAATGTTGTGCTTGGCAGATGATATCCTTCCCTGCTTCTTATAGGCTATCATAACAGTCTTTACCTAATGAATAGCACTATTCTGTTGCGAAAAATTTGTTGGTTTTGAAACCACCTGTCTGATGGCTTTCTGGTTTCAGGAAACTGACTGAAACGATATTGCTCAATTCGTAACGGAAACGAAAAACTCGCCCATTGCCTTTAAAACTCATCTTAAAAAGTGAAAATTTTTTTTCTCCAATAGTGGAGAAACGATACCTTCTTCTTTTTGGAGACCAGTGGAAAACCCTGCGTGGCTCGAGCACTTTTCAGGTGAAATTTTGCCTTCTGAGAATGTAAATAACCAGATTAAATGAACACATGGAAAAACCTTAGAATTACAGAATGAACACATACAGAAGAAATTGACATTCAGGAAACAAAAAGACTTCTTAAATGCTCCCAATAAATGACCTCCCCAACAACGGCTCTTCAACAGTTCTGGCTGACTTTGCTCATGTTGTGAAAAGATGAGTGAGTTTGACCAAAGACAAGAAGAAAGGTATCATGTGCAAAAATTTCATCAAAAGAGCCCAGGCAATGCTGGGTATATCAGCAAATTTTAAATTTTAAATAATATAAAAAAAAAAATTGAAGTTTTGATACGGATTGTTAAGTACCAAAAGGTGCTTTATGCTCTCAGTGTGGGGAAAATTCTCTGTCTGTCTGTCCGTCCCTCCGTCCTAAAAACTCTAAACTCTAGGGTATGAAAGATTTTCAAAATCTGTGTTCGTCAGTCGATGAATACGGTTCACGACACGAACCAATCACAAATATTATCTAAATCGGATCAACAGCACGTGCACAAACGGAACCTTCACGACCCCATCTAGCAATTTTCAATGGTATTATGTAGTAAGTAATTCATCAAACAAATCATAATGACGAGATAGAAGCAGTTATTAATTACTATTTTAGCCAATTGATAAATAAGGTTCCACGATATGAACAATTTTAAGAGAGGATTTAATCGATACAATGGCACGTGCTCCAATGATGCCTTTATGACACCCTCAAACATTTTCAATTCTAAGATATAGCAAGTAGTATACCAAACAACTCGAATAAGAGCGAAAATAAGAATAAAGAGCGAATAATACGTTATTATGTACGTTTTATCCCATGCATGCTCAATCGAGTTCATATTCAGAGAACTTGCTGGCCACTCGATGCTTTGCATATCCTCACTTTGCAGAAAGTCCTCCACTATCAGAATTCTGTGGGGATGTGCATTATTAATTATTTTTTCTCCAAATGATAATATGGTTCAGCGCATGAACCAATTTGAAGATTGTCGTAATCGATACAATTGGAACCTTTATGACACCTTCAAAAATTTTCAATGATAAGATATGACATGTAATATATCAAACATCTTGGAATGATGTGTAATAAATGAATACAACGTAAATTTAATGAAAATCCAAATTGGTTCAAAGGTTCATGGTTTAATGTTATCATTATGGCCCATTAGAGACTTTCAATGTTAACAAAAGGCATTTGAAAAATATGGTTCCGCGAATGCTTTAGTTTAGCCTTTCGGAACTTGATAATGTCATTCCTAAATGGTTTATTAATGACATAAAGAATCTTTTTTACAATCCTTTATGTCTGTCTGTCTGACCGTAAGTCTAACTCCTCCAGGGCTATGGAAGTTTTTCAAAATATGTTTTCGTCTGTCGAGTAATATGGTTCATGACACGAACCAATCACAAATACAATCGAAATCGGTTCATTAACACCTGCACAAATGGTACCTTCATGACCCCACCTAGCAATTTTCAATGCTAAATAATAGTAAGTAATATATCAAACAAATCGTAATGACGAGATAGAAGCAGTATTATTTACTGTTTTCGCCAACTTATAAAGATGATTCCGCGAATGAACCAATATAATTATCGTCGAAATGGATTCAATGGCACGTGCTCTAATGGTACCCTTATGACACTTTCAAAAATTTTCAATGATAAGATATAGCAAGCAGCATTCAAACAACTCGAAATGTTAAAATAAGAGCGAATAAAGTAATTATGTACGTTTTACCCCTACATGCTCAATCGAGTTTATATCCGGAGATCTTGCTGCCCACACTTTATGCACCCTCTAAAATTTTCAAAAATTTTATGACAGCGATTAGTTTAGCCTTTTGGTACTTGATTATGTCATTCTTTAATAGTTAATTTAGTTACTAGCTGATACACCCAGCGTAGCGCGGGCTTTTTTTGATTAAAGTTTGCAATATCTCAATGTGAATATTCAGAAAAAATGAATAAGTGAAAAAAGCTCAGAATTAATAATTGAAAAATTCAATTTCAAGAAACGAAAAAGATTCTTTAAAATGCTCCCAAGGTTGTCCTCTCTAACTACGGCCCTTCAGGCAGTTCTACTTGGCTTTGCTCATGTTAGAATGTTGTGTTTAGCTGAGTGGGTTTGGCACAGTCCCGGAGAAAGACGGAGAAGAATTATGTATGTATTTTCAAAAGAAGAAGGAAATAGAAAGAAAATGAAACCATAGTCTAATCTGTGGATTTATTTCGCAAGGTTTTTTCATGTATTCTTTTTTCTGTTTTATTCACATTCAGAAATTGCAAAATTTCATTAAAAACAGCCCGAGCAACACCGGGTATATCAGCTAGTTATCAATAATTCTTGGAAACGAACGTTCAGTCATCGCATTATCAGTATCTCAGTTTCAAAATATACACTTTCCCACAGAATAAAGTCAAAATGTATTTTTCGGAAATGTTTGGATCTGCTGTGCTACCAAATAAGCTAGGTGATAACCCCGGCGTGGCTCGGACTTTTTTTTTGGAATAAATTTTGAAAACTTAAAAATAAACACAGGAAAACGCTTAGAATGACTACAGTAAAAATCCTTAATGAAAATTTGAAAAAAATATGTTTCAAGGTTCACAATCGACGGACCTCTCCAAGGATGCCACTGCTAGTCTAACTAATTTCTTACTAACGTAATCTTACTTTAGATGTACACTTGATGTTCACACAATCCCCTTTCTTCTCTCGATGTCCTGAATCAAAACTTGGCCATTCATCTCTTTGTGTAGTCTAGCGATCACCGATTCTTCTATTGACATGCTTACCAGTTGTTCAATACACCACGGAGCTAAAGGAGTGTTTCCTCTGTCGTCTTTCCACTCTTTCTCAATGGTCTGCTAACTCTCCATTATCTGCTGTTACTGATCATTTTTAAATATTTTCAAGAAATTGTTAAGTACTAAGAACTCTCTTTTCAAAGAAAAGCCTCACTAACAAGAATCCTATGCATTGTTACAAATTGAAATTTATCTATATTGCACAAACTTTGCCTTTCATTGTCGGTCAAGAGAAATTTCTCAATAATATACCCTGTCATAACCATGAATATCGATATTTTATCGAAAATTCTTATTTTTCTGAACTCTGAGGTAGACAGTGACCTTCCTCTAGCTTTGTAGGTCAAGTATGCAAAATTTCTTCAAGATCGGAATAAAACTGTAGATTTTTATAAAAACAAACCCACAAACTTACAAGAAAGGTCACTGTCTACCTCAGATTTCGGAAAAATAATAATTATCGACAAAAAATCGATATTCATGGTAATTCAGGGAAGTTGAGCAACATCAGGCACGGCTAGTCACTGGATGGGCGACCATCAGTGAGACACATACATTTTTGCCAGTTGTCTGGAAGTTTGATAGGGAGCTCAAGGGAGGCACACGTGACTCCTTTCCCTCATCAGTAGACGCTGCCTTATTAATGTTCTGTCATTGCATCGTCATTTTATGCTAACTTTTAATAATTCTTGGAAACGAACGTTCAATCATCGCATTATCAACACCTCAGTTTCCAAAATATACACATTCCAGAATATAGTCAAAATGTATTTTTCGGAAATGTTTGGATCGTGTGTGCTACCAAATAAGCTAGGTGAAAACCCCAGCGTGATTCGGACTTTTTTTTGAAATAGATTTTGAAATATCTAAAAAAAAAACACATGAAAACGCTTAGATTTAATATACTAAAAATTCTTAATGAAAATTTGAAATAAAAATTTTTAGGTGCTCTCAATGGATGGACCTTTCTAAATAATTTGATACTCAAATAATCTTACTTTAGATGTACACTTGATGTTGTTGCAATTCCCTTTCTTCTCTCGATGTCTTGAATCAAAATTTGGCTATTCACCTTATTGTGTACTCTAGCAATCGGCGATTCGTCTATTGAGATGCTTAGACAGGAATTTACCTCTTCTCTGAAAAAATCTATTCTAGGTGATATACCGGAACTTGATTTACCATAAACATTTTTTTAAAGGCTCACAATGGATGGACCTCTCCAAGGATGGTTTCTAGTCTAAATGATTTTTTACTGACGTAATCTTACTTTAGATGTACACTTGATGTTGTTGCAATTTCCTTTCTTCTTTCGATGTCTTGAAGCAAAAATTGGCCATTCATCACTTTATGTAGTCTAGCGGTCGACGATTCTTCTATTTACTTGCTTGCCATTTGCTCAGTACAGCATTTGCTTCCTCTATCGTCTTTCACCCTTTCTCAATAGTCTGCTAACTCATTATCTCCAGTTACTGATCATTTTTAAAGATTTTCAAGAAATTGTTAAGTACTAAGAATTCTCTTTTCTAAGAAACGCCTGAATAACAGGAATTCTATGCATTATTGGTCATGAGACACATATTGTTAATCCTTGCATTGTGTTGGTGCATTGCGTATTGACACCATTGTTGATATCAATTGTTGCACAAACTTTTATTTGCCTTGTTGGTCATGAGATATATTGTTGGTCCGTGTATTGTGTTGGTACATTGCATGTTGACACCATTGTTGATACCTATTTTTGCACAAACTTTGCTCTGTATTGTTGGTCATGAGATATTTCTTATTAATATGCCTTGCCATAACCATGAATATCGATTTTTTTTATCGATATTTATTTATTATCCGAAATCTGAGGTAGAAAGTGACCTTCCTCATGCTTTGAAAGTCAAGTATGCAAAATTTCATCAAGATTGGAATAAAATTGTAGATTTGTATACAAAACAAACAAACCCACAAATCCACAAACAATCATCCTTCTTTATATATATAGACAGACTAGCAGAGGTATCTGGCGTTGCCTGGGATATCTACACTTGTAGGTAAAAAGAAGAATCTCAAAAAGTTAAATTATAACTCCCACTTGGTATACTCTTTTGCTCTATTCGAATCTCCCGTTCTTTAGATGTTTCAAATGCCCGTACAGCTGTTTCTGTTTTGGTTGCAGATTTTCTTTGACCAATACTCGTTCTTTCTCTTTCCTTTGCAGACACATAAATTTCTGCCAGTCATCTGGACAATGAGAGCAAATGGAGCCAGAAACTGTGGACACCACATGACAAGAACGACAGGAAACCACTAATCCACATAAGATATTTATTAAAACGTATACGCTGAAGAAGGCAGCTTGGCTGCCGAAATGCGCATATGTTTTAATAAATATCTTATGTGGATTAGTGGTATCCTGTCGTTCTTGTAGTCGTCTGGACGTTTGATCGGGACCTCAAGGGAGACGCACGTGACTCCTTTGCCTCATCAATTGACGCTGACTTATTAATTTTCTGTCACTGCATGATCACTTTATGCTCATTATCAATGATTCTTGAAAACGAACTTTCAATCATCACATTATCAACCTCTCAGTTTCCAAAAAGTATACATTCCCACAGAATATAGTCAAAATGTATTTTTAAGAAATGTTTGGATCTGATGTGCTATTCCCACTCTTCCTCGATGTCTTGAAGCAAAACTTGGCCATTCATCACTTTGTGTTGTCTAGCAGTCGCCGATTCTTCTATTTACTTGCTTACCATTTGCTCAAAACAGCACAGAGCTAAAGGAGTGCTTTGTCTGTCGTCTTTCCACTCTTTCTCAATGGTCTGCTAACTCTCCATTATCTCCAGTTACTGATCATTTTTAACTATTTTCAAACAAATTTTAAGTACTAAGAACTCTCCTTTATAAGAAAAGCTGGAATAACAGGAATTCTATGCATTATTACAAACTGAAACTTATATATATATTGCACCAACTTTGCCTTGTATTGTTGGTCATGTGATATATATTGTTGAACCTTGCAAAGTGTTAGTGCTTTTCGTGTTCACACAGTTGTTGATGCTTATTGTTGCACAAACTTTTCTTTGCATTGTTGTTCATGAGATATACATATTGTTGGTCTGTGCAGAGTGTTTGTGAATTGCGTGTTGATAACATTGTGGATAAGCATTGTTTCACAAACTTTGCCTTGCAGTGTTGTTCATGAGATATGCCCTTACATAACCATGAATATCGATTTTTTTTTATAATTATTATTTTTCAAAAACCTAAGGTAGACAGTGATCTTCCTCATGGTTTAAAAATCAAGTATGCAAAATTTTATGATAGGAATAAAACTGTAGATTTGTATAAGCAACAAATATACCCACAAACAAACAAACAAATCCACAAACCCACAAACATCCGTCTTTATATATATAGATAGATAGATTATTATTATTATTATTATTATTATTATTATTATTA